>JBCFYV010000935.1:53997370-54597370 GCA_039000515.1 Timema cristinae | reverse complement strand
TCCGGATATTTTTTGAAAATTAAATTCTTCATAATTCTCCAAACAAATGGAGATGGGTTTAAAAGAAAACGAAAGAGATAGTCGATTTATTTTTTTTCTACGAAAAATCTCTTATTATGAAACATTATAAGTTAATGTAGTATTTTGTATCATTAGGCTCTACTAAACTTCAATTAATCTGTGACAAAAATACTTATAAAATTAAAAATATAATTTTAAATTTGTGACAGTAAAACTACGTATTACTTATTGAGCTCAGCTTTAAATATTGATATATGTATCGAAATGGCTTTTTAAAATATATCATAGCTACCAAGAAGATTCACACGGGAATTAAACATATTTATATAGCCACATCCATTAATTGTGGAGAAAAATATGTCTTAAAACGTTGTCTTCACATATAAATTATACACATATCAACTTCACATTAAGAATCGAATGCTAGCTATCTTGAAATTGGTTAAATACTAGACAATGGCTGTTTTCTAAATATATCACTCCACGAGCCAAAAGTTATCGGTCTGCAGCAAACTTAAAGGAAAAATATAGTTACGTTTCGGAAGAATAACATTAATATGCCTTTGTGCCACAGTTAGCATTGATGACACAATAGTAAATAAAATCCATTCATTTTCTTTATTGAATATAATATATTGTATTAATATTTTCAATAAAACACAAGCCAAATAAATGTTCCTATTTGAATCTTTTTTTAACAGCTCCAAGGTATGAAATCAAAAAGTGGTACTTTGGTTCACAGGACAAAACTATTGCCGACCCACCACGTGGAATAGTTTGAGAACCACTGTTTTAGAACATCATGTCAACATTGTGTTAAGTACCAAGTTTTCTAATGTTTCACGATGTTGGGGTTCTCGAGGAAAGCAATGTGGCTCATGCGAGTTTTGTGCACCCACTTCTGGGTTCGCGAGGAAAGCAATGTGGCTCATGCGAGTTTTGTGCACCCACTGCTGGGGCTCACGAGGAAAGCAATGTGGCTCATGCGGTTTTGTGCACCCACTGCTGGGGCTCACGAGGAAAGCAATGTGGCTCATGCGAGTTTTGTGCACCCACTGCTGGGGCTCACGAGGAAAGCAATGTGGCTCATGCGAGTTTTGTGCACCCACTGCTGGGGCTCACGAGGAAAGCAATGTGCTCATGCGAGTTTTGTGCACCCACTGCTGGGGCTCACGAGGAAAGCAATGTGACGATGCGAGTTTTGTGCACCCACTGCTGGGGCTAGCGAGGAATATAATGCCCTCCACTAAAACGTGCTATTTTTTTTTCCAGATCTACCTCGCGCTGTTCGGGGTCCTGGCCCTCACGGCCGCAGAGAAGGCGACGGACAAGAAACAGGAGAAGAGGGGTGTATTCGGGCTGGGATACGGTGGTGGTCTAGGCTACGGCCACGCCTACGGTCTGGGTCTAGGAGAAGGGGGATACTCACTGGGAGGTTTAGGCTACGGTGACCACGAGGGGTTCGTCAAGTCTGTGACCATCACCAAGGAGGTGCCCGTCGGTGTACCCCACCCCGTCCCTTACCCTGTGGAGAAACACGTGCCATACCCAGTCAAGGTCCCCGTAGCGGTCCCAGTCGACAGACCCTACCCTGTCCACGTACCCAAGCCATATCCCGTGCCCGTGGAGAGACCCGTGCCCTACCCAGTAGAGAAACACGTGCCTTATCCCGTCCACGTGCCCGTCCAAGTACCAGTGCCTCATCCCGTGGCTGTACCAGTGCCTAAACCAGTGGCTGTACCAGTGTACAAGTCCGTGCCTTACCCAGTGCCCCAACCCTACGTCGTCGAGAAGCAGGTGCCCGTCCTACTCAATAGCCACGAGGGTTTCGGCTATGGAGGCTTGGAGGGCAGCTATGGCGGATATGGTGGCTACAGCAGTTTCGGAAATAGCTACAGTTATCATCACTGAAATGTCAGCTCTTTCTTTCAGCAGTTCCAAGTCTATGTAAACTAATAACTATGTACAAAAAAAATATTGTTCCTTTATATTTCGTAAAATAAAATGATGTCTTAGATTATATTTGGAATGTTTTTGTTAAAAAAAAAGAATGATTGGTGTACAGAGGGGGTTAAACTTGAGATAATCCTCGCTCAGATACAACAAAATAACATTTTTTACAACAGGAAAATATTATGGTTCAAAGTCATACCTTCATTTATAATTAAGTTAAAAAAATCAGGTTCCACAAATAAAGTGCTCACAGATTGTAGATATATATCTTAAAAATTAATACTTACAAAAATGTATTAGAAATAAATAATTGTACAAAATATTGCACAATACTTAGTAAACAAAACTCTACCTCTTGGATATTTTATATCATACATAGTATTATCTTTTATAATAATCTTGTTTTATCTTTATTATACCCCACAGAACTTGTATCTCAACCAAAGAATAATATTTAATATTTAGCACCACGTCTTACTACCCGTCTCAACCAAAGAAGATTTGATAAAATAATAAATCAATAATAAATAATAAATAAAAGAATATTATATAGTAGTTCTTACTGTAGAAAGTTTAGTCCAAATCTACCTATTCGCTCAAGACAGCTCACCACATCCCTGTATATAGTTTTGGGTGAATGGTATCATTCAACGACATGTCTTCTTCAGGGTTGAACCAATATTAAGGTAAATATTTCCTCACTACAAAACCACTAAAACAATCCACATTTTACATATAATAAATATTCTGTTTATTTTTTTATCACCACGTCCTATTATCTGTTCAGGTTATAAGCACATATGATAATTACGCTAATGGGGTAGAGCTGAGGAAGGAAGCATTTTAGAGGTAATCTACCCGAATTTGCAAGGAAGGAGAGTGTGAAACCACTTAGGTAAAACCCACCCTCAGTAGACCCGACAGGGATTAAAACCATGATCATTTTCATATATTTTTTAAATTGTGAAACTTTTTTTTTAATGTAAGGTTTTTAATCCTGGAGATACATGTCGATACCTTCTTAAAGAATGCTGTATTTATGGACGTCTGCAAAGCACTCAAGTAAGTTTCCCCCTTAATTGCCTTGTTATTTGGTAATCTCATTAAGGCGACATTCCTTGCGTTCAACCATCTGTTAGTATCCGACAACCAACATGCTCACATTCACCGTCATCTTGGCACGATAGTGATAGTCATGCGTCTGTGTGTGGAACTAACTCACCATCCACAATACAAAGGGAACGTGTTCCTTATAGGAGAGAGGTTAGCGTTCCTGACTCTCGTCTACGCTAGGCTGTGGGAGAGTTTTCCCTGTTTTCTCCAGGTGTTCAGTTCTGTGAAATTCAGTAATCTTATCGTGTTTCTTTAGACTTGTTTGCTCAAATTACTGACAATATACATACTGTAAACATTAAAACATACCATTTAGGAAAAAAAACCTTCAGTAGACCCAACCAGGATTGAACACCAATCTCTCCCTCTTCATCAGACCATTCTAAAACGAGAATGATGCCTTAGACCATTCAGTCACTGAAGTAGGTAGTTTTTAAGAAGAATTTCTCGTGCTTATAGCATAACACAGACAAGAGAAAGACTTTACTTAAATTGGCCAAACAAAGGGAATTAATAGTGACCCCAATTAAAAGCATACAATTTTGATAGATGTAGAAAAAAAAAGTTCATGTATTTCAGGCGAAGAAATGACAAAAATCTTAAAAATCTCAGGAAAAGTTCAATTTTTTTTTTAAGTTTTGGATAATTTTTAAATGCATCGCCTGACATATATTAACTTTTTTTTAACTTTCCAAATAAGTATGCAAATCCCTGAGACACATTTAGACTTGAAATATTTATTATTTGTATTAGGCCCCTATTTTTGAGGCAAATGTTTATATTTAAAACTGACCGTACAAGTTATTTTGACCACTGTTCATTCAAAAGAGTTGAGTAGAGTGGGATGACGTTAGAGTGGTAGAATGTGTCAATATACTCAAACATCTTGTTGAAACCAGCTATTACATCTCACTGTCCTATAATATATTAGTGTAAATAAACAAATATGTTTCAAGACATTTATTTAACACGCAATAATCAACGCTGCAGTAACGATATCATTTAATAGTTTGACTGAAATAGTTTCGCTAACGCCGGTGGCTACTTAGTCAGTATAGCTCGTTTGCGGGCTCCCAACATGGAGATTATAATAGTTAAACTGCCCTAGGTGTTAATAAAAAAAATGCATGATCGATATAGGTAGTCATATACAAATCCATTCACAAAAGTGTATTATTTGATTTGCCATTATAAATAAACAAAGTATTTTAATAATAAAACCAATTTTTTTAAGCATTTTTAATGATCAAACTAGGAAATTTATAAAGTTATTTTTGAAGATCAGAATTTAGGTTTGAAATAAGGAATAACAAAGGTACAAACTAACTTAATGATGGAAGCTTCCATATCCTCCAGACAACCCACTGCTGAAGCTGCTGTGCCCTCCTAGACCAAGGCCTCCTCCCAGACTCCCATGGCCTCCACCAACACTGCCGTATGAAATGCTGGTTAGACCTCCATGGCCTCCACCAATGCTGCTATGGCTGCTGAATGAGCTGCTGCTAATACCGCCATGGCCTCCACCAACACTGCCGTACGAGATGCTGCTAAGACCTCCATGTCCTCCAGAGATGCCTCCATAGCCTCCCCCAAAGCCGCTTCCGTAGCTCCCGACGCTATTTAGTAGGACGGGCACCTGTTTCTCGACGACGTAGGGTTGGGGCACTGGGTAAGGCACGGACTTGTACACTGGTACAGCCACTGGTTTAGGCACTGGTACAGCCACGGGATGAGGCACTGCTACCTTGACGGGCACGTGGACGGGATAGGGCACGGGTTTCTCAACTGGGTAGGGCACAGGTTTCTCCACGGGCACGGGTATGGCTTGGGTACGTGGACAGGGTAGGGTCTGTCGACTGGGACCGCTACGGGGACCTTGACTGGGTATGGTACGCGTTTCTCCACGGGGTAAGGGACGGGGTGGGGTACGGCGACGGGCACTTGCTTGGTGATGGTCACAGACTGTACGTGTCCTTGTCCGCCACTCAGACCTCCTCCGTAGGTCCCTAGTCCTCCTCCATAGCTCCCTAGACCTCCTCCATAGCTTCCGTAGCTCTCTAATCCATGGCCTCTCCAATACTTCCGTAGCTCTCTAATCCATGGCCTCCTCCAATACTTCCGTAGCTCTCTAATCCATGGCCTCCTCCAATACTTCCGTAGCTCCTAATCCAGGGCTCCTCCAAAGCTTCCGTAGCTCCCTAATCCATGTCCTCCGTAGCCAAGGTCGAATAGTCCTCGCTTCTCCTGTTTCTTGCTGTCCTGTTGTTCCTTTGCTGCAGAAGTGATAGCGGTGAACACCAAGATGACAACACAGATCTGGAAACGTAAACAATCAACTATCAATTAATCAAAAATTTTAATATGTGTTTTGAAAGTTCAGTGGTCTGCCATTCAGTTTCAGTAATTATTCTGATTTACTGGCTTAAAATCAACAGAATTCGTTATAACTTAGCTGAGAGCGGATTTAATTTGTCAATATTTTGTTTGTTTGTAACGGAGGACCATTTCAAATTTAAATTAGTCAATATTAAGTTTATTTTTAAATTTGGAGATAAACCTAGTTAATATATCCAACAGTTGTACTATAATTTAATCCTAAGATATTCAACAAATACTCAACCATACTTTATTGATAATTTATAATTAAACTCTTAATTTAATTTTGGAAAGATATCTAAATTAATATGTAGATTGTAAATCACGTGGGGTGCTCTTAAAAAAATAACTGAAAATATATATATTTTTTTAATTGGTCAAATAAGTAGCCTATCTTAAGTTAATGTGAAATATATTTTTCTCGTTAGTACAAATGATTGTTGAAACGGTTGAAACTTGAATACACACCAAAACGATACCACAAAGTTGGCAATACTTACTGTGCTCTTCATGTTGGTAGTTTCGTAGAGAAGAATAAATAGAAACAAAAGAGTGTTGTTCTCAGTGAACCACTGAGGACTGTGGTTTGTTACTTCCACACATCATCTTTTATACACCAGCAAATTGTCCGACCGTGAATCCTTAGTTCCATGAAGATGATTCTTTATTTCCTTCATCTTGCACCAGACACACTTGAGCTTACATGATCGTGAAAGGTAGCAGGTTGTACCCGGACTGGGCGTCATGGCTGCAAAGTATTAGTTATTTGGATGCCACTTAATTTAGTGTGAGGATTAACGATATACAATTAATATCTTAATCCTTGTATCAGATTTTTGATATCTTAGGTCCAAAACCGGGTTGAATTAATAATAATAATAATAATAATAATAATAATAATAATAATAATAATAATAACTTCAAGTTCCTTTATTATAGTGCTAGCCAACAGTTGTAAGACCTATAACAGCCCAGCACTGAAAAGTACACAAGTACCTTTCAAATACGTATGATTTCACGAGAAAATCAGATAAACAAGAATAACTAAATAATTATATATACTGATGAATAGTTACGAAAAAATAGTAAATAATAACTATAACCATAAAAAATATCAATAATAACAAATAGCTAAAGAGTAGTAAAGCATAAATCTTTTAAAAGCAGTAACAATATGTAAAAACTTAATCAAAATATTGTAAATTAAAATATTATAGGTAGAACCTCTACATAATAAATTATTGATGTGGGAGTTCCTTAAATAACTATGTTATATTTATTTTCACTATTAGTAAGGAGAAATATAAGATAAGATTTGCAAAGAACGTACTTGTAAAACAGTAGAATGATTGTTAAACCTCTAGTCAATGAAACATTAAAAGTGAGTAAAAGAGTTAATTTATTATAAGAATAAATAGAAAAAGATTTTTTTATCTTTTTTGAATAAAATTAATAAATATGAATTGAAGAAGATAAACAATATTTATTAAGGATAGAAACCTTAAGTCAGGAAAAATCGATTAACTTATATACCCGCTTCCCTAAGAATACCACAAAATATACTCAATAGCAAAATGGTTATACAATTAGGAGGATTGATATAGTCCTAATATATTAAAAAGTTAATAATTAGCATATGAAATAGTATGACGAGTCCTTGACTATTTCATATGCTAATTGTTAACTTTTTAATATATTAGGACTATATCAATCCTCCTAATTTTATAACTATTTTACTCTTTAACACTTTTGAGTTTATTTTGTGGTATTCTTAGGGAAGTGGGTTTATAAAAATAATAATATTAGCACCGCGTCTTACTACCCGTTCGGGTTATACGCTTTAAGTACTAATTACGCTAATGGATTAGGAATTTGGAGGGTTGAATTAGAGAAAGTGAACCCGAATTTGCGTGGAGGGAGAGTTGAAAACCATCTAGGAAAAACCACCCCCAGTTCACCCGACCGAGATTCGAATCTCGATCTCCCCGTCCTCAGCAGTCGAGGTCAACACATCTAGCGCATTAGCCAACTACGCCACCGAGGCGGGTCGTGGGTATATAAGTTAATCGATTTTTCCTGACTTAAGGTTTCTATCTCTAATAAATATTGTTTGTTATCTTCTTCAATCCATATTTATTTATTTTATTAAAAAATAAAATAGAATAAAATCTTTTTCTATTTCTTCTTATAATAAATTAACTCCTTTACTCATTTTAATGTTTCATTTGCTAGAAGTTTAACAATCATTCTACTGTTTTACAAGTACATTCCTTACAAATCTCATCTCTGAGTTTAGCTTTTCTTTTATGATAAAAGTGGAATTCAACACATCTAGAATTGACGCTATGAATAAAACTGCCTAAAAGGGCTCACCTTATAAGAGCTATTGAGAAAAAATAATTTTGGATTACGAGAAGCTTGAGAAGAAATATGAACACCTACATGATCAAGGTCAAATTTTTAAGAAATTTTGCTATTGAAAATATTAAAAACAAAAAGAGCATCACAATAAAGTCCACGCGAAAAGAGTTTGAAGCCCTAAGAGATTTAGAATTCTGTCTTAATCATAATAAATCCGGTTACCAAAGAATTTATCATAGCGTGCAGCGACTTTATTATTATTATTATTATTATTATTATTATTATTATTATTATTATTAACAATAATAATAATAATAATTCAATTTCAATTTCAATTTCAATTTCCTTTATTATAGTGCTGGCCAACAGTCGTAAGACCTATAACAGGCCAGCACTGAAAAGTACACACGTACATACCTTACAATACATATATTTACATACGAAAAAATGATAGACAAAAAAATGGATAAATAATGTTATATACTGATGAATAGTTACGAGATAAAAAAGTAGTTAATAATAATAAGAATAAAAAGTAACATTAAAAACAAATAACTAAATAGTAAGCAGTAGTAATAGTAACATTATGCAAAAAATAGATCAGAATATTGTAAGTTTAAATAATATAATAATAATAATAATAATAATAATAATAATAATAATAATAATAATAATAATAATAATAATATAATAATAGAGATTACGTTTGTACAAACTGTTTTGTGTATTTGAATTAAGTTTCCACTTGTTGGAAGAAACGAATAATCTCTAGAAAAGAAATGACTTGCGGTCCGATCCATGATTTTGTGAGGCCAGAGGACTTTATGGGGAACCAATATACAATGCGGCCCGATTATGCTTTTCATAAAAAAAACAACTCAAGGAAATCAGCTCACAAGAGAAGATAGTGCCAACATTTGTGTAGTTAGGTAAGGTGTCATATGGTCAGCACAACGAAACCTGAGGCGGGTAGTTTCAGTTTTATAGACTGTATCCACTACTTCTTTATTCATGTAGCGCCTTATTTGTCGTCACGAGGCTGAGATGATCCCATCCCAGACCCACTGTTTCACAGAAATATCTGGAAGCGCCGGGGGTCGAACTCGGAACCTCCGGAACTGTAGCCAGGAACTCTGACAATAGTCCACAGAGGTGGTCCTTTTTGTTATAAACATAGTAGAAATACACAATTTGTATGTATGACATTTAAAAATTGGGAATTATTTTGGGTAATCTAGTAGGTAAGTTTAGAGTAGTAAATATTTTACTCTTTACTCGGCAGAGATCGATTCTCAAAAATTTTAGAGTTTTGCACTAAACATTTGCAATGTGTTGGCAGTACATTATTGTGAGAACTGTTGCTTTCTCTAATGAAAATGAACAAACACCTGAGACATCACGCCTTACGGACACGCTTCTGTCATCAATTATGAAAGTGACTTCAACATAAGAAAGCAACGCTATCCAAATATGTATAATATATGGAAGGCGAGGCTTGGGGGATGAATGAGTGTAATTATAGACATGAGCCGTATCTCGATTAAAATCGAATAGATTGAAATATTACACCAATCATACCCCAAACTTAGCCCTTTGTTTGAACTTAATTGTATAGCGATGTTTTATTTCTTTAAAGATTTGCTTGGAATGTAGAACCTAAAATGTATTTGTACTATTGGCAGCATAAAACCACAACCGGTGGCTGTGATTTCAATCATGGCAATCAATGGCAGTAGTGTAAAGTGTGAACTGTGTTATTTTCATTGTAAAGTTTATATTGTGTTCGTCCCCTTTTATATGTTTATATCCACCTTTCCTATACCTTCTTCCAAATATAATACAATGATAGCTCTTATTAGGCGATGATATCCACACGTCCATCACAGACTCTGCCTAAAAATATGTGTGGAGAATGACACTGAGCACGGTATGACCCCTGGATATCTCTGTAGTAAAGCGTTGGCGCACTCAGTCGAAGGTCTCGGGTTGGATTCTCGTGTACAGGTGTCATTATTCAATCTTTTCGACAATATTTAAAGTCTAACACTTACACCCTTTCTTAAAATAAAAGGTTTCATATTTCTAGTTAAAAAAAAGGGTAGGTATAAAAATAATCTTAGTAATCTTTTTGTAGTAATGATTTTCGAATAGAATCCCCCCCCCTCCCTAGATTTTGGCAATATTGAATTTTTTTCGAAACGCAGCCACCTTAGAATGTTCAGTTTTCAATGTGGCCTTTGTGTAAGTTCGTATGGTTTAGATCAGTGGTTCTCAAACTGAGGCGCGTGTATCCCCAGGGGAGTGCGAAACTACTTTGTTTCATTAATCGTAAGATATATATTTTGATATTATAAAATATGAGTTTTGTTTCTGGTATTAACTAGAACTACTCATTCAGACAGCACATATGAGTCTGATGATGGTACCGGAGTGTGCCGAAACTAGTTACTCAATGTAATTAAGGTCATCTTATGGAAGCCTATCCAAGGAGCACGGGATTAAAATAAGAAAATAGATTTAAACAAAATTAAAATTTACTTTTTCTTACATTTTTCCAAGCAATATACAAATAAATGTCAATTTTTATAGTCCATTATAACTCTATAAATTATCTTTATTACTTTACTCATCCAATATAATACTGTTAATGACTTTCCAATTTATGTTAAATTATATTTTTAATATGTATAATCGTTATATGTCTATGAATTGACTCACATTTTAATGTGTTATTATATATTTTACCTTTTGTGTACAATTTAACTCAGTTTGGTTTTACTAAATTATGTTACTTATTTTACATTATTAGATATTTTATGTTAAATTTCCATTTTATCCTACTAATTATATTGAAATCTATAAACACATTATAAATTGCTTCCTTATTAAATTCTCACCATGTTTTTCAAAAATTAACTCAGATTTTTACATGATGTAATCGGCTTTGCTTAACATACCCCTCAGACTTTATTAAAATGCGTAACAATCATTTGCACTTTACAAGCTAGCGTAGTAACTAGTAGGCATTTTTACCATTTTTTTGGAAATCTTACACAATCAAACACATACCGTTTTTTGTTTAGTTTAACTCAAACCAAACTCATAAAAGAGTATAAATTAAGTTAGTATAATTTTAGGTATAATCAAACTAATTATACTCCACAAGTGCTAAAGAGTTTTAAAAAATACCCCAAAGTGTAACTAACTTAATATCCAAATGAAGCCGGCAGCATTTTCTAACTAGGTAATGTGTTTGACTTTTACTCGGGTGTTCGGGTTTCAATCCCAAATGATTGCACTGAGAATTATATTACTATTTTACATTTTTTACTTTCATTTATTTAAATGATGCTAATTACTGAATTTCACAAACCTCACTTCAAAATACTTGTTGTGAAAAGTGTAACTTCCCTAACCAAATAAGCGCTTCTAAAAATTACAGCCAAATGGTTAAATACATTTACAAGCCCCGCAAGGGATTTCTGTAATCACACTTAAAATAGATACTAAATCTCTCGTATTTATTCTATTTTAGCACTAGGAGAAGATTAAATATTACACACCACGGTGGCTGCATGGGCTAAGAAACTATTTTCTCAGTAGATTAGACTGCTGATACGAGGAGATTGAGATTTTAATCTCGGTCGGGTGTACTGAGGGTGGTTTTCCAAAATTGTTTTCCAATCTCCCTCCACGCAAATGGGAGTACACTTCCTTTAAATTCAACCTTCCTTATCCCTAAAGCCACTAGTGTTATTTAGTACATAAACGTATAGCCAAACGGGTGGTAAGACGCTGTGCTAAAAAAAGGGGAAAAAGATTAAATATCAACTAACCGATATTTGAACTAATAGTGGCTTAATGATTATATTTCTTTGTCTATAATTGCTCGTCTTGGTGTTCTTAGCACTAACTTAGAACCTAAAGCTATTAAACCGATGATAGAGAGGTCGGGGTTCGAATCCCACCTGGTTGTAAGGAGGTTATTTTATCATAAAAGTTTTCGCACTCTCTTTCTTTCCACAAAAACTTCGGTACATTTTCTCTAGGCTCTACCTTCCTAATCTCTACCCCATGATGTAATTAAAAGTGGTTTGCACGGAAAGGTTGTAAAACGCAGTGCAAAAAATTGTTTATATTGGTTTATATTTAACCAAAAATCAATGAATAATTACTGGCACAATACAAGTAATTAGACTCCGTATTGAATATATTTAATGGACATGAGCATGTAGTAAGACACGTTGCCCCCCTCCCCTCCCCCAAAAGTGTGCATATCATGCCACCCGTCATACGCTGTGACAACGAATCCGGAACGAACAAAGAGATGTTTGGTGAAAGGCTCGAATGTATAAGAGGTGCGAACGAGATTGAAGAACCAACAGTCTCGAGCAGGACTCAAACCCTGCCACAATATCTCCTTCAACACCCACCATCATGAAGAGCACAGTAAGTGTAACTTTTACACCTGGGTGGAGCGATGAAAACGTTTGAGAAGCGTTGTACTTTTACAACGTGGGCTAATTAAATAAGGTTTTATATCACGAGTGAGTCGAAATGTAGTCGTTTCTCACGATAGGAGAGGGGTGGGGGGTCTTCAAGGCACTAATATGCCCATTAGTGTTCAGCTTCAAAAAAATTTTTTATAAATAATGTAATCAACTACTTTGTATTTTGTGTGAAACGTAAAGTTAGCTATCATAGAAGTCATAGAAATGAAACTATGACTACCCCACGTCTGTAGTTACATGTTCTAAGGCTTCAATCAGATGACAAACTGATTTGCCAATGATAATAAGTTTGGGGCTACATTTATTTATTTTATGTATTTAACGTGCACTTTCTAAGCCGATTGATTACATCACCAGACGAGAATTTCTATGAGGTCCTACCATTTTGCCGGTAAAAGGTATTCGTGCATACTTTCCAATGTTCTTTTACGTGCCACAATAGACATGGGACCGATGCCTTTACTTCCTCCTCTGAAGGAAGTAGGGCTGGAGATTGTTATAGCTCAAGAAAAATCAGTTGACTCCAGCTGGATTTGAACCCACAAACATTGAGTCTTAAGGCAAGCACTTTACCCCAAGACTAACAAAGTTTACTTTGGGTTCAAATCCCGTACGGGTACACTGATGGTATATTTTCCTAGATTGATTCACATTCTCTCATCCAATGGAATTTTGGGTACATTTCATCTAAATTCTACCTTACTCAAACCTATCCTTTTGGTGCAGTTATAAAAATAACCCGGATGAGTGGTATAATACAATGTTTAAAATATAGGGATGATTTTTTTTAAATGAATATATATATATTAAAGATGATATTTACCACTAACATTTAAACAAATCCAAAAACAGATTAGTCATTAGCGCATTACTTTTCCTTTAGGAGTCAATAATAGATTATTGTGGTCGATTTACAATATATGACTAAGATACAAAATAAATTTTAATCTCGAAATTTTTAACATTATTATGGAAACATTTCAAGGTCTACTTATATTGTCAACAAGTATATCCTTTGACATGAAAAATTAATTTTTCCAAGCAACTTTTTCAAAGTAGCTAAAATTCATAAATTGGTTAAAATAACAGTCGTAGCTCAGTTCAGATGTAATCCTATTTTCATAGAAAGGCTCTTGTATGATAGCTAGAAAAGTTACTAAATATAATTTCACGTATTCATACGCCAATTCATTTTAGCTGCAGCGATCATTTTTAATAAATATTTTAAATATCCATAAAAATAATTTAGTATAATGTTATAAATTTTGTCCACAAAAAAAATTGTTTGCATTTTCTTAAAGGACCTTCCTTCGAAAATTGGATTGTATTTAGATTTGATCAGATGAAAAATGATAGTCCCAAATTAGTCTTAATTAATACAGTGGATGATTTATTTTATATTACTTAAGTCCTATTCGTGAATTCACAACTTACGTGTTTTAAGGACAAGGGACGAGGTAAATTAATTAGATTTTAATAAAATATACCAGCATTCACTTGAAAATAAGTTGAAACTCTCACAATGTATATTATATCTGTGAAAATCAGTTTATGATGTATCCGATCCAGATTCCAACCTAAGTCAGGGCTGAACCGAGCCCTATTAAGAGCGTTCATCATAGCAAGGCCCAACTCAGCTCCCGGCTCCCACGAGTAATGGAAGTAAAAGGGAAAAGAAAAGACCAAGATATACCAGAAATGTGTGCAGTGCATTCGTGTTTGAAAGATTACTCGAAATTTTCCCGCGGTGACGATGGGAGACAAAGCGACAAAGATTCTTGTTAATAACTACAGTATATCCTTAAAATGACAGTATGAATGTTAACTATGCACAGGTCTTATCTGGAAGGTCATTCTAAAATGGTCAAAAACGGCCTTTTTCACTGCAGTTTTTATCCAAATATAATTTATATTTCAACTATGTTCGATATTATGAACCTCTATTAATTCTTTAAGTCGATTACCCGCCTCGGTGGCGTAGTTGGCTAACGCACTTGTCGTGTTGAGCTCGATTGCTGAGGACGGGGAGATCGAGATTCGAATCTCGGTCGGATGAACTGGGGGTGGTTTTTCCTAAATGGTTTTCCACTCTCCCTACACGCAAATGCTGGTTCACTTCCTCTAATTCAACCTTCCCAATTCCTAAATCCAGTAATCTTAATTAGTACTTAAAGCGTATAACCCGAACGGGTAGTAAGATGCGGTGCTAAATATTAAATATTTAAGTCGATTAATGTTTAAACAGAAATTATCTACATGCAGTAGTGTTCGTGTACTGTACATTTACGATTTCTAGCCGACTGTATCACAAAATTGTGGTCATATGATGGACGCTCTTAAAGGTTGAGCATACCAGACGAATTGTGCTAGCTCCATTCCAACAAACTTGTCTTTCCAATCTTAAAACATAATGGTTCAATGTGTGACGCACACTATTTGAGAGAAATCAGTAAAATATTAATATTGAATTTTACAAGGATATTTAATGTATTTTATTCATTTGTTTCAGATCTGTGTTGTCATCTTGGTGATCACCACTATCACTTCTGCAGCAAAGGAACAACAGGACAGCAAGAAACAGGAGAAGCGAGGACTATTTGACCTTGGCTACGGAGGACATGGATTAGGGAGCTACGGAAGCTTTGGAGGAGGCCATGGATTAGGGAGCTACGGAAGTATTGGAGGAGGCCATGGATTAGGGAGCTACGGAAGTATTGGAGGGGTCATGGATTAGAGAGCTACGGAAGCTATGGAGGTGGACTAGGGAGCTATGAGGAGTCTAGGGACCTACGGAGGAGGTCTGAGTGGCGGACAAGGACACGTACAGTCTGTGACCATCACCAAGCAAGTGCCCGTCGCCGTACCCCACCCCGTCCCTTACCCTGTGGAGAAACGCGTGCCGTACCCAGTCAAGGTCCCAGTAGCGGTCCCAGTCGACAGACCCTACCCTGTCCACGTGCCTAAGCCATACCCCGTGCCCGTGGAGAAACCTGTGCCCTACCCAGTGGAGAAACCCCTACCCTATCCCGTCCACGTGCCCGTCAAGGTAGCAGTGCCTCATCCCGTGGCTGTACCAGTGCCTAAACCAGTGGCTGTACCAGTGTACAAGTCCGTGCCTTATCCAGTGCCCCAACCTTACGTCGTCGAGAAACAGGTGCCCGTTTTGATCAAGAGCCACGGCGATAGCTTCGGGAGCTATGGAGGAGGTCTTGGGAGAGGCTACGGTGGTCTTTCTGGAGGCCATGGAGGTCTTAGCAGCATCTCGTATGGCAGTCTGGGAGGAGGCCATGAGTTCTTAGCAGCAGCTCATTCGGTAGTCTGGGAGGAGGCCATGGAGGTCTTAGCAGCAGCTCATTCAGTAGTCTGGGAGGAGGCCATGGAGGTCTTAGCAGCAGCTCATTCAACAGTCTGGGAGGAGGCTATGGTGGCCTCTCTGGAGGCCATGGAGGATTGAGCAGTAGTTCATACGGTGGTATTGGTGGAGGTTATGGAGGCCTATCTGGAGGCCATGGAGGTTTAACCAGCATTTCATACGGCAGTTCTAGTGGAGGCCATGGAGGTCTATCTGGAGGTTATGGAGGCCTCTCTGGAAGCCATGGAGGCCTAGGAAGCAGCTCATATGGTGGTCTAGGAAGTCACAGCAGCCTCATCAGTGGGTCATCCGGAGGATATGGAAGCTCTCACCATTAACTTCACCTGTTTGTCAGTTGTTTATTTTGTCTTCTAGTCTTTATTCAAATTATATTATTTGCTCAACATAAGATGATTTATTTTATTCTGTGTAACTCATACATTTTTAATAATAAACACCCTTTTAAAAACTATTTTACTATATTTGAAACTATTTAACTTTATTAAAACTACTCTTTTTGTAATAATGCTGTAAATAGCTATAAAGATTTATGGGTAAATTACGTTATTAAAACATTAAAAATAGCCCTTTTTAAAGGGTATAGATATCTCTGAAAAATCATATTAATTTTTAAAAGTTCTTGAAGTTCTAAGCTCTAAATCTGACGAATGGAACTCAACTCTAATCCAATCGTTACGTACCAGATTAAATCTACACTCTATAGCTTAACCTAGCTTTGTGTAATTCGGTAGTTGGTCGACAAAAGCCGTAGATTGTGTGGTTTTGCCACATTTGTTTATAGAACTCTCAAAGGATTGAATTTGGTTTTTATTTAAACAAAATATAGATTACGGAAAATGATGAGGCTTGGACAAAATTCAATAATAATGAATAATCAAACTTGAAGATTGAATCTAGAATCTATCAATGTTAGAGCAGCCTTTGGCAGAGACAATTTAGTGCCACGTTTTGGCGGCCACGTGATCTAAGACTAAGGCATCACTCTGGGTTTAGATTAAACTGCCAATGACAAGGAGATCGAGGTTCGAATGTTGGTCGGGTAGACTGAGAGTGATTTTTCCAAGGTTTTACACTCTCTCTCCACGCAAAATTGGGTATACCTACTCTAAAAAAAATTCAACCTTCCTTATCTATAACTCAATAGCGTGATTAGTGCATATTCGTATAAACTGAACAGGTAATAAAACGAGGTATAATAAAATGAAGTGTCCAGCCCCACGAAGGTAATTAATAGTAGAATAAGTTGTATTTTTAGAATCAACTGTTCAATAAAAGTTTTACATTTAAAATTAAACAGGATAATTTACCTGCCTGACTGAACAAACGTCTGGATCATTTAATCAGGTTTACCGGCAACGTTGAGATCGGAGTTTGAACCTCTGTTGGGTGTACAGAGGGTAGTTTCATTATTAGTGTAATTAAATGTGGATCGCCCGAATGGGTAGTATAACCCGGATCAAATAAAATTCACTTTTTTTCTCCCATATTTAAAATTGTGTATGCGTGATGGAAGGTTTTGTGTAAACGTTGCGATAAATAATCAATATATCAATCAATATCTTGAAAAATATTATAGTTTTATTCTATAAACAAAATCTTGACAAGTATTTTGAAAAGTATTAGTTTTATTTTAAGTATATCTCAAAACAACAACATAATAATAATAATAATAATAATAATAATAATCTCAAAACAATATAATACTAATAACAATAATATACACAAACTTAACAAAAACACTTACACATGTATGATAAAAACAAGAAACAAAACAAACGAATGTGACATGAAACGTATTTTACAAGTGATTACTCTAATCGAGGTACTTTCTTTGCAATTTACTTAATTGTCTCTGCCATTTTTTCCACAAATTTTAGTTTTGCTACTTCTTACTTCTCATTCCAGTGAGCTACAGACCATTCCCTACCATATGTACCTCTGATAAAAACATCCAAATGGATTCGAACCAAAGACTGGTAAAGTTGGCCATTTTAAGGCATGGTAGTTCCTATATAATTGAAACATTACCATTAAACCAAACTTTATGATTTAATACAAACACGTTTAAACTTAAAATTACATACTTGTACTATGGTTTACAAAATAATACTGCATCTAGAAAATAGAGTTCTAAGCTATAACTGCTCTTTGTAGAGTTCTACATAAATAATCCACTAGAAGAGGATTAATTATCCGGTTAAGATGGCTGCTTGTCGTCAACCAGATCACCACAATAATACTATTTTTCTAAAGACTTAAACAATTACTTCCATGTAGTTGTATACCACACAGTGTTTCCTGTGGCTGTCTATTTTGACTGATGTAAGGTAATTTTAATGACTTTTTGTCAATCTTGACTATTATTCCTTTATCTTTTATATTCTATGGTGATTCTATAATAATTTATATTGTTCGATCATACGAACATATTATCTACCTTCCATCCCGACATTTTAATAACAAACTTTTAAATTTATTCTGTCCCCATTCATAGATTAAACCGAACACAGCTCACATTCAAACATGCCCTATTCTATCTACGTGCAGAATCTGCGTAGTTACTTAAATCAACTGACTTACTAACGGTGACGTCACTACTATCGGATCTCTCTGCTCTACTATTGCCGTAACCATGCGCGTTGGGGTTATCTGAGTCTGTGATGGGGTGCGTCTGGTAATTCTGGGCAGGTTGTTTGGATCCTGTGTTACTCTCTTGGTCTGGGACAAGGTACGTCTGATGATTCTTAGCGACGCTGTGAGAATCTGTAGGATTCTGATCAGTATTTCCAGAGACTTCTGCTGCAACATTTCCCACGGAAGACGTCCCAGACGTCTGGGCGTGTCCTAGGTCATAGCTAGCCCCAGTGCCGTGGATGTTGCCGGGAGGGTGGGGGTTCCCTCCGGATGGAGATATTAAAAGACCGATGTTACCCAGGTCGTAGAATCCTAACGATTGACCGTAATGTCCTGGGTGCTGTCTGGTGATATAGCCGTGCTGTGACGGATTAATTACCCCTGAAAGTGACTGTCCGCTAGCGTCTGCGGTGTAGCCACCATCGTAGGTTTGCCTAGGATAGTTGGCGTATACAGCTCGCGGTACTAATCCCACTTGACTTTGTACTTGTGCTGTTTCTCCTTGTCTATAGACCGGTGTAGATTCCTCATGTCTGTAGACAGGCGCTGACTCCCCGTGTCCGTAAACTGGTGCTAACTCCGCATGCCTGTAAGCCGGTGCTGACTCTGCATGTCCGTACACGGGGACCGGATGCGGGACGTGCACGATCTGCGGTACCGGGATGAAGATGGGTTTGACCACGTGCACGGGTACGGGTACGTCTTGACGGATGGGGTAGGGTACAGGCACTGGGACTCCAACCGTCCTGGTGATGGTCACGGTCTTCACGGGTACTTTGAAGCGCAGCGTTTGGACCGTCTGTGGTCTCCCCTCCGGACCCAGGTCGATGAACTCCTCGTCTACAGGTCCGTAATGACCGTATCCTTGACCTTGTCTCTGGGCAGAGATTGTCAGGATTAAGGCGGCAAGGACAATCACGCTCTCGCCCAACTACAACACACACATTCATATGAGCTTTATATCAAGTTCAAAACATAAATTGAAAGTTATTAGAGTCTTTGACCTCTGTTAATGATAACTCCGAATACGTTTTGCCTCAGACTTACATGACGATTAATTAACTTCAACCACACCGGGATACGAACCAAACAATTATATCAGTGAATGTTGGACAGTGATTTAAGACACAGCTACTTAACGGTCTTGCCCACAGTAATAAGTAGTTCCACAATAGTCTTTACAGGCTAATGATGTCATTAGAACTACTAGCGGCTGAGACCACGCTTTTAAGCTGATCCGAGCCTCTCGTAAATTTAATCTTCTTTCATCGTTTGTGAATAGAATATTTCCACTCGACTGGGATTCAAACCAGTCTATCTTCCAAATGATATACCCGCACCTCAGTATTCTCGACGAGAGATGAGACATAAAGGGGGCATCCGTAGACCACGTAACGTTGTTGAGAAGGGATGAGAGGGTTGTTATAATGGCTACATAATGTTACATGGGGGATGGTGGGTACATCACAGTGTAATGTAACAAAGATATTATATATTTTTTAATGTTGACAAAATAATATTCTTCTTCTTATTTTAACCTTTCGTTAACATACTTTGGTGGGTACATCACAGTGTAGTGTGAGAAAGATATTATAATTTCTAATGTTGAAAAAATATTATTCTTATTCATATTTTAACCATTCGTAAACATACTTATAGATAACTTCTGAATGTGAGTATAGTATTAATGGGGCCACCTCATTAAGCGATAAATTGCCTCTCAGACGTAGGGATGTGGTATTTAAAGACAAATATCGATAGCAGTAAGTGTTGGTATCAAAATTTTATTCTGGATTTTTTTTTCTATCCATAATTCACTTCTGGGAGGTGACATATTTGAACTATTTTCGTCGTTTATATACAACAAGATATATTATTAAGTATTGATAAACAATAGAAGAATCGAAGCCCTGCTTAAAAAACACACACTTTTCTGCTTAATTGCTTGAGGCACCCTTGAGTTGGCTTGAGTTCATTGAGCTATACAGAAAGAAACTTCTTTTGTTTAGCTTGTGATGACCATGCTCATTAATAAAGGAAGGGGTAGTAAGACTGGTTGCCACTCACCCCGTCAACCAGTCAGGCATCAGGTTATATTGATAAAAAAAATATGAAAGAACAATTAATAATAATGGGGAATGCCAGGCCTCCACCGTGGTTCGGATTCCACGTTAAACTGTAGGTCCTCCATTTCATCTCACAATCACCCTACCATTACACATTAGCGTAAGTGCGTATAGCCCGAACGGGTAGTAAGACGCGGTGCTAATAATAATAATAATAATAATAATAATAATAATGACGAGCTTAAAGAGATTGAATACTAGAGTTGTTCCTTGCTTGTCATGCAGAGAATGAATGAGAATTGAGAAATAGTGTAATTTGTTCTGTAATTTGTTCTCTCTCCACAGTCCACCCTAGTAAATATTTAATCCCAAGATGAGTAAAGATAACAAAAATGATGTTTCGATACCGATCCGATATCGGAGTGTGACTCAGTAAAAGTATCGGAAAAAGAGTATCGAGTAAAAAAACTAGTATCGAAAGTAAAATATCGATACTTTTTCGTATTCCTGCTCAGACGTTTACCTTTAACGCAATATATAACTCTACTATGCGTTATTTCAAAATATGGTTCGCGCCAAATTAAAGTCGGGAGATTTCAACTTTTTTTTCCCCCCTTAACAACTCTATAGTTTGAATTGTATTAATAGAGGGAATACATTTGTGAAAATGTAACATTAAGCTCATTTTTAGCAACTTTTTAATCATATTTGCGGAGCTTTGAGACTAGGCTTGATGGAAAAGGGTTCTAGATTTAGTCTTCCTCTAATAGACACAATAATTTATTGATAGGGTCAGAACAGAAATTTTTAAAATATTGGCTAACTAGCAGCAAGATTTCCTCTTTACCTTGAGATAAGAAGTTTTTTTTAGTTTTCTTTCTCCTTTTTCTTAAATATATGACAAACCAAAGGGTGATAGTAGATTAAGGGTGCAAGGGTGAATTAACTTTGACCGAATAGAGAAGTAGTTTTAGAAAATGACACAAACCATTGTATTCTAAGCCGCGTGTAGCCTGACTCAATTGATATTTTCTCGCTGACAGAGGTGGCCTCTTCAAATCAGAGTCACTCTAGTGTCACAAAAACTGTTACATGGGGGAGAGGGGGGGGGGGAGGGTTAAAAAAAGTCCCAAAAAGTGTTACGTGATTTATGGACGACCCCAAAGTAGCAGCTTCACGTGAAAACATTTTAAAACTTATTCTAAGGACTGAATTAGTAGTCGAGTATTGAATGATTCAAATTAATGTTTTTGTGTCAGCAGTTGAAAATTATTAAATAAAAAGTGAAAATGTATTAGTTTAAATTTTAATCAAAACATGTTTATTCAAAAATTGACTATCATAGTCAACAATACAGGATATGTGTTGAGTTTCGGTAACTGTTAAAAATAAAAGTGTATAAAGGCTATCCTGACAATCTATTTAAAAATATTTATTACGGATGTCATGAATATGACATTTCTTTGACTTAAGTTAATTAATTTTATCAGTTAATATATTTTGATATAGTTTAAACCTCTTCCTTTATTGTAAAATACTATTTTATGAGCAACCAAAAATTATATCGATGGTATCAAAAGATAGGACTATGCTTGAACTAAATACGGGAGAAATAAGAAGATATATATATATATGAGTTTGAATTTGGTTAAGTTAGAGTAAAATTTACTATATTTAAAATCGTTATAATTAACACAATTTAAAAAAGAATTGTTCTGCTTGTTCTAATATTTTTCCAGCCATGATAGGCGTGGTGCAGTGCTTTGTTTCTACGCACAGAACTTAATATCGGGCGATTTGACGCACAGAAAAAGTATCGGATTCAATTTCCACGTTAAAGTTGCTGTATTTCAAATATTTTATTTGAGTCTAACATTATAAATATTCCTGAAAGTAGCATTAATGTATAAATAATGATTGTACTTGTACTTATTATTTTATCTTATATTTGTAAGGGATAAAAACCTACCTTTATTGTTCTTTATTTTAAGTTCACTATAAAAAAGAAAGAATATTATACTGCTAATTTAATAATATATTTTAAAGTTTAAATTAAAATATCTGTAAGGAAGGAAGGAGGTAAATAATTCATTGCTTATCGTTTGTAATCTAAGAGTTGGATGTGCGTGTGTGGGTTTTACTCTGATCCAGTTTCAGCAATCTGTGGTACATTTCCTTAAAATTCAAACTTCTTAAATTAGATTGTTTAGTTTTTTTGTGTGTGTATTTGTTATCTTATATTATGTAGCACGGTCGCCTGTGTGTGTAGACTTTAACCACGCTGGTGGCACAGAGCGTTACCCAGGGTACACCAATTTCGGCTGTCTACACGTCGTACCCTCAATGAGATGATGATCATGATTATGATGATGTGGAACCAGGAGTGATCTTAAACCTAACTTAAGTCTAACAGACCTAGGTCTTGGTGACCGTGGTGATAATTCCCGTCTCGGTAAATACCAATGGTACCAGCCGAGACTCAAATCCGGGACCCCTAGGTTCGTAGCCAGGTGCACTGACCACCATACCACGGGGCCGGTTATTAATATTGATAATATTATATGACTATTAACTTTTTTTTAAATTCTAAATTTGTAAAAATAGACATGAAAAATCTTACTTTCAAATTCAGTATGCAAATACAACTTATATTTAATATATACACGTTTCTAAAGGAGAATTTATATTAACAATATATATAATTATATATTTAAAAAACTTCATGGTGTCTGCCTGCAAGAGAGATCTACAAACGAAGTGGCCGCCCTATGTTGCCTAAGATAGTGCCAAACTTTGCGGATAGAGGCTGTCATATGATCAGCACAACGAACCTTCCTGTTGCTAATCAGCGTTTTCTAAACTAGAGCCGCAACTTCTTTATTCATGTATTGTATCTCCTCATTCGTTCTCACGAGATTGAGCTATATCAAATATAATTCCTTTCGAAATATATGCATATGCATTAATGTATTCTAAAATGTACTGAACCTGTTATCTTGCTAATAGTGTGTCCATTAGCTAATTCAACTAAAAGAACGTGAATGAAAGAAACTCTATATAACTTAAAACATGTGCCACTATAATTTACCGATAATGGATGTTATCGAAACCAGTTTTCCCGTTTTCAAGTTCAACTCACCATGTTCGTTTCAAGTCCCCTGTATTGTAGTACTTGCACGGCGACTACAGACAACTGTGGAGGAGAGAGACTGACCCCACTCCTTTATATAAAATACTATCACGAGCCTCGTCTCGTCTCTTCCCTTTCGTTTTGGTCTGACAAGACGAGATCGAACTGTTTTCGGACATGGATGGCTATTAAACTTTCTTCTTCCGGTAGCAGACAAAAGGCAGTGTGTTAACATAAATGTTTATTAGCGAGAGAGAGAGATGTGGAGTTTCACCTTCAGGCTCATATCAAGAGATTGTATTCAACCTTTCACATTCCCCTTGACATTGTGGAGTATCTCTGTTAGAAACACATCACCTTCGGTCTGATTTTCATAGAAAGACGGAATATTACCTTCCTTCTATTGATAAAGGGACAGTTTAAATATGTCCGGAACTTTTAAAAAAGGAAATCTGGACAATACAGGGGGGAAAAAACCGGGACCCTTGACTTAGCATGACAATGCTCTACCACTGAGTTATTTAGGAACTATCCAGTTCTCAAGGTCAATCTTCAACCATAGTATAAGGTAGAGTTTGGTATCGACACGTGGAAATATAGGGAAAGAAAAAAATTATCGTAATAATAATAATTTTTCAAATTGTGACATTTCCAAAGAAAGATTTTTGTAATGTTGTTTTAATCTGGTCGTTTTAATATCACACTTAACATTTTTTTATGTATTCACTATTATTATTATTGTAAATTTATCTGTGCAATATTTATTAGAGGTTTATACATCTAAATGCACTTTTTTCGAATGCTTAGGCCAACATACGTTTTGTAATACGACAAATTAGATAAATTATTTTATCTTAAATTTACTATTTCATTTCCTATAAACAGAAACGTACTACGTATATTTTCACATGTTCAAACTAAGGTCATATGATCTGCAGCTGTCAATTTTGATATATATTATCGATACCTATAAAACAACACTAGAAATTTATTAAAATGTTATAATGTTTGATCGCAAAAAATAAAATTGTAATTTTTAGAGGGTCCTTCCTAGTAAAATCCTACTATAGGTTGCTTCTAAGCACAAGAAATGATCAAAACACGTTTTATTTCTAAATTTGTTTTTAGTGTGTGGTCCACATTTTAGTACGCTTCCAAGTTATCAGAATATTTACACAAACGGGGTAGTGATGAGGAAGTTACAGTTTGGAGGAGAAGATAAGGTTAAATAAAGGTTGAGTGGTACACCATTTAAGAAAGAAAAACCACCAATTGACCCGGCTATAATTGAAACATAGACCTCCACGTCAATGGTGAATTAGAGACATTTATCCGTTTGTCCGTCGAGGAATACAATTTTGAGAGATCTACTTGAAGTAATATGTCTCAAAACGTTGATAAATCCCCGGAATGATCAGTTGGTAGAGTAGTAGCGATTTAAACCAACGGTCCAAATTCAGATCCTTGCCTGATCTTATATTTTGCACTCTATTAATTAAGGTGATAAAAACCTTTATTAATTGGGTGTAATAAGATAAAATGAATGATAGTTAATACTGAACCATTTCAAGGATTGTAAATAATGAATTGCTTTAAAATGAAATGCACAGTGCGTCTACCGCCTTAGACCGCTCGAACATTGTCATGGGGTTAAACTTTTGTTAAAACCCACCAAAAGCTATATCAACTCGCAGATCAATTAATGCCATCGCCATTTGATACTAACAAACCAAATCAAATTTAAAATGTAACTGATCAATAAACTTAAACCTCAAGAATTCCGGAAACGACGCTTAGTAATTCAGTGGAGCGCGTCTTCCTGACCAACAACACTCCGTGCCAACATTTCCTGTTGTCTGAGCCGAGTGATCGGGGATATTGCTGGACGACACGTCTGTCCGCATGCTCTGCTTCACAGCATTGACCTTCTGGTTCTACTACACAACGCACAAACATTCGACCGAGTCAGCATCGGTGGATACTTGTTCTAACTTCAGTCTCGTCTCATCTGGTATTCCCAGTGACGGGGAGATCAAGGTTCAAATCCCAGAGAGGGTAAAAGCGTACATATTTTACTAAACAGTTTGCCTCACTCTTTCTCTTAAAAAATGTGAGTACAATTGCTCTAGATTCTACCTTTATTATCCCATCTAGAGTAGCTGGCTTGTTTGGTGCCGACTGACAGCTCACAGCTCACAGCTGACGGCTTTGAAAAGCTACTAGACCAAATTATGTATCCCTATGCCGAACCATATGATCTGCAAAAACATGTGTTTAGCATTTGTCACTTATGAAAGTCAAAATTTAGGTATATACCTAAATGTTGACTGTCAGAAGTCAGCTGTGAGCTGTCAGTCAGCACCAAAGAAGCCACGGAGCTTCTGTAATTGGTGTAAATTTTCGGGTATCCCGGATGGGCAATAAGACTCACTACACAGATGAATATTAGCTCAATAAATAGTTTCTGATGACTGTATAAAACGTTTAGTCTCCACAATTCTATAAAAGACAGCTGGATCAATTCTGTATCATATTTAATCTATAGACTATTGATTTATACTTCCAAATTACTGTACACGTTGTGTGTTTTTGTTGGTCAACATAATTTAATTAACAAGTTAAAACTATCATGGGACATTTTAATATCCTTATAGAAAGTGTTTTATAATTATGTTATGTACTGAATCATTTATTTTATTTTAATGCGAATCAATCCATAAATGATTTAACAAAACCTAAGGTACATGAATGACTAGTCTAGTGGTCAGGCACTGGCTACAGATCTAGAAGTCTGTACATTTATATACCATTTACTTTTATTAAAATATTGAATCTTGTAATAATAAATATTATAATTTATTTTATAAAATTGCATTGATATATATATATCGTTTTACATTTGATTTAAATCACAGAAAATTATTGTATAACTTTTTTCTAAGCAATCCTAAGCAAAACACTTTGTCCGGTAGTGAATCAGACGAACAGGATAATTCAAGCAAGCCTCAAATATTTAAAATTTAGTTTATTTATGGGGAAAGCGGGTTTCTTTTGAATTTAAAATTATAATTATTTGGTTTTAAATATAATATTTGTTGTTATGTGTTGCAATTTTACTTTAATTCATGTAAACAGTGTGATTAGGCTACAGTTAAATACAACTAATTTATTTTAACAATAAGAATCAATATTTGTGTCTAACATATATATGAATTTGCTTAACCTATATGTGTAACACTAAATTCTAAAAATTATAATTTATACTATATGTCTCTGCTACAAAAGCCTTATAGATTGAAGCATAAAATGAAGCTCTTAATTTACTGTTAACCAAGGGTGGGCTCCTTCAAGTATAATTTTAATAAATTTAACTAAACAAGATTTTAACTTAAAATAATTTTAATATTATTAATAGTCTATAGATATTTTATAAAAATAATTTTAATTAATAATTATAATAATAAAAATAGGACCTGTAAGAAAAAAACACAACTTTGATTAACAAAGTTATAATTTTAATATAAAAAAGTTACATTCACAATTAAAGTAGTAAATATGTACAGTACATAGGTCTGTTTTAGTAGTTGTTAATAGAAATAAATATGTATTTTAATACTAATAATTGTTTTTCATACTAAATTTAGTAATAAAAATTACGTGATAATTTTTAGTTTTAAGTCACTTTACTGCACATTAGAGATAAGTTGAAAAAGTTTTCGAGTATGTCATGTAAGAGATATGGAGAGGGGGGTTTAGTTGTTAGTCATTCTTTACAACATCCCCCCCCCCCGGATCCGCCACAGTTGTTAACCGAATAGACATACAATCAAACACTTTGATAGAAACTATTAGTTGAAGTAAAACGTATCTTACTAAAATATAAAATATAATATTATGATATAATAATAATTTATTAATTATTGATGATCGATTGTTTTGGATTCAATAGTAAATCATCTGTGACGGTTTTTCTTCGTTTTTAAGTTCAGTGAAAGTTTGTAGTCAAGTTCACTTTTGCTTTCTTTCCTATTACGCTTGTGGGCATGGAAGTGGTGACTAACTTGTTCCGAACCAAATCCGACAGTTTCGTAAGCGCGCTAGATTAAATAATATAACAGTCGACAACTGACTCCTGCTGGATACAAGGATAGTTTGCCATCTTCTAGCCAGTGAGCACCTCTCTCGTGATGTGCACCTGAAAACAAATAGTAATATAAATACGCTCAACCATTTTATGTGTTTATATTTATAACCCATTCGTAAATTTGGGAAATTTCATGAATCAGGAGAATGTCTGCCCATTCCGTGAACTGGCCTTCCTACTGACCATTTTACGGACTGTGCCAAACATAGTTCGGTTAATGAATTTCACAGCAATTGTACTGACAGTTCATGAACTGGGAAGCTACAATTTCATGAACTGGGGAGTTAAAATATTTACTAATTTCATAAACTGGTGAGTTTTTATCCACTCCTTGAAATGAATAAGCTAAGAACAGGTTTGGTCTTTAAGTTAATTTTACTATTAATCGTTTTAGAATAGAATCTTAGGTTAGGTTAGGTTGGGTTAGTTTAATAAAATAACTTAAAACGAATTTCAGTTAGGTCTGTAGTAGATAGTAAAATACGTCCCAGTTTATGAAATGGGCAAGAGTTAATTATATTTTGGCCCAGTTTGTGAAACGGTCAAGCGAAGAAGCCAGTTAACGAAACGAGCAGAACTTTGCCCAATTATGAAATGGGTATTTCACTATTGGGCTATAACATACGTAAACTAATTTAAAATATAAAAGTGTGCCGTTTCGGTGATGAATTTATACTTCACTGTTTGCAGTCTGTGGCCTTAGACAGTTTTTAAATTCAAGCCATAAATTTTCCATTACCGGCTTCATGCAACTTATAATATAACTTAAGACTAGGACAGGCACAACACCCAGTTCCCGGCCATTAATTCATCACTGTGAAAGTGATAACCCACATCTCACCAATGATCAATTTTCGGCCATGCCGTAAATCAAACCTGAGACCCATAACTCAGTAGACAGACATGCTATCACCTTGATGTATTCATACTATCGCGCTAAATTGTATCCAAAACATTTTATTGGGAAAAGTTCTATAGAATGAGGCCTCACTCAACTTTCTAGTAAGGTTCCTCGGCAAAGGCTTTTAACTTTCCATAGATTTTGAACTTTCAGTGTTTAGTTTTAATCAATAAGTATATTTTCCCCCTTCACACCACGATGAGAACTTTAAAGCTACTCCTATCCCAGATCTCTATGGCTTTCAGAAGAAGAAGAAGAAGAATGCAAACAAAATTATTTATTTCCAACTCATCATCGTTTAAGAATTAAATAGCCGAAGCTATTATTTATGCTTTTTAGTCCGCACGTCCATCATAGACTCTGCCTTGAAATATGAATGAAGAATGAACCTAAAAACGGGACGATTCCGGGATAGCTCAGTGGTTATAACATTGACGTAATAAGCCAAAGGTCCCATGTTCGATTCCCGTGTCCAGGTGTCATTTTTAATTTTCATAATATATCATCATTGTTTATGTGTTGCTTTTTTTTTTGCACTGTGTCTTACTACCCGTTTGGTATTTACGCATTATGTATTAATAACGCTAAGGTGGGGGTTATGAAGGTTTAATATTGAGTAAGTATACCCATATTTGCAAGGAAGGAGAGTGGGAAATCATTTAGGAAAAAACATCCTAGATAGACCTGACCGAGATTCTAACTCAGATCTACCCATCATCAGCAAGTCATTCTAACATGAGAGTGGTGCCTTGGACCATAGGGTCATTGTTTATCGCTATTAACATTGCGTTGTGCATGAATATAAACAAACCCAACATAAATGTTTTCTTTCTGTCTGTCTCTCTCTTTAACACATATACACACTCTCTTTAGTTCTTTCTCTCTATATATTTATATATATATTTCTTTCTCTCTCTACTTATCACTCTATTATTATTCTTTCACCATCTCTTTCACTACCTCACTCTCTCTATCTCTTTCCACGCACTTCCTCTAAATTACGTCTCCTCTATTTCATTCCATTTATTGTAAATATCCGGATAGCCCATACGGGCAGTGGAAAATGGAGTAAACAAATAAACTAAACATCCAGATGATTTATTTTTTTCCCAAACTTGTGTCATAGACCAGTTTTGCATTCAATTTATCTGAAGCTGACCTGTGTATTAATGTAATATCTAATTGTTTTCAACGTGGCTGAGCAAACTGAAACATAAAGAACCAGATCTAATGACGTATCTGAACCACAAAACACAATAGAACCATGTGATTTAGAGGTGGCTTGGAACTCTTACTTGTGTATTGCTTTTAAAGAGATGACATACTTAATAGCCGTTAGGTTACCCACAAACACGCTTTCAATCACTATCCGCGAAGTTTGAGCATGTACACCGTGGTCAGTACACGATCAGATATATTTATTGTGACTCCCCACGTGTTTGTATACCTAGTGTTTAAAATGTGTTGCTAATTAGGCCACACTTACAGTCTAAATTTAATAGGAAGAGCTTTATCTGACATATAGAAAAGTTAGTATATCTAATTTTACGTCAAGTAATTCATACAAGCGAGTTGTCATTTTTTAAGGTGGGGTGTGAGAAAAGGGCTGTATTTTCGCAGTTTTTGTATCAACACTTTAAAAAAAAAAATCAAATCATCCCCCAGTGTAAACATTAGAGTTTAATTTTCTTCACACGGTGACCTCATCAGTTCTTATCTATATGTCAAGGGTGTCCTGGAATTTAGTGACAAATTTTTCTCTTCGTTTAAAAAGTTGATCATCTAATGCCGCTATGCTCGTGACAAATATTCAACAACGGTTGAGATCACCATGGAAAGAAAATCAAGATCTATATTTCTAATTAAGCAATAGTTTATTTATTTTGGACAAAAAAAGGCTTTGCTATAAAAACTGAAAAAAAAACACTATCCTAAGTTTGCGTTCCCTACGCTTATATCTTAATATTTATTATCAATAATATTTAATAACAACAATACAATAACATTTTTGTCAATTTTAGCCACTTATTTTTTGTTTTGGTTTATAAAAGGCCCTTTCATTAAAATTGTACTGTAGGTGACCTATTCATTTGTTGGAGCTGTGTGCTCCAACACATATAACTGTACTTGTGAAGTAGTGGTTTTAGATAGAAATCAACAACATTCACAAGGAGGGAGTATCGGAAAAATACAATATAAGAAATACTTGGAAACATCACCTAGAAAGTGAACTCTGTCTGAATTAGATTCGAACCCCAACATTTCGGGTTAGAGTCACTCACGCGTGAGCTTTAAGTAAAGCTTTCTGTTACTGGGTTAACCCTGCCGGTAAGTTTTTATTACTTGCACCGCGTCTTACTACCTACCCTTCTTGGTTGTACACATTTAATTACATTAGTGGGGTAGGGATGAGAAAAGTAGAATTTAGAATAAGTGTACCTGAATTTACGTGGAAGAAGATTGAGAAATCATTTAGTAAAAAATCACTCTCAGTACACCCGTCTGGGATTATAGCTCCGACTTCCATATAGCTGGTAAGCCACAGACTTATCGAGCTTGTTGATTGTTGATTAGCTCGCATGCCCAGCGATTCGGTGTTATGCTCTTTATATTAATATTTTATATATATATATATATATATATATATATATATATATATATATATATATATATATATTTAATGGTAGGATTCTGGTAGGAAGAACAATTCAAAAAGTATAAACAGGATTTTTTTTAGGTCAATATTGTTTAGAATTCTACCAAATTATCAACATTATTTTATAGGTAGCCCTATTGATAATATCTATCAAAAATTAAATGATGAATTTCATTACTTGAGGTATGAATATTTGAAAGGTATTTTCCTAACGTTTGTATATATATCCAGTATTTAATATATGGTGTCATTTATTTGACCATTTAACTGATCGTACCATTGTACACGCGGACAAAGGTGTTGGTATCGTCTTGGGATTTTTTTCTTCTTCTGGTGATGGAGAGGTAGGGATTTGAATCCTGACAGGGTCTACTGAGATGTAGTTTCCCATATGGTTTCCCACTATTCCCTCCACCCGAATATGAGTACACTTCCTTTAAAACTCTACCTTTTTCCTCCCTACTTTTAGTATAAATGTGTTGGCAGCCCAGACAATCAGTAAGACGTCGTGCATGGTTAAAAAAAACTAGTCATTTTTTAGTAAATAAGTCCCTTCTATAAACCAATCCCTTCTAAAAAAATCTATAAAAGTACGAATCACAAGTCAACCCTTTTACCCAAAGATTATATAGCTCTGCTTTTAGCGCCAAGAAAGGTAGTAAATAAAATAAAACTTATACATATCAACTAGGATCAAACCAAGGACTTGTAGTCGACCTAAAACACCTCGGCCACGTAACTCGAACTTCTATCATAATCCTGTTCTATAAATCGGCTCAAGAGCTCATACCGAACTTTAAAGAGTATCATTTTCAACTTAGCTAACGAATTCAATCTTCAACCAGGAGATCATAATCTGCCCTCACCTCGTCATTACCTGTTACGTGTGTGTATAGTTTTGATGCATGAACCGCCTGAACAAACCGGACTAGAACCCATTGCGGTCGCTCCCAAGAGACGTCTCGCCCTGATAGAACCTTCGTGACCACCCGGGGCTAAATGGGAGGAGCAGTGACAATAGTTCATATTCATCACACCTACATGAGTACCCGTGCCCTCCTTACCTTCAATGACAGGGATTATACCTCCTCGGGCTGCTGAATGGGACAGTGCTCACCTCTGTGGTTAACTGAAGAGAGGAGAGGGGAACACACCCTGGCAGAGAAAATTACATCCAATTATCGTTAATGAGCGCCACACTTGAGGGAGTGGAAAAATAGAGCTTGGGTAAGATGTAAGAAGGTGCGTTAAATAGGGCAAGCTACTGTAACGTCTCGCATTCCGTTGCTGAGATCTAGACGAGCTTATCCGGTATCTGAGAAGAAGGTACAAGGTTCGATGCACGACGACGAAAAAAATGTATCATTGTTTTAATAGAGGTTTCCGCTTTTTACAGTGATGAATTAACGGCCGGGGGCTGTATTTTGTGTCTGTTCTAGATTTAAGTTGGTTTGTAAGTCGTGTGCTGATATAATCAGTCGATTCAGAAAGTACACGTTAAATACCTAAATTATATGAAAAAAAAACTATCTGTCCGGTTTATAGCCATAAATAATAATAATTACCCCAATAGGGTATGGATGAGGAAGGAAACATTTTAGAGGTAATCTATCCACATTTTCACGGAAGGGAAGTTATAAATAAATCAGGAAAAAACCACCCTCAGTAGATCCAACAGTGATATGAACCCCGGTCTTCCTATCACCAGCAGGACATGAGAGTGATGCCTTCGGACTATTCGGCCAATGAAGCGGCTGGGAAAGGAATTAAGTAATTAAATATATAACATACTATGAGTTAAGTTTTATTAAAAAAGTGTTCGGAATATTATTGAATTAAAGATAATTTAGTGAAATATATTAATTTAGATACAGCGTTGTAATGCTGACCGCCCAGAACAATTAGAAAATGTGGCGAATATTAAAATAGGCATTTTCCTGTGTTAACGAAGTGTTCGGCACGAACACACTCTGTTCAGATATTTACTACAGTATATACATGTGTATATGTAAATAATATATATATGTTTTAAATATATATATATAGCTATATCAGCCTTGAATAATTGTATTTTGAACTATGAGCTAAATTAGATATAGTTGTATCTCACATTCTTTTTTTTATATTATGGTATAAATCAAAGATTTAATTTGAGCCCTCTACTATGAATTTTAATTAATGATTAAAGATTTAAATAAAATTTGCACCTTGTTATTTCAATTTTATGAAGATTTTAAACGTGTTATAAAATTACTGACAGTTTTGGCATGCAAAATGACTCTAAAAGTAATATACAGAGGTTTCCTGAATATAAAATATCCCTTGATAAAACCGATATCAGTATTCTTCTCAGGGAAAACCAGCCACATTATATTCAGTTTTCAAACTGGTTAGTGCCATATATCACAATCACACATGCGCCTTATATATTTTATTATCTTGATGTTCTTCTCAAAAGTAAGCCGTAGTCCTACTTTCACTATTATGTTGATCATGTTAAGTTTCCTCCAATTAAATAACTATGTTTATTAATAATTTCGACTGTATGGTTAAAATATTTATCATGCCTTGGGTTCGCTTGAAATGTGAATATTCAAGATTGGGTTGACATTTTATAGCAGTAACTTACTATTCACGGTTAGAAAGTGTTCGGCTAAAATTTGTTGCTCTCTGACAGGTTGCTTCCTGGCAAACTTATTAAAATTACCAAGATAAAATTCGAAACCTTTTAGGCTCCTAACATTCAGCTTGTCAGCATTATTTTACTTATGAAATCTCATTTGGTTTTAACATATTTATTAGTGATACTACTTCACAACTTGTTCATCATTAAATAGTCATCTACTCTCCCTCTTCTCTCATCGACAAATCTATAGTATGATTGTGGTAGGATGGAGCTTTTAGAAAATACAAACTTTTTCTTCAGTTAATATTCACCTGGTCCAAACTCTTTGCTCAGTCTTTGTGGATGCAGCAAATCATAAATTAATCAACACAATCTACGGGGAAAACCAAACATATTAAGTCAGTCATTTCATAAAGTGCATGTTAAATACCTTGAATAAATAAAATTCATTCGAAGGGCAAATTAATTAAGCCCAATTGAGAACAATGACAGGATCTTCTTTTAAATAAAGGTATATAGTAATCCTCTCTTCATCAGGTGGATACTAAAATATTTTCTCCTATCAACTTGATCCTTTTCCTTTAATTTTCCTGGTTTAAGTTGTCTTCCAACTCAGCGATTTACTTTATCCCTCTACTTTAGATTCAACAATTTAAACTGTCTTTCACTCAAATGATCATATAGTTCAAGATGTTAGTCTTACTATTGACTGGATTACCGTTGGCAGGGAGTTCAAAGGTCAAATCTTTGTCGGATGCACTATGGGGGAATGGGGGGACGGAGGGGGAGGAGGTCTTGCACATTTTAATCATCCCTGTAGTTTTGCTATCATCTACATAAATACGGATAATTTCGTTTTTCCCCCTGGGAAAAAAAGTTAGTCAGATTAGTATGGACATAAAAAAATAGCTATTACGATCATTCTAACATGCTAACCCTACTCAATTGTATCTGGGCTAGGCTTTGTAACCCACTCAAGGTCAACAACACGGGGGTTATTATTACTAACCATGTTCTCTATAGGTGCGTGTCCTTTGAGAGTAATTAAAGTCGGTCCTCTTGTGGCATGAAACTCGCTCCGGGCGCTGGCTTATTCTCGTTAAAAGATAAGTGGTGGCTCTCAGAACCCGTCACAGAAAGAGAAAGGACGCTCACACTTCCACCCTACAGCGTAAAAAACATAAACCGGACATTGCTGCGCGTTGACTCATTCATGGGACGTTCAAGTATTGGCACACGAAAACTGTAACAAATTATTATTATTAGCACCGCGTCTTACTACCCGTTCGGGTTGTACGCACTTACGTAATGGTAGGGTGATTGTGAGATGAAATGGAGGACCTACAGTTTAACGTGGGATCCGAACCATGGTGGAGGCCTGGCATTCCCCACATTCACAAGATATCTTGTCAGAGGTGTAGGAAGGGTTTGGAAATCAGATAAATCTGTGCCGGGACCGGGGATTGAACCCCGGCCGCCAGCACAGAAGTCTGACACCTTACCCCTAGACCGCCAGGTCACCTAACTGTAACAAAGAATGTGTTTAGAATATTCTTTACAAATGGAATATCTCGCATGATATTGGATATACTTTTGTAGGATCTTGGTATGAATAAACTTTAAAAAAATACAAACATAATTTTTGACTTCACCATTGAGATTTAATGTATTAATATTATGTCTATTATTATTATTATTATTATTAGCACCGCATCTTACTACCCGTTCGAGTTATACGCACTTACGTAATGGTAGGGTGATTGTGAGATGAAATGGAGGACCTACAGTTTAACGTGGAATCCGAACCACGGTGGAGGCCTGGCATTCAACATATTCACAAGTTGTAATTAATACACGTCTTGTCAGAGGTGAAGGAAGGGTTTGGCAATCAGATAAATCTGTGCCGGGACCGAGGATTGAACCCCGGACCCACAGCACGGAAGTCTGACATCTTACTCCCAGACCACCAGCTCACCGATAGTAGGTTTACTATTTCATCGTGTTTTTACTTTATTTCTTAACACCGCGTCTTAAATTACTACCCGTTTGGGTTACACGCATGTATACTAACTAAGCTAATGTGTTTGGTATGAGGTAAGTTAAATTTTAGATCAAGTGTACACGCATTTGTATGGAGGTAGAGTGGAAAACAATTTTTCTCCTGGTACATCCAACCTGAATTGGTTTTCTGACCCCTCTCTTAACCTCCCTCCCACTCCCCCCATCATCGGCAGTCTAGTCTACTGCAAGAATGACTCCTTAGATCTTTCTACCACCGAAGAGGATTAATATTGTTACTGACAGGATTACAATCTCTAATTAATCAACTTTATTTAAATATATATAAGATAAGGTGAATAGCTATCAATATTTAAATATTTTTTTCAAAAGGTATAAATCGGTAGTTTTCCTACCTCGTGTCTTACAGCCCCTTTAGAGATATGCGTATTTAACTACAATAATCTAGAAAGGATGAGGAACGTAGAACTTTGAAGAAATGTACCAGAATTTACTTGGTGGTGAGAGTGGTAAAGTATCGAGAAAATTCACCCTCAATATTCTTAACTGGGGTTTGAACCTTGATCTCTACATCATCGGTGAACCGAATCACGTGAGCCTCCACATGTGTGTGTGTTTTTTTACCCGGAACTACATCTCTTTGTTGTTCCGCAAACTGATGTTTGTAATAAAAAAAAAGGCTAAGTAATTGGCCGATGAAAGAAACCACAACAAAAATTGGGTGTGTTCAATTTGTTCCCCCTGTCAGTCCCTCTCCCACCGTTCAACATTCTTACTACACCCATTCTTGTTTCGGCTCTCTTGCTTCTTTCCCTTCTTCGTCTTCCTTATCTCTTCATTATCTTTCCTCGTGGTCAATACCCTGCGGCTTACCAAAATGGTCCATTCATCTTTCTGATGCTGAGTTTGATACAGTAATGATTGCTTGTCTAAAAGTAAGGCTTCATCTCGATATGAGAGGCGCAAAAAATATCAAACTAAGGAGTCAAATAATGGTCATGTACTTTCACAGCTAGCACGTAAGTGATTAAATTTCGGCTGGACACAATACTTTTACAGCCAATTTTGATATTGCATAACATTTCACACCTAGTATATAAGATAAAACATTTCACATATTGTGTGCACGGTAAACATTTCACAGAGTGTCTACACGATAATACATTTCACAGCTTATGTATGCGATAACACGTTTCACACCTAGTATATACGATAAAACATTTCACAGCTTATATATACACGATAAACATTTCGCCCTTAGTATATACGATACAGAATTTCACCCCTAGTATATACGATAAAACATTTCACAACTTGTATATGCGATTTTGTGTAACAGGTCACACCCATAGTCACAACAGTGTATATTGTGCGGACCTTCACACGTCGTATATTTTTGTCACATTTATAGTTTATGGTGAGACTGGCACCAGAGACCACTTGACCACCAGAACGTACGGAAAACTTTCTATACTATTCGAACAAAAATAAGTCTAATGACAGTTTGTTTCCCCATTAGTTGAGTTGTATTAAATTGGCGACATTAAAATTCAAATTAAGTTTTCACTATTCGAGAGTCGTGCTAAATATTGGCTTCACGTACACAAGATATGAACCAAGTATCGCATGTATCACCTTTCCTCATCCCTGTATGTTTTCATTGTCTGACAGGATCAGCAGACATCGTGTCCACACAAAGAGGAAGTGTCTGTATGAAAATGGAAGTTGAGTCAGTGAAACGCTCATCACAAACAACCTAGATACGTCAATGTTACACAAGGTCCATATACATTGTCATGTTTAGCTTACGCCAATAGCCATACGTCTCCAACTGTCATGCAAGTAAAGTAATGATTCCAAAACATTGTTCTTGGCTTGGTGTACATAATAACGTCCCATAGAGGCCCATGTACACAGTTAATTCATCACTGTAGACCCACATTTCACCAATGATACCTTTTTCAGCCATGCCGGGAATCGAGTCCGGGACCATTATCTCACTATGCAGACACACTATCTACTGAGCTAAGGTGTCGGATGCAAGTAATGATTGGAAGACAGTAGCGTGTAAACCCCATTGAATGAGGTTTGCAGAAAACAGGTGCAGTGCATTGTTTAGAACAGTTTTGTATACAATAGACCCATGGCTTCTTTGGTGCTGACTGACAGCTCACAGATTACTTCTGACTGTCAACATTTAGGTATATACCTAAATGTTGACTGTCATAAGTGACAGCTGCTGAACACATGGTTTTGTAGATCATATGGTTTGGCGTAGGGATACATAGTTTGGTCTGGTAACTTTTCAAAGCTTTTAGCTGTCAGCTGTGAGCTGTCAGTCAGCACTAAAGAAGCCATGGGACTACTGTATATGTGATGAACTCCACTGTCCCGCAAGTATATCTTTGCGAGATATTAAAAAATGTGTGTAAACCTTTATTTGCACGACAGTTAGACTAGTATGGCTATTGGCGCAAGTTAAACACGACAGTGTACAAGGACCTATACGAAATGATATTATGTACACCAAGCCAAGAACAATGTTTTGGAATCATTCACGTGTTACTCAACGACTGGGTAGGTGTTTGTTACCACATTGTTTACTATTTGACACAGAGATAAATAATTCAGCTATTGTTTTTTAAAAAACTGTTTGTACTCGTTTGGGTTCAAACCCAAGAAAAATATTCCGATATTAATTATTTCTTAATTATTACATGAGTAAAAACAGTTCTTAGAAATTGGCGAAACATGTTTAGACAATTTGTTCACCTACACTAAAAGTGAATTAAAGAGGGTTCTACGTGGTTGTCTTGTTACATTGGTGCCATTTATTGGTTTATTTAACTTTTTAACAATATCTTTAGAGTTCTTACTTCACATCATATAAGTAGTATTGTTCAATTTTATTTTCTTGTGTTATAGTTACACAATATTTTGAGAAAACTAAACCGGTGAATAAACCGTTTAGTTAAGACATATTTAAATAATAATAATAAGATCCAACAAAAATAGAAAAGTTTTTAATTTTATAAAGAAGTAAATATGTGATTCAATGCAGTAGGCTTACATAATATTTAATCATATTTGATAATAACGTTAATATAATTTCAATTTAATTCCTATAATTTCACGTATCACATTCACTACTAAGTGAACAATAAATACAGCTTGACTTTCATAGAAAACCCGTTATTAATATTGAAAACTGAAATTTCATGATGCCCCAATGTCGTGTGGGAGGAGCGGGGATAATATTACAATTTTATTTACGTTCTTAGTCTTCTTTTAGTTAACAATGTTGGAGAAATTCTAAAGTTATATATAAATAAGTATATTTGGAAACGTTTGATAACATTTTATATGACATTTATAATCAAAAATCAAATACGATACATTTCTATAATGCAAAATTTTAGTGGCATTTGATAAATGTTAGTGGTCAAAAGTGGGCTTCCTTTAAAAATCAGGGTTTAGTTGACCTCGCTTCAAGTACACATTGTAAAAATGCCACACGGCAAACTTGGGACTTGTGATTAGGCAACTCTTCAGACATCAATGTTTAGCAGGTGGAGTATACATACCTTCCAAATAATTAAAGCTTCAAATAAATCTCATTTTTTAACTCGAGTATCATAACCAGCATTTGTTGGTCATTATGTTTTTTAATACTAACATTTTACTTATACTTTAAAAAAATATAAAATAGAGCTTTTTAACATTCAAACATAATAAGCACTACTTTTAATAAACTATTTACATTAAAGTTGAACTTGTTTGATTACATTTAAATGAATACATAACATATTACGCAACAACATAATATATTGGTTTAAGGGAATATCAATGTAAAACTAGTGTTTAGCTAAGACATTTTCCCAAATATAACAAAATATGTGTGGTCGGTTAAAATTAGTAGAATATTATTTTTATAATTGTATTATTTCTTTTAAATAATCTTAGCCGCAACTAAACACAAATATAATTTGGTGTCATACACAATAGAATCGTTGGTAGTCAAACAAATACTTACAAAATTAGGTGCCCGAGCAGCACCAATTGAGAAACAATTATGTAGAATGTAGATTAGCCATTTGATGAGAGGGATTAAGCCTATTTCTAGAGATATGATTTTAAACCAGGCTGGGACTCAAATTGGACCTTTTAATTCAGTAGGCAGACGCAGACTCGGCTAATATATTTAAGCATAAAGTTTTATTTAAGCAGTATTACAATAGTAAAACAGTTTGAACTTCCAAGTATTTTGCCCAAACTGAAGAGAAGGAAAAGGGAGTGACCATCTGACCTTGCTGCAAGTTCTTGCAATAGCTATGGTACACAAATGAGCTTATTCCTTAAAAATAACGGACTGTGAGTATTTATATTGCATCGTTAATATTATGATATGATCAACATATTAAATATATTATAGTGACAAGGCTTTCAACTCTGTTCATATTTGTTCATCCGTTTCTATTTACATGTTTGAAATGTGTACTTTCACAAAAAGTTGGTTCATGTGACCGTATTTTGACGGTGTACCGTGGTCCATGACAGTGAACTCCTGGTCAAGATTCGTGAAGGACAATACAATAATTAGTAGGTAGGGTCACTTTTATGGGAACTACGTGAGGAGAAAGGGAAAATATGGAGCAGAATGATGCCGAAATTAATTTTCAAAACACGGCCAGAAAAATAATATATTACAGCCACGGAGAAAGGATTACTTGTATAAATAAGGGATGGATTGTTTGGTGATGCTCACATTATATTTCCAAGTTTCTGTTAGCATCAACTAAAGGACATTTTGGTTTAAGATGAAGCTGTTGGTGAGTACGCAATGAAACTGTTTAGTAGGGAGTGCTTTACATTACTTACTACAATACTTTACTTGGGGTTATCCACCAGTCCTGGCTGTATGCAAGGCCGTAGCCAACCAATAATTTCGGGGGGAGGGTGGGAGGAGGGTTTGTTGGCACATCCCACAATTGCTTATGGCTGGAAAAAATGTATAATGATAAATATTTCTAGAAGCTATCTGAATTGTTTTTTTATGGCAAAATAGCTCCCTAACTACTGGAGGCTAGGATAAATTCTAAATATTATACACCTCTAGAAGCTTTATGAAGTGCTTTTTATGGTAACACAGCCCCCTAATTTGTACTTTTATCTTAATTTTGATATTGTTTGAATCATAAATAAAGCCATTTATATTTTGTTCATAAAGTTTTTCGGGGGCTGAACCCCCAAACACCCTGCCCCCCACCCCCGACTACGGCCTTGGCTGTACGCATTTAAGGTGAGGATGCAGGGGTCACGAGAAAAGACAAGTGTTTGTCCATTTCTTATAGCAAAACCTTTTTTGACCAAAATAAATAAAATAACGCTTCAGTACAACAGAGTTTAATCTTCTCCACATGGTGATATCAACAGTTGAATATTCATAAAGAGAATAGCGGCATCAGATGACAATTTTTTAGATGAAGAGAATTGTTATCAATAAATTCGAGGACCTCCTTGATAGATATTTAACAATTGTTGATATCACCATGTGAAGAAAATTAAACTTTTTGTTTGTACTGAAGCAATATTTGATTTATTTTGACCAAAAAAAGTCTTGATATAAAAACTGCAAAAACCCTCACTTTTCTCATCTTCTCTACTTCCCCATTTTAATTATACTAATTGGTTAGAGAAAAGGAAGGTAGAGTTTAGAATAAATACATGATCATTTTCTAGAAGGAGAGTGGTAAACAATTTATAAAAACTACCCTCAGAAAACCCACCCGGGATCTAAACCTCAGCCTTCCCATCATTAGTAAGCCATAAAAAATAAACCTGACATTTAGTCCACCTGTCCACTGGTATGGGTATATTCTTATTAATATGCAATGTTGTTAAAAACAATCTACAGTAAAATCGCGAAGAAATTAATTTAGGGATAGTTAATATAGTTCACCACACGCCAAAGTTATTTATCATTGTGGTTTTATTATCACATTCATTTTTTCATTAATTTGATCTGTTTGACGTGCACTTTCTGAAACAACTGATTATATCAGCACACGACTTATAGATTAACTTAAATCTAGAACAGACACAACACTCAGCCCCCGGCTGTTAATTCATCACTGTGATAAATGAAACCCACATTTCAGCAATGATAAATTTTTCGGCCATGCCAGTAATCGGACCCGGAACCCTTTGCTCAGTAAAGAGATATGCTACCGACTGAACTAAGGAGTTGAACTTTTTACTATCCTTCTCCAAGGAAACGTAGGTGCAGTTCCTCTATAAAAAAAACTTCCTTAGCACTTAAATTAGGGTGTTGTGGAGCGGGGGCGTGGATCAAGGTTCGTATTGTTAGAGTTTTGTCTCAAAACACTTTTTGGACAAAATAAGTAAAATATTGCTTCAGAAAATAAGTTTATTTCATTTTTCTACACACAAAAATTGTAACAGTTTTTATATTTGCTACGAACATGGTAGCGTGCAAGTAGAAACTTTTTAAATGAAGAGAAAAAGTTCAAATTTCCGTAATACTTTTGACAAATATAAAAAATACCAGTTTGGATAAATACTTTATGTGTATAAAATTAAAATAAATATATCTACTGAAGGAATATTTTATTTATTTTGACAAAAAAAAAAAGTATTTTTGTTATAAAAGCTTCAAAAATATATACCTCATTTTTATGTCGACACGTTTCACTATCCGTTAAGGGTATACACATATGCACAGATTAGGTGAATGTGTTAGGGATGAGGAAGGTTTAATTTAGATGAAGTGTACCTGCATTAGCGTGGAGGGAGAGTGGTAACATATATTTATAATAAAAAGAATCCCCCCCCCCCCCCAGTATTCTCAACCGTGATTTGAGCCTTAATTTCCACGTCGCCGGAAGTTCATTCTATCGTGGGACCATTCGACCACCAAAGGGATTTTTCCAACCTAACTCTCGTTCTTTTCAACCACATCTTAATATCCATGGTGCTAATATCAATAGTAATTTAATTTTTTTAATTATAATAAATCAATGCATCTCACACAAGATGGTATTTATTATTTCTGTTGTCAATATCCCTTTTTCTCAACTAATACAAAGCCTACAGCGAAAGTATCAGTGGATAGGATTTTTTTTTTTTTACCGATATCTGACATAGCATCCTCATTTTAAGTTAAAACACATTGTTTGTTTAAAATTTAAGTAATAATAAAAACCTAAATTCAAGATGATTGCATTCTGACATCAAATATTTTATACAAAGAGTTATTGTAAATTGTAAATACTTTCACATTAATAAACTCTCTTTGCTGTTTTGTGTATACACTTCGCTGAGTATTTAATTTCAAAAACCCAACCAAAGATTTTTTTTTTGGGGGGGGGGGGGGGTCGGGGGTTGAATGTGTGAAAGTTTCACAAGGGTTTACTAGTAATATGTAAAAAAATCATGTTACAATATTACAATAAGTGCATGTATTCTGTATTTCAGTGGTGTGTACTTATCATGATGGCGGCGGGACGCGCCGAGAAGCAGACCAAGGTTATAGAATCTAAGAAGAACGAACAGCGAGGGCCATTCGTACATATTTTGACAGGAGACACTGGTCTGGGTGGGACGCCTCTACCAGTTGGGTTTGGAGGACCGGGGTAAGTGGCTAGATGCATTGAAATCGGCGTAGATCGGTTCATCGCATCCTTTTGTTTAGGAGAGTGGGTATTTCAAATTGACCCATAGCACACCACGAGGTCTTGAGGAGGTCAAATTACATCGATTCATCGCACCTGTCTCTTTGCCTGTTGTTTTAGGTTAGGTTAGGTTAGGTTAGGTTAGGTTTTTCAGTTAAATAAAGATTAGTGTGTATCTGTAAGCATTTGATGTGAACGTATATATTGAAGTTACCAAACTAATTATATAATCAAAAAGGTTTACTCAAAACTCAATAAATCTGTTCTACCTGTGTTTGGGTGCGATGAGTCAATACAAGTGTTAGGTGCAATTAATTGATATGTGCGATGAAACGATTGAAGCCCAATGAAATAATTATTTGATTTTTAAATAGATCGCTCTATAAAATATTTTGTTCAAGTTTATTATATCATTGATAAAAACCTCCTGTAGTTGTTGAAAGATCAATTCTCTCTTTCAGATGCCCGACACCTTAGTTCAATCAGTAGAGTGTTTGCCTACTGAGATAAGGGTCCCGGATTCCAATACCAATATGGTCGAAATATGTTTATTTGGTCAAATGCTGGTTTCCCCTTTCACAGTGATACATTAACATTCAATGGGTCTCAACAGGGTGGTCTCACTGGTGAATATGGTGAATGGTTTTAGGAGTAAGGTGTCAGATTTATGTGCTGGGAGTTCGGGGTTCAATCCTCGGTCCCGGCACAGATTTATCTGATTGCCAAAGCCTTCCTTCACCTCTGACAAGACGTGTATTAATCACAACTTGTGAATGTGTGGAATGCCAGGCCTTCACCGTGGTTTGTATTCCAAGTTAAGCTGTAGTCCCTCCATTCCATCTCACAATCACCCTACCACTACACATTAGCCTAAGTGCGTATAACCCGAACGGATAGTAAGACGTGGTGCTATTATTATTATTATTATTATTATTATTATTATTAGCACCGCGTCTTACTACCCGCTCGGGTTATACGCAGTGGTGCTATTAATAATAATAATAATAATAATAATAATAATAATAATAATAATAATAATAATAATATAGTGATTCATGGGAAATGGGAGGTCAGAATTTGCTTCTGTTACTGGCTGTGTGTACTACACAACGTGATTTCTTCCGTAGCTTTCCTCACTCATTCTTGGAGCACCACTTTAAAATTCACCTTATTCGTCCTATATATTTAGATTAATGCGATCCATGAATAGCCTGAAAGGGTAGTAGCACCCGTTGTGGTAAAAAAAAAACACATAAATATGATCCTGTAAGATAGTAAGGTAACGTTGCATTATTTCATTATGATACTACTTATAAGAGGGTCCTAATGTAATCCACCAAGGTAAGACTGTTACCTTTCAGGTTAAATGGAGTATTTATACATTATCCTTTTTAATTATATAAGATTAATGCTGGTTGCTTGTAACATAGGATCTAATGATGATTAACCTGGCAGTTTAAAGTGACAGAGATGGGAAAAATATTATTGATTTACAATGTGTAGGGAAATAACTATTCATATTACTATACCATCTTCTGGAATACAGAATTTGAATTATATATCCGTCGATAGAACAAATCTTACCTTGACGTTTCACATTATGGCCCTGTCTCATAAGTTTCACCATAGTGCAATCCGTCAAGGTAAGGCTGCTACCTTTCAAGGTAAACTAACTATATAATTTATTCATAGTCCTATGATAAAACTTGAATAAAAGTGTTTTTTATAATTGAGTTAAATATTTTTATATTCAAAGTACCGGCTCCATTATTATTAGTATTTTAATTAAAGTTTTTAATTTCAAAGTCAAGAAATTATATTAAATATTTGGACTAACAGTTTGGCTTTCCAGAAAGTTAACTTTAAATTAGATAAAATCGTACTAATATACTCTTGTACCATTACACGTTGACAATGGTGTCTCACGAATACGATGATTAATATTGTTACAGCGCGGCTGATGGAGGGCCCTTGGGAGGCAGTTCTTCCAACACCATCCAGTCCATCAACGTACTCCGACCAACTCCTCAATTCCAGTACAACCCCTCTATCGGATCGCGCAACCCCTTCGCCATTTCCGTCCCTCAACCATACCCCATCTCCGTCCCCAGACCGTACCCTGTAGCAGTACCCCATCCCGTACCCGTCAGCGTGCCGCGACCTTTCCCCGTCAGCGTCCCCAGACCGTATCCTGTAGCGGTACCTCACCCTGTTCCCGTTCCGGTCCCTCATCCTGTCGGTGTACCCGTACCTCGGCCCTACCCCGTCCCCATCCCTCACCCTGTGCCAGTCCCGTCCGGTGGAGGGGATCCCCAAGGATTCGGTGGGGCCTCTGGATTCGTTGGAGCAACCGGTTTCGGTGGAGCTACTGGTTTCGGCGGATTCGGAGGGTCATCGTTTGGAGGCGGATTCTTCGGTGGTCAAAATGGTCTACAGCCCGAAACACTGCAGGGTCTCTACAGTGGATCGTATGGTTTGGGAGGCGGGTATGCAGAGTCAGGCTACAGTAAAGTTGGGGGTGGCCAGCTGAGTCTTGCCGGTCTGTACGGGAAAAACCCCTCTCAAGACATCGGCCTGGTACTCAGCGGACAAGGTAACGCCGGGGCGTATGGACAAGGGAGTCCTTCAGTGGGTTTGGTCCAACACCAGCATCCTGATTTCAACAATGGCGTGACCAATGCTGATCTTTCCAAACAGACTCATCAGCTTCAGTCAAGTCCGTACAGAACAGAGAATATAGGCTACACTGGACATCCTGACGTCGGGGCCTACACTTTGGACACTGAGAGGGGGGTGGAACGAGGACCTTCACCGGGACAAGGAATCGAACACAACTTTAAAGGGTAGAAATGTGATATTTTAGATTATATAATCAATTTCTGTTCAAATTAAAAATAATACACTTAACAATATTTTGATATGTTTTGTTTATTTCTTGTATTTGACTGTACTTGCCATACCAAAGTCACAAATGTTAGGAAACATGTTTTTTTTTTTAAAGAGTAAGTATAAATAATTGTTTTGTATTTGTTAATCATATGTGTTTATTACGATAGTAATATATTTCTCAATAAAAATTTAAAAAAGTAACTACTATCTATGATTTCACTAAAAATGTAATTGACTCATGTGGGTAGATATTGTAATAATCCCGATTTGTAGGCACAACTTTTGTACAATTTGCCTTATAAAATATATCATTGTTAAGTTAACTACACAAATGTTTAACCAGAATATTCTACTACATATTATAAAAACACACAGCTACACATGTGGAAATGTAAGTTTACTACTAACGTTCGATTCTTGGCATGGCCGAAACATTTATCATTGCGAAATCAGGGGTCGAATCCACGACCTGTTCAATAAAGATTATTTTCTTATATTTAAACTTCCCTGCGGTTTTTCCATTATATATCCACGATAATTCGAGTGTATTTCCTCAACCTTATCCCGTAAATTAAATCGTTAATAGTTATTGAGTTAAATATACGACTAAAAAACCCTGTGACTCCAACTAGTCACTACCCGCATCGTTGAGTCCCATGGTTTAACGCGTCAACTCGTTTCAATTGCCGGTGACGGAATTATCGGGGTTTGAGTCCTAGGTGGGTATACTGAAACTGTTTTATTAAATTATTTCCCGCTCTCCCTCCTCGCAAATGTGGGTATATATTTTCTAGACTTATACTTTTCCATTCTTTCTCCAATAGTAGAATTAATGAATAAATATAATCATAAAAGGTACTAAGACTCGATTTTTAAAAAACATGATCATTTGTAATGAATGAGATCCTATTTTTAGGTGAATAGTCTTTAAATTATAAAATATATATAAAATTGTAAAACTGTTCGACTGGAAATTATTATTTGGCGTGTCGAATAATTTACAAGCACTGTAACCCAAGTCGTGTCTTTGAAAGTAGTAAACATTTCAACTCCCGCAGATGATTGGAAGTGATCGTTTTATGCCAGACACAGAACAGTAACAGGGTGTGGCTTATTGACAATAAATACTGCATGTTCTCTGATCTGGCGAAAGTTCACTGAAAAATCCTCGCCACAGTGAAGGTTGCCCGATGGAGAAAGTAAAGCAGTTCAGTCAACGTAATTATTGACCACTCTCTCATTACAGACCTATATGAAGTAAAATGGCATGTTTTCATGATGATCCCTGTTTCGAGGAAAACTAAATGTCTCACCAATACATAAAGATAAGAGGTTGTTCTTCGACAACAATGGTGTCTGGTTGTAGTAGGTAATAAGACATTAAAAAAATCTGTTCTATGTTACTAAATTATAAGTGGGTGGTTTGTAAACCTTTTTAACTGTTTTTTACCATTTAAAACCACGTCTATAAAACGCCAACTATAGAAGTAGAACACCTTCATTATAACTTAAAATCGCTAGATTATTATAATAATTATGGCTGAGTACATTCATTAAAAATGAATCTCTTGATTCTAGTATGACCATGCAAGTTTAACAATAATTAACAGAATATGTAAAAGTCATTCTCGATTTAGTTTTACCTGTGTAATGTGTATGAGGCAGAGAAAAAAACATTAAATATAATGAGTATTTTTTTAACCTTATTTTTATTTCAAATTAAAAATAGTAATGCAATAGTTTCTTTATGTAGGTATCCTTTATGACGTTTGAGATGATTGTTAAGTCTTTCACTAACTCCACAACGGTAGGGTTTGATGTGTGAGAGGCTAGTATTCGATCCCAAGTCACGGCTACTTGGTGTGGTTTGTTCCATAGCCTCTCCGCATTTCTTTAAAATTAATCCCTCTAAACTCATAATCCTACAAAGGCACCAATATTCATTACTGAAAAAAAAATTAGTAAAATAACTTATCCAGATATATATCATTACACTTTTTTAAAAGAAAGAAAATTAATGGTTAAATAATAAACTATCATATTAAACTGTCAACTTAACGCTGAGAAACAAGAGCAGTGCTAGCGGCAATTCTAACATATCATTAATACGTACAAATATTGTTTGTAAAAAGTTTTGACACGCAACAATATTTTTTATTAGCATATTTTATTATGACAAACCAGTTGTTTTTTTAGCAGCACGTTAAGCTACCCATTCGGGATATAAGTCTATGTACTAATTACTCTAATGTGTTAAGGTTTAGAAAGGTGGAATTAATAGGGAGAGTGGCGGGATAGTGGAAAATCATTCAGAGAAAACCATGTTCAGTATACCCGACTGGACTCAAACCCCGAGCTCCCATTGCCATCAGTTTAGTCTATAGCGAGAGTGATACTCAGCCCATGCGGCCACCGAAGCAGGTACCAGTTATCTTGTTACTGGTCACAAAATAAGACCTTACTCCCTTTTATCATCAGTTCCTCACCATTCTTTTATGGGACACGAATCTTGAATCGCTTGGAAAATATTATTTGCGTGTATATTTCTAACACAATCCAAGCTAGTGTCTAGGACCCCACTTAAGCAGTATGCAAGAACGAGCCTTCATGACCAGTTTCATAGTCACAGGATGACACCTACCTTCACCAGAATGGAGTGGGCAAGTTCCGTATGACCCGCCTCGGCGACGCGCTAGTCTCGTATTGAGCCAGACTGCCGAGGACAGCGAGATCAAAGTTAGAACCTCGGTCGGGTGAACTGGGGGTGGTTTTTACTACATGGTTTTCCACTCCCCTCCACACAAATGTGGTCTCACTTCCTCTAAATTCAACCTTCTTAATTCCTAACTCATTAGCGTAATTAGTACTTGAGCGTATAATCCGAAAGGGTAGTAAGATTCAATGCTGTAATTTAAGTTCCGTATGCTAAACTGGTACATTCCATTTTGGTCTAGAAAAGGTGTCGTCCTGTATTTATTATGGCACCTCACTTGAGTTGTGTTCAATCTATGAAAATGGCCCTTAAAAAATAGGGACCCTACACGACCAGTCGGACTGTCAGTGTTAATAAAGTAATAATTAATAATGACAGTCTGATTGATCTTGTAGGGGCAGTACTGATGGATTGATAGATGGACTTACGAAAATACTTATGTGATCCAAATTGTCTGATCACATCAGTCTCAGTCCATCAGTCTTGCGAGTGGTACTGGCAGTAATACTGACAGTAGTACTGACCATGTGCGCACGCTCGTCAGTATTTCATTCAGTCTCAGTATCAAACATAGACTACCCACACCTTTTTCTTATCATCCACGTTGTTGCACGTTGCAAGCAGGAGCTTAGACTGATAAAAATAATGATACGAAGACTGACCAAGCACGGTCTAGCTGTAAATACTGACGCATACTGACAGTCAGACTGATCGTGTAGGGGCCATATAAAGAGTGAGCTTCAATTCACTCATACCATACACACCTGTTTTCACACCTCACCAGACCTTAAATACCATCCATTCAAAGGCCAATTAATCAGGAGATTGAATACACATCTACGCTCAAACCAGAAAGTAACCAGTGTGGTATTCTTAATTCTTCATTTGACAACAGATATTTTAGGATAAGTTTAAAAAATAAATGTAATTTCCACATTTTTTAAAAAAGAATTCTATAATTGTTAAAAATCTTGTAAAAAAATCTCAATGCTACTGTTTTTTAAAGTATAATATAGAAAACTGCACCAAGATGCGACTTGTGGTTTGTGCTGTGTTACCTACTTAAGTTAGGTTTTATCAGTGGATTGTGCTGGGAAACTTCAATCCAACATGGCATTGAACCAACTTAATCTCCAGAGGAAATGCATTAAAGCATCAATAAATAGTGATCTTAGCCATGTAACTGTGCCTATAAATATTATTTTCGAGGTCTTCAGGGTAGTCCATCGCTTATTCTGTCACAAGTGTTGCATTTTACACATGACTATATTTGCAGGGTAATTTTTTTAAAATCAAATGTACTTATAAAATTTATAAGCTTTGAACATTTGTTTTGAAACCTAGATAATTATAATACAACAATATAATGACTAGCATACGAGGGAACAAGGACTGATCTGTCAGTCTCAACTGGTCTGATTTGCCAATGATGTGGAAGTCGAGGTTCGAATATAGGTCGAGTAACAAGATGGGTTTTCTAAATGGTTTCTTATTCTTTTTACAGGAAAATTTAGGTACATTTCATTTTAACTATTTCTTCCTAATTCTTATACTATTAAGTGTGTAATATGTTAATAACTCCGAACTGGAAATAATATGCTTTGAACGTAAAAAAAGAATCATAATAAAATATATACTTTACTCACCTGATTAAACTATGTAATTGTCAAAATATACAGTAAATAAAAATCCAATTAAAAATAGTACATAATTTAATTTCTTAATATGTGTGCTCTACAATAACAAATTATATCTCTAAGTTCAAGATTAAGTATTCGTTCTCAGAACTTCCTTCGAAGAAAGCACTGGGGAACTAGATGATATATAACTCTGTTTTGTTGTTCGGGAATGGTGAACAAAAATAATACAAAACCTGTTGCTGGTGGTATCCAGTTTCTTGGATGTCACCCGGTTTCAGCAGACAGGCGTGTTCTGTATCAGGAGATTAGAAGATCACTGGACGTTGGCAACTTTCACTCTTACGCCCTAAAAACATCGTCTTCACCGCGGACTTTCGGCATCGGCGGCGGCACACCTTTATTCGGACCGGCCAGCGTTCATCTCCAGGCCAGGGCAGGAAATATTGCTTGTGTCCTTAGACGGCTAAGGTCATGGGTTCCTTTCTGGTAGCTAATAGTCATTTAGTGTCTACGTGCCTTTAAACACGATCACCGCAGTATTTTCCGGTAGATTTACACATCTTTCACATTGAAAGGTCAATTGAGTGTTGTGTTAACAAAAACTTTTTTTTTAACACCACGTCATATTACCAGTTTGGATTGACCGCTTTTAAACTAATTACCTTAATGTTTTAAGGTTGTTGAAGTTTGCATTTAGAAGAAGTGTACCCATATCTGCGTGGAGGGAGAGTGGAAAATAATTTAGAAAAAAAACCTCAGTATACCCGACATTTATTCGAACCCCGAACTCCCCATTATCTACAATCCAGTCTATTACGTATGCGATGCCTTAGAGTCTTAAACCACGCGGCTTCCGAAGTGGATATAAAACGTTTAAACCCATGATTAATTTAATCTCTCATACAGGATTTGGGAGGGTAGTTTTGAAGTAAGTACACTTAAATTAGCGTGGAGAGAGGCGATGAAAATATAAATTGATAAAAAACATATAGATCATCACCTCAAGATACCAAGACATATTCAAGTCTCACCCTCCAGTTAACTGTTTATCCAATTTATTACGAGCTCCCTGCCTCAAACCAAGCGACCATGAGTGCGAGTAGTGGTTGTGTCAAAGTTAAGAAACATGTATGTAGTTTAATGGAAGTGTTTCAAACACTTGTATATCAAATCTTGATTTAGAAAAATACATTTGATTTGAATTAACATCTTGTATTCAGATGACAACAACGATCAAACGATCACTTCAGAACACAATCATTGTCATTACTTGTTATTTAAACGTTCACACAATATTTAAGCTACTAAGGATTCAATTTAACTGGTATTGACGAAGAGGATTGTTAAAGAAAAAGTGCGCCTTTATTTTTGGGGAACATATACAAGAAATCCACAGTGAAAGGCACCTCAAATAAACATATCTGAGACTCGAACCCTTACTTCCCCTTTCGGTGATCAACTAGAACTCTAGTTTAAGACTGAAGACCGCTTGATAATCACCGCAGGTAGTTTAATTACTTGAGTGACAATTATAATTATTATTACTATTATTATATATAAAAAACTTTGAGCAATAACAGGCAATGGCGTTAATTTGTAATTTTAAGATAATCAATAATTCATTAGACTAAATAATGATGTTTTTGTTCTGATTTAATACAAATTTTGAGATTTTATAAAATATAAGCCTTGTTCTCCATATAAGCTAGTAGATGAACTCAATTGAATTTCAACTATTAAAATATTAGATCCGTTTGGGGTACATCACTCGTAGCCCAGTAGTGGAAAGATTAGCCAGTACTACTGTACTATTTCCCAAGGGAGGCCCGAATGTACTAATCGTACATCCTTTCCCTTAAGGCTCTTTCTATGTCCCGATGAGATAATAAAGTGAATATGAGAGCGTGGAACCTGAGGAAACAATTAAACCTAATTTAGGCCTAACTAACCAAACCCGGTTGACCGATTGGGGTAATTCCCCTTTCGGGAAAAATATCCAAGGTATCAGCTGGGAATCGATCCCGGAATCCCTAGGCTCGTAGCTATGTGGACTGACAACTACACCATGGGGCCAGTTAATAGTATCATTGCTATAGTTGTAACAAGAACTTTGTTGCCAGAGCCCTTCATTATGATTCATAAATAATTGGGAAGGTCAGCTAGAATCAAACCAGGCCTCCTTAATGTTGTTGAATCCATTCCAGCCACTGAGCCACCTGGGACAGACAAAGTATTAAAAACCTCTGCTTAAAGTTCAGCACATAAATTATTAAATCCAATAGAGAGAGTTCAGTTTCACACACACAAAAGGGTGGGACCCCCCTCCTCCCAATTCCGCACGGATTTCACTTTTGACACGGGTGAGTATCTGAAATATGACCCAGTAGTCCTACTTTGATGGGACGAGATTTGAAGATTAGTTCTGACGTAATGGGAGAGGAATCTAGTTTACTTGCCGGAAGCTAGGAACTGATCACTTCCGTGCTGTGTGTATCAACAAATTAAAATGATCACGCACACTTGGGATATCAAAAATAAAACAATAAGAATTTTTGATCTATTATTTAATTTATCAACTATTTTTCATTCAAATTTTTTTCCCCGTAGCGAATTCTTATTAATACTATTTAAAATTTAACCTTTCTTTTACAGTTTAGGCATAGTATGGTTTCGGTAGAAACGACCTTTAAGAAAATACAATAATATTTTGTTGTAGTTAACATTGATAACATTTTACTTTATTATTAGGTGTATTTCATAGGTATTGTTACTAACTATGAGAAACGCCAGTTGCAGACCATTTAATTTTACCTATGAGTACATTAAGCTTGTTTTAGTAATCATTAATTTTTATTGGATGAATTTAAAGTGCACTTTCTGAAACGACTAATTATATCAGCACATGATAATTTCTAAGAACGAGTGCGAAAGGTCTTACCAATTTTGCTTGAAAAGGTATTTTACATAACTTCCAGGGTTATTTTACAAACCACAATCGGCATAGGACCGACAGCTTTAGGCCTACGTACCCTCCGAAGGAAGTTGTGCTACGGATTTTCATCGTTCAAGAAAAATCCACTGACCTCCATGGGTTCATCGGGTCGTGAAGCGAGTTCTTTACCCCAAGATCATTGAGGCCGGCAGTTTAGATAAATGTTAAAACTGTCTAAAAAAAGTTCCTTCTAGTATAAATTGAACTGTAATTAGAACACTAACTTTTATATTAACTATTCTTTATTAATTTGTCCTGCGTACAGTACTTGTAAAAATACATGAAAAATGTCAAATTTGAGAATATTTTCGAAAAAACAATACACCTACAGATCCAAACAGGAGGGTTGACTTGATTTTATTACGATGGAAATTTGGAGCACTTTTTATTTAAAAAAATACAATTGTGTTGTTTACTGTCAACATTTATCACAAAATTTGCAGCTGCAGATCCCAGGACTTGTCGTATGGATTCGTGACTTTTTCTAGCTTCTACACAAGTTAATGCCTAAGAAAATTGGGCTATACCTAGTAATTTGTGCATGAGAACAGTTTGAGGTCATATAAACTAAATAGGGAAGATATTCAACTCCCTTGTCTAACTTATAATATTTTATGGGTTTTTTATGTACATTTGAAAAATTTGTGTAAATTATCCGTTTCCAATGATAAATATCACATTTGATGACTATGCCAAAGCCAGTATTTGAATGAATGGGGGAAATATAAACTTATTTTAATAAATTAAATGCAGTCATTCAGGTCATACTTGCGGCCTCAACAGGTCGAGATGAGTTCGAATTAATGTTCCGATACTTCCAGAAAAGAAGCAAGAGAACAAATTAAATCATGCTCAGAAATAAGGTCACGCCTTGTTTTTAACCGTACTTTAGAATAACAGGTTGTCACATTTTGATAAATTTATCTGAAAGAAAAAAAAAAGAGAAGGATTAGTAAACAAAAATCAAAATAAAACCAGATTAAAGCTACAAGAGTTTCTAGACGTATGTGAAGTCACATTACTCAAGAGGGATCCTCCCATTGACCATTGGCGAACAGCATTTCGCTTATCCAGTGACCTGGTCCCAAATGGGAACGACTTTGGGTGACGTAGAATTTCTGGAGTCCAGGTTGTGGTGACCACTTCTAAGTATGGCCAAGCTCAAAACTGTCGCTCCCTCATTAGGGTGCCTGGTTCGTATTCCGACTGGAAAAGCTGTGTTTAACACTAAGTATATTGAGACTTAGTCTAAGGAGTGGATATAAGGAGGCTAACTTAGAGTCAGTGCACTCTAATTAGCGTAGAGAGGGGTTGTTTGAATCACGATGATGTGAAAAAACAACCTCCCAGTACGACCGGCCGATATTAGAAACTCACTATCACTGTCATCGATAATTCAGCTATTGTGAAGTTGACCCCTTTGAATGTGAGACTACCGGTGAGGGTTTAAGGGACTAGAAAATTCGAGAGTAAATTAATAAAAATCAGAACCATGTGGGCTTATAACGTTCCTGGGTGTAGTTGTTTATCAGTAGATGAAAAAACAGAAGAGGAGAAAAATGCAGATACCACTAACTTTTGATCAACCAAAATATGTGGTTTTTGGGACTTTTCACAGTAGAAAATTTCAACTTTCAAACTATGTTTACAAATTAAAATGGCTAAGGTCATAGAAAATAGTTTGGTTTTAATTCTAAGTAAACACAAAATTATTGTACCAATACTATTTTTTGTATCAATATCTAACCTAAGCGCAATATCTGATTGGCTTTAGATCAGTTACCTAGGTAGCCCCCTTAGCTCTTAGCGATGGAGCCCTTGTATTTGACCCAAGATACATGGGTTTGAATTCTGAGCTCACTGAGATGGTATCATCTCAATGTGATTTTTTAAACTCCCTCCAGAAAGTTGCTATTCCCTTAAACTTAACCTACATTTGATTATTAAATTAGACTAGATACATTCGCCCATCACTCAACATATTAGTACTAAAGAGTACAAAAATATATATATTGAGTAGTATTCTGTGAAAATCATAATAAAAGTCAGGGGTTCTTAACCGGTCGTAAGGTAACAAAATAATGGTGGTATCAGACTGAATTTATGAATAGTCTTTTTTAAGTTGTTCTAAGATTAGAATAAACTATCATCGTTACCAATACAATTATATATTTGTGGTTTGCCGTCTATAAATAAATATGATATTATGAATTTCTTTAAGCTGTTTTGTTCCTAGCTATTCATAGGTAAAGTTGAACCAAGCGATTGAAGTCATATTGGTACCTAATAGGATTGATAATGATGATAATGATTTTGTGGTCTGGTGAAAGGGGGTTTGAGACATATGGGGCAATTCGCTAGTGATCTGTCTGTACTCGAACGGGTAGTAAGACACGGTGCTAAAAATAATAGTGGTCTGTAATAGTTAAATGTTAAGAATCCTGATATAAATTAGAACAATATTAAAGTAATATTGCCAGTGACGGGGAGATTAAGGTTCAAATATTGTAGGGTATATTGAGAGTGTTTTTTCCAAAATGGTTTTCCACCCTAACTCCATAAATACGCATACACTTCCAATAAAAATATATAAACTTTCCTATCCCTAAAACCATTAGCGAAATTAGGTCATAAGCGTAGAGCCCTAAAGAGTAGTAAGACATGGCACTGAAAAATAAAGAATCAAAGAAGTTTACAATATGAGTAATATATTGAACATAATAAAGTTATATAGTGTGTTTAAGTCAATATGGTAAACATTGCTTTTATATTATATTACTACTGACCCTTATACGACTTAGCCATTCTTCATAAACATGATTGGTTCAGAGTTTTATACCTACGATGCATGTTCATATAGAGAATTAAGGTGGGAGTGTAGGAATTGTGAGTTAAGGCGGTACTTTTGAAGTTAAGCGTTCATGTTACACGCTTAAATACTAATTACGCTAATTGATTAGGAATTAATAAGGTTCAATTTAGAGCAAGTGAACCCGCACTTGCGCGAAGAAAGAGTGTAAAACCATTTAGGGCAAGCCACCCTAGTCATCCGACTGAGATTCGAGCCTCGATCTCTCCGTCCTCGGCCGTCAAGTTCAACACGAATCTAGCGCGTTAGCCAACTACGCCACCGAGGCGAGTTTTTGGAGTTTTTATAAAAAAAATCAGCATAATAAGTCAAATATTTATCCAGTAGGAACATAGCATAATTTTCTTCATATAGTAATAGCAACAGTTCCTGAATATTTGTCGAGGGTGTCATAATTTTTTGATAAATTTTATTCTTAATTTTAAATGTTTATCATCAAATGCTAATTTGCTCATGATAAATATTCAATAACTGTTGATATCACAATGTGTATCAAATGAAACTCTATGTTTCTACTAGAGAAATATTTGCTTTTCCGAAATAGGGTGATTGCTATGAAAACTTCTAACCAAACTGACTTTTTCTCGCGTCCATTTCCTCTTACCTCAAGTGCATAATATCAGTTATGCTAATGGAACATAAATATCAGCCTAGAAATTGTTTTTATTTCATTTCTTACTTGAAGATTATCTAACTTTCTAGAATCTAGTATTTCGGTAACACTTGTTACAGCATAGTAAGTGTTTCGTGATTTTAAAAGAAAACAGGGCTTTTAAAGATTTCAACGAATTTAAGAATGTTAATGTTTTCTTTAGACTTCCTTTAGAAACTCACAGAAGCGTTTTTTTAGTTACTTTCTCAAGATAATAATGTTAGGTAATTTTACACCGTATATTTAGAAAAACAAAAGGGTAATATTAATATTTGAAGCCACGACGCTTGGCCTATTAGCTGGAGTAATCCCTAGAAAAGAATTGTTTCAGATCCATCTTGATAGCATCAACTTGTTCGGGCCCGCCTCGGTGGCGTAGTTAGCTAACGCGCTAGTTTATGTTGAGCCAACCTGCCTAAGATAGGGAGATCGAGGTTCGAATCTCAGTCGGTTTTATGAGGATGGTTATCCCAAAATGGTTTTCCATTCTCCTTCCACTCAAATGAGGTTTCACTTCCTCTAAATTCAATCTTCCAAATTCCTAATCCATTAGCGTAATTAGTATTTAAGCGTATAACCTAAGTGGTTAGTAAGCCGCGCTGCAAAATAAGATAATATACTTGATCGGAATCTAAGCACGTGCCTAAGAAATGCCTAGGGCTTGTTTAATTTATCAGATTTTTTTTCTTTAATTGGGGTACAAAGGATCGATCCTTCAGTTTAACACGACCATTTTTTTACTACTGACTGACTTATTCTAGATTTACTCATGTGTATGGTCAAACCTTACTCATGATTTATGAGTCTTGGTAGCATGGAATACAGAACGACTAAACGGGTGTGCGACTATTGAAATATCCAAGTAATGAATCCTTTCACCGTTACATTTAATATCGAGTGAAAAGAGACCATAAACAAGAGATAAAATAATAGTCTAGTTTTTTTGGCGGCGCGTCTTACTAACCGTTCCAGATATACACTTATGTACTAATTACAATAATATGTTAGGGATTAGGAAGGTTTAATTTAGAGTAAATGCACCCACATTTGCACATAGAGAGTGGAAACCCGTTTAGGAAAAAAACTCAGTTTACTCGACCGGGGTCAAACACCAATCTTCCCGTCTTTGGCAGTCTGGTCTACTGAGAGATTAACGCGTTAAACCACGCGGCTACCGAAAAGGGGTAAAAGAATAGTTTGCTGGTACAACATCAGCACTTAAAAACATAGGTTCTTGGTTTAATTCCGATACTCAGATTTTAAATATCTATAATATTATATTTTATCTCGGATAATTAGGACAATATCTAATAATACCACTTATATAGAGACTGATATTCACTTATTTAAATACAGGGCCTAGTATCTTAAAAAAATAATACCCTTGTTGAAATCTTCTTGTTGGTTTTGGTTCTGTGTGTATGTGATTGTGTGTGTATGTGTATACCATATGTTGATATATGCATTTATATATATACAGTGTATATACATTCATAAATGAATAACATTTTATCTTCACTATAAAAATAAAGTATCAATTTAATGGCACTAGTTCCATCGAGTATGTCAGCTCTGTTCCTTTTTTATAATATTATAAAGTTCGCGACGTAATATAAACCCAAGTTGTTAACACCATTTTTTAACGTGTTTGGGAAAGAAAAAGTCAGTAGGTCACGACTCATTAAGAGATACAACGGGATTGATTTTTTTTAAAATAATATCATTCAAGAACATCTATGTAACAAATGTTTTCACGAGCGTATTAAATATATACCCATAAATTAATATGTATAATAATTTACTAGAGAATAAATCAAGTTTGGTCCATTTACAAGAGTATAATGTTGCGTATTAATGTATAATTTTTCAATAAATACATGCTATAAATGCATCAACTACATTAACCACACAACTACAAATGATAATAAAATAAATGATCTAATATTTATTGATAATGAAAAATCTGGATAAAAAAACGAATAAAAGTAAATAAAAGTAGACTTATGTGAAACGCAAACTAGTGAATATTGGAATAATAAAATCAACTACCGTGTGAGCGTAAATAAAAGAATATGGTTGGCTTTTTAACGTTTAATCCATTTCCTAGATAGAATGGGAACATTCTATTAAACATTATTGAGTTTTCACCTTAATTAATAATTGCTTAGGCATGAGTGTTTTTATCCCCCTCCAAGGAATTTTAGTTCCAGTTTTATCTATAAAGTTGGAAGGTCAAATAGGGGGTTAATTTATTGTATTAATATCCACTAAAGAGGAAGTTTGTCTGTTTTGGATTTGTCACCGTGTAACCGTTCGGGCTGTAGGCACATTTACTAATTACTTTGATATATTAAGTATGGTTTAATTTAAAGGAAACGTATCCGCATTTGCTTGGAGTGAGAGTGGAAAACCATTTAGGAAAAAACACCCTTACTACACCCAACTGGGATTCATACCCCGATCTCTTCATCAACATCAGCCCAGCCTTTTGCGTGAGTGATGCCTTAAAGGCTTAGACCAATCGACCCCCGAAGTGAGTAAATGTGATATTCTATTTGTGAAATATACAACGCTTGTGATATCATTTATCACTATTTTTCTTTTAAAAGGTCGTGCTGTGGACATGAGCTACTGGCGCATAGCAGGGCCACCACTTCTGGATGTTTGAAGTGGATTTGTGCTCAAACTAAGAACTGGAATTGCTGGAGTGTAGAGTTGAAAAGCTTGTTCCGGTGTTGTTGTTTTTTTGTTCCTGGAGCTGTCTAGGCCCAAGCGCATAACAGAAGGGCCTTGAAGCGATCCAGGTGTTCCAAGGCGGAGCGCGAACTGCTTGCGGTCTAAAACAAATTTGACTGATTACCTCCATTTAAGGCAGTTAATTTGTTCATATATCATTTAGGTATATCAGAGGTTTTCCGAATGATTTTTTTTTCACCGCTTCTCACTATATGTTCAGACTAAACGAACATGAACAAATTATGCTAATGTCTTAGGAATGAGGAAAGTTGAATTACCTTAAGTGTACCCGCACTTGCGTGGAGGATGAGTGGAAATCCATTTCGAAAAATACACCCTAAGTAGACCCTAATGGGATTATAACCGTAATTTCCCCGTCATAGGCAGTCTAGTCAATTGCACAATTGTACAATTCGACCTCTGAAGAAGTTTCATATTGATTGTTAGCTACACTAATGAGTTATGGATGAGGAGTATGGATTTTAGATTATATACGTAGGCTTACCAGCATTTGCGTGGAGGGGAAGTGGTAAACAATTTAGGAAAAAATGCCACTCAGTACACTCGGCCAAAATTCGAACCCCGACTCCCCTGTCACCAGCAAACCAAAATAAATGAGCTTGACGTTCAGTCCGCATCCTCAGTGTCTGCCTCGTACAAAAAGCTATCAACATCGTGTAGATTAGGAGCCTTCCAGTATTCAATTTGTTGATAAATTTATAATTTTGAACATGGACTCAGGTTCGTTCCTACTTAATATGTTCATGATGGATGCCAATTAGCAGGTCTTCCTATATAGTTCAGGTGTCATTAGCCCTCAGTTCTATTTATACGCTAATGAGATATGTCATTTAACTTGGTTCAGTTTCCTCGCTACTACAATTCTCTCTCCCACGGTGTAGCTTTCAAAATTACGAGTATATGTGCTCTTTTGCCTCAGGTAAAGTAATTTTGTTAGAAAATTTCTGTTAATCCTGTATTTTAAAAGTGAATGCTAACTACTTTTAAAAAAAATAGATGCAGTATTATTAAGAGTTATAATTACTTAATATATTATATTATTAAAACTTGAACGTATAAAAACCAACGTGTGATATGCCGGAATGGAGTGCAGCACGCAAACCTTGTTAATTAATGTCGATCCACGGTTGGAGTTATAGTAACTTAGCTGAATCCCCGTTCTTTGCACGGGAGATATTGTGTTATTTATTTTGGATGAAAACGAGGAATTTTTGTTTGAAGCTTAATGGCATGGTGCTTTGCGATACTTGAAAAACCCCGCGAGAAGGTGACCATGTATTGTTTCTCATGGGGAATTTTATTTTCGGTGGGCCCCCTTGCATATTATATTACCTGGGGCGCTATCACAGCTTAACGTGGCTGGACGGTCTCACCCCCCCCCCCCTTTCAACCTCTTCCCATCAACCAACCTGGGCTGGGCCCTCTCACTCACAAGACACTACAAACACCACAAAATTCAGCAAAATATAAACTACAGACTTCTACCGTCTCTTTGAGTTGCATACTAAAACGTAATTACATATTTTAATTAAATGTCTGTATTAATTTTTTCCAACCCTTAGAAGCATCTACGGGGTTAAAAATAGTTGCTTTATTTTTTCGAAGGCATTATTAGAACAAACTTATCGGGTTATTACCTTCTAAACGCTTAAAAAGAGTTTATAAAGCAATATTGTTGATTAGGGTAGCCACCCTGATTTCACCTTCTTAATCACAAAACATCGGAATGAAACATCTTTACTTTTCCTAATTAGCTTATAAGGAACACCTGTTCCAAATTTCATCCCTCTATCTTAGTGGGAAGTGTGAGAATTAGTGATGAGCGAGTGAGTCAGTAAGTCAGTCAGCGCTTTCGCATATATATATATATATATATATAAGAATAGAGAGAGTTTTACAGCTTGTTAAATTAACCAAATATACTTCTCTTATGGCACCGTGTCTTACTACCCATTCAGGTTGTACGTTTATGTACTAATTACGCTCATGGTTTTAAGGACTAGGGAGATTATCTTTTTAGGAAGTGTACCTGCATTTACGTGTAGGGAGAGTGGATTTTTTTTTTGTAAAACCACCCTCAGTACACCCAACCGAGATTCTAACCTTGATTTCCCCGTCATCGGTAGTTTAATCTACTGTGAGAATAGCGTGCTAGACCATACGAACACCGAATCGGGTACCAAATATACTCTCATGTATCTATTCGTCAAACCATAGGATCCGCAAGAGCAATTATGTCGAGTTGTCATCATTTTTGGCAAATATTTCCCAGCAAACAATTTGTTTTTAATCATATTTTTCCTTTAACCGTTTTTACATAATATCAAAACCTTAATTTATGAAAATAACCGTTTGGATGTTTCTATTTTGTGGAAGCTACGTTCACTAACAAATGTCTTATAAACAATATATATTTTTTAATGCGTTCTCTCCCCAAAGATGGCAAACCATATCAAACAAAGGCCGTTAATGACGTCATATAAATCGTTTTGGTTTTATGCGAATCAGTTTACAAAATTGAAACAGTTTATTTTGAAACTAATATTTTGTATGGTTCTTTAACTAAGCTTTAAAAACACAATTATTTATTTTGGTGGCCAGTTACAACAAGATATGAGTGTGAATAATATACTTTTTAATTTACTATTTTACTGTTAATATTTACTATTCACTAATATACTATTTATTTAATATCTCTTGTTACCACACAACCACGAAACAAGAAACATAATAGTTCCATTACTATATTTTGTTCTTTCAATAAATCTATGAAAAAGCCAAATATACAGTATTCCTTAGTGAAGTATTAATAAAAGTGTTTATTAACACACTTTATTGATAGTATATTATTACTAAGAAAATAATATAATAGTGACTTTGAGCCAATGTCTTCAATAAAAATCATCTGCCAACTGTCAGATCTCACTACTCCAAACTTGTATCGACTTTAACTGTGTAATTATTATGTCCCGAGAGGTAAACCCGTTATTTAATATCATAATTGAATATACTAGTGAGTTATTTAAATATTAGAGCTATCTATTGATTAATTTGAATGGTTGATAATTTTTAAATTACACAAGCCTAAAGAATAGTGGTCATAATGTATTTATAATATGTCAATTTTTGTTAATTCATCAGTTCGACACATAAGTAATACGTATTGAAATAATTACACCATCGTTCATAATTTCTTATGTTATCAATTACTGTACTAGGAACAAAAGTTTTTAAAAATCTGTTGTTTTTAAACTATTCATTGATATTTTCCCCCATAAAAAGAAAAATATAATTTTGATGATTATACTAAATGCTCTTCAGATGTAACTTTTGAACAAAATAGTTATAACATTTTTTTTAGATTCAAAACACATTATAATTTTGTAAACTTGCTTAAAATATTTTTTATTTGTTCCAAATAAAATCTTTTTTATTTATCATGTAATATAATCTCCAGATACCCACTTTGAAAAGAAAAAATGCCAAGGTAGCTTTCAAATTATTTCAATTTTTTTTTAAATCTTTTTTATAAATTATAGCATTAAATCAGTTTTCTCTGATAAACAAATAAACAGTGCTATTTATCATGTAAAACTATCCTAAGATGTATATTTTGGACAAAATTGTTGGAGCCATTTTTGAAAATTTTGAAATTTTTAAAAATCTGTTAGCTATCCCTAACTTTAGAGCTAAAAATCACAATCACTTACTTTATTACTCTATGACATTAAGAGCTCAAAAGTTAATTGCCGAACTTACAAAAGTATGCTATATATCCCTATCTTGAGCTAGCGCTAACCAGCCTACCTCACTAAATCCTATCCCTAACTTGAGTTAGTTTTATCCAGTCCACCTCATTACACTCTTATCTTTTTCAGGTCAATTTAAATAATATCCTTTGATCTGCGTAGAGATCTTTCCAATGGTCTTTTCCCATTGGGCTTATCAGTAAATACCCTGAACAAGGTTCTATATTCTTCCGTTCACGCTGTATGTCCTACCTACCGTAGTCTGCGAGAATTGGCTATCCTAACAATGTTTTGTTATGAGTGCAGCTTATGCACCTCATCATCATGTAACCTTCTCCATTCCCCACTATCTTCAACCCCTTTTGGACTAAATATCTTCCTAAGCTCCTTGTTTTCGAAAGCCTTAAATTTCGTTCAGTCATCTGAGGTAAGAGAGAGTTTAACACCCATAAGGAACAGCCGGTAAAATATTGTTTTTTATAGTCGGAGTTTTACATTATTTGACAGCAGACGAGATGTCAACAACTTACTGACCGAGTAATAGCTTGCATTTCTTGACCGTATTCTTTCCCTAATTTTCACCCTAATTCCATTATTTCTAGTTCAAATTGTTTTTAAATAGGTATTTAAACTCGGTAATCTTGTCAAATGATATGTTCGCAGTAATCTAATAAAGTCCTCAATTTGTTTTCTATGTGTGATCATAATTCTCAATCTTTTAAGCCTATTTCCTTACTATCCTCTAATAAAATGTCTGCATTTATTGCAAAAGCTTCTCTACGCTACTATTAATTGATCACATAAAATCTAAATATCAACTTTGAACGTAATATATTTAAAGGTTTTGGTTGAAGCCACAGCTACCAACAGACATACACTGGGACAGACAGTATTAGAATATTTACATCTTTGAGTTCGAGGCCACATAAAAAGTCCATAATATTTTAGAACACAAAATTTTATCAGTTATAATAATTTCTCTATATGAGAAAGTAAAAAGCACAATATGATGTATATATATTTTTTATATATAAATCTTGGTTCAAGTTTCTTAGGAGAGAGTTTTTATTTGCTTGTGACAGCACCACTCAAGCTAATAGGAGAATAATATTTTGTACAAGCAACAAGTTTTTATAAGCGTCTATTAACTATTAAATCTGACAGTAACTGGAACTAAGAAAGTTCTTCCGGCTACAACTTAGAAGGTTGTTACCGTCGAAGTGTAACCAGGCTACACCCTTGATGGTGTTTGAGGGGATAGAAGGGGTGGAAAGGGCAGAAGGGTGGATAGCAAGTTGACTAACTTGTATAATCTAGTCGGTGACCTGGTGGTCTAGGGGTAAGGTGTCAGACTTCTATGCTGGCGGCCGGGGTTCAATCCTCGGTCCCGGCACAGATTTATCTGATTACCAAACCCTTCCTACACCTCTGACAAGACATCTTGTGAATGTGGGGAATGCCAGGCCTCCGACCGGGTTCGGATTCCACGTTAAACTGTAGGTCCTCCATTTCATCTCACAATCACCCTACCATTACACATTAGCGTAAGTGCGTATAACCCGAATGGGTAGTAAGACGCGGTGCTAATAATAATAATAATAATTGTATAATCTATTCGCCATACGAGTGGTGGCAATTTACAGCTAGGAGAAGATGTAAAAACTGTCAAAAGAAAAACATAATTAAAAACTAATTGTTTTGTTGAGAAGTTTTTGACTGCCAAAAGTGATAACATCAATATGGCCTTGAAGAACATATGGTTTGGCGAATCGATACATGAGTGTAGATTTGGTAACTTTTCCTAGTTGCTAGTAACCACCACTCCTATGGCGAATTGACTCTATCCAGGCTGTGTACAGCACTACCAGCAAGTTATCGCCAGTTAGACTTAAAACACAACCTCGTTGTCAATACGCTCATACATCTAGTTATTTCAAATAATTATAATAGTTACTCTAGCTAATTTGAAAATTGTCCAAATTCAATATTTATTTTTAGCAAATTGATGATAGTTATAATTTAAACAGAACGCATCCTGTCATACAGGGATGTATAACGGGTGGGAAGGGGTGAGTAGCTATACACCTACCTTGATTTGCATCAAAGTTTCTTGAAATAAATTTGTATTATTTAACTTTACTAAAAATTTAAATAGTTAGTAATCAATATAACGAATTGCTTCTTTTTTAATAGCCCTCCTCGCTTAACTCTATTTAAGACCATTACTCTCCCCCTCACTATAAACTCTACCCCCTTTAAAAAAATATGCTCTGCTTTTTATGTGAAGATTTTTATGCAATATAATTTAATAATGTTTAATATTTATAATTATATATGTATTCACAGAATATAGGTTGGAAACATTCTAAAAATAAATTTATTTATGCCCAGGATTTGTTTTCTTCGTACGCACATTGGTTTGTTTACAAAATGTTGTGGTAGATGTATTCATTATTGGTATTAAAAAGAAATGATATTTCCTAAAGTGGTATAGTTGAATACATGCACCTAAAATTATAATTACTTTATCTAGACGTTCAAACATATAGCGATTTCCTAGAAAACTTCAAAGGCGATAGGTTATAGCTGACTAAATTATATTATTTGGTGTTTGTATTAATATTAATATTTAAAAAAAAACTTTCCATCCTTTCAAATAATAATAATGAGTCCATTAAAATCAGTCATTATCTTATTTTACATGCACACTCAATTCCACTCATGGCTAATCCAATTGTCCTCTTATTTAACATTGATAAAGTTTTTTTTATTTTCAAATGATGTCATAAAAATTATTTATATTAGAATGTAAACTTAATTATCATTAGGTAGTTATTTAAGGGTGTATTGCTTTGTATTTTATAAGCACTGTATATATTATGCGTACTATATCAGATTTGCTCGAAGTAATACCAACAAATAATATATTAGTCATTTTTATTTAAGTTATATTAACATTATTTTTTAATTTATTTAATATATTATACCGAATGGGTAGTAAGACGCGGTGCTAATAATATAATAATAATAATAATAATAATAATAATAATAATAATAATAATATATTAGCACACTATATATTATGTCTACATTGTCAAATTTGGTCGAAAGAATAGTTACCAAATATATATTCTTACTTTATTTTAAACTATAGTTCTATGATTACCACTATGTTGGTATTAGTAGCATTTTTTTTTGTGCGTGAAAACCATGTATCTCCATCTGTTCAGTTGGTTAACATACTTGTAGTAAAAGGGTATAGGATAGGTGTAAAATTTATAGGAAATATACCCAAACGTGTGTGGAAGGAGAGTGTGAAATCATTTAGTAAAAACCCCTTAAGTACCCTTCACCGGGGTTCGAGTTCCAACTTATCGCCGGCAAACTAGGCTATACGGGTATTACTCCTTTGTTCATTGGTGCAGGTGTTAACCAGTTCAGTGATGTCATCACTAAAACTCGTCGTCGCTTGGAATTGCTTCAATGTGAACTTCACGACACTAATCTTGTCAAATTTCCTTTCTCTTCTTCTAGCACTTATCAGGTTAATATTAGCAGTACAGAGAGACATTTAGTATGAGGTAAAAGTAGACAAGGAAGTGTGTAATGAACAGAAACAGGTAAACTACTTGAACTAGATTATTAATCTAATGATATTAGTAATGTATCATGACCTATTGTGAAATGATTGCTTTTACATTTTCTAATGATCTATAACGAGTTGAGTATTACTTCAATTTTATCTAGATAGAAAGGTTTTTTTTTTCATTTATAAAAGTTACTAACAATTATTAACATAATCTCTACAAGGCCTAGTGATCTGCAAATATCACTTTTTATAGATAATCCCAATATCCTTAAAATAAATGTTAAGATAATAAAGTAAAATTTTATCAATGTTGACTGTAAAAATATATGTTGGTATTTTCTAAAATTTCCTCAACAACAAAATCCCACTATGCATGTTTGTAAAAATATTTTTAACAATATGATTTGGACAAAGTTTATTTTAAAATTCTTACCAACAATCTGTTTTGACACACGTTTTATTAAATTTAAGAATTACGCCCACGTATACTAAGAAACTCTATACAAATTATATAAAAACCAATATCACTACCCCAGTTGCCCACATTAGAGTGATCTTAGAAGTAGTACTTGACTTGGAATCTGGAAACTGGGGTTCATACTATACCAGGGTTTTCAAGAAGGAGTTTTTTGGAAATAGTTTTTTTTTCATCGCATCTTATCACCCGTCCGGGATATACTCACTCTAATTACTCTATTGAGATATGTATGAAGAAGGTAGAGTAAATGTAAATGTACCCACGTTTGCGTGGAGGGAGAATGAGAAATCGTGTATAGTAAGAACATTCTTGTCATCCCCGAGTGGGATTCCAACCCAAACCAGCACCGGCAAACCACACTATATGAGCCTGATCTCCCCACTTACCCATGGGTTTGAGAGATAGTGGTTTCCCCACCCTCTCTCCAGACCACCGTCTAGATGAATTCTGATCCATTCCTTTGAAATTCATCCTCTTCAGCCCGTGTCGTTTTCGGACAGCCCGCGTAGAGCAGTTGGAACGAAGCACCAAAAGAAATGTGTTGTTCCTTTTCGCCACCAACTAAGCAACATTTCTTCCTAAAGTTTCAAATACCGGTATTTCATCTGGCGTGTTAATAATTTCTAATAACACCATTTATATAGTAGGTTTAAAGTGGATACATAATAAATATATGCTAATAGCTAGTCATCATTCTCACAGATCCACTGAGATGTATTTATATTATTGTTTTATTTAAGTTTTTTTTTATTTTTAATTCATTAATGTGGATAATGGTTATGGGTGATTGTGAGATGAAATGAAGGACCTACAGTTTAACGTGGAATCCGAACCACGGTGGCGGCCTGGCATTCCCCACAGTCACAAGATGTCTTTTATTTTAATAATTATATTTGGATATTCGACATCAAATTTCGAACATCATCCTATTATACAACTAGTTTAGACTGCTTTTAGAATAATAATGAGTTAAATGGTCCCGACACCTTATCTCAGTCGGTAGCGTGTCTGCTCACTGAGTTTAGAGTCCCGGGTTCGATTCCCGGCATGTCCTAAAATGTATCATTGATGAAAATATGTATTTACCCTTTCACATTAATAAATTAATGGCCTGGGACTGGATGTTGTGCCTGTAATAGTCTTAAGTTCGATTATAAGGCGTATGAAGCTACGACAGGCCTATCAAGCCTATTCAGGAAAATATATGGTTTGTTAATAGGCTGGAAACAGTAATGGATGTAAAAACGAATTAAGCCTTGGACAAAGTTATATAACAAGCCTTAAATGTCTACTCTATTTCCTCGGCACAAGACCATGCACGAAAAGAAAAACCATGTAATAAATAAGATAATGTGACAAATTCAAACTAAAAGAAAATATATAAAGTAACTAGTTTATGGTTCTAGATGGCGCTTTCAATTAAATTACATTTTTTTTTAAATGACTCCTAGACAGGAAAACGAACATGGGACTTTTGACTTAGTAGTCAATTCTACGACTGAGTCATTCAGGAATTGTCCCTTGTCTTAAACTTAGAGTGAAGAATGACCTTGAGGCTAGGAAGACGATTCCTAAATATCTCAGTTTGAGTATTGAAGCGCTAAGCCATAGGTCAAAAGTTCTATTCTCCTGTCTAGGTTTTATTTTAATTTTTTTATAATTTTAATTATTATTATTTTATTTATATTATTATTATTATTATATCACCGAGTATTACTACCCGTTCGGGTTATGCTCACTTGCACCAATGTGTAACGGTAGAGTGATTGTAAGATGAAATGGAGGACCTACGACTTAACGTGGGATCCGAACCACGATGGAGGCCTGGTTTCCACTTTATAATTTAATTGAAACTATGTTTATCTCCAAAAGAGTAAATATCTATTAACCATCTAATATCACACCCACTCTTTGATATACAGGGCGATAAACATTGTAAATTCACAGAAAGCAAAAAACTTTTAGAAAATAATGTACTGTTCACTTACTGAACAGTATACTAGACCACCGATGACGGGAAGACCAAAGTTCGAATCTGGATTGGGTGTACTGATGGTGGTTTTTACTAAATGGTTTTCCTCTCTCTTTACAAGCAAATTCGGGTACACTTTGTGTAAATATTACTTATAAATCCCTAAAATCATTAGCTTAATTAGGGAGTAAGCGTCTAAACCTAATGGTTAGTAAGACGCAGTCTAAAAACACTTTAATAAATTAAAAAACTAAGCCAGGATTAAAGCCATGACCTCCTAGCACCAGAAAACTGGACAAAATGACGTCTTTGTCCGCGTGCCCACTAGTACGGGCGATACGATGTAGCTTTTCCTCTTTATTGAAAATGTCAAATCTGCACTAGCTTTAATCTATGATAATTACGGTCTATGAATGAGTGTTGGTTGATTTAGTTGCATACATACCCATCAACAAGAATTAACTAACCGTGAATGTACTATAGATAACTTTTGATTCAATGTAGCTAGTGTTGATTATAGTTATAGACTTAATAATAGAATTTTGGTATGTCTGTTACGGCCTTTATTAAAATTACTTTATTGCATTCATACATCCACTCGTGTGATCTTCATCGTCACTTTTGATAAATATTATTAACACCTATAAAAACACTAATGACTGGTTTAGAGAAGCGTCAACACAAACACTTCATTAGCGAATAGCACTAATAATACATTAAAATGTTGTCAATGTTGACCGGCAACCAAGTTTGTATTTTTTTTTAAGGTCCTTTCTAACAGAACTTCCTCCAAAAAATATTAATTATTTATAGAAAATATTCAACAAACCACAAAAAAAAAAAAAATTAAGACTGAGTCTTACTACCCGTTCGGGTTATACACTTTAAAAAATATTAATATATTTTTAAAATGAGGTCAAACTTCCTATTATACATAATATAACACCTATTGTTCTTTTACCGTTCCAAACCCCGTTATAGGAAGACCACTTGTCCAGTGTGTGATACACATAGTAAAGGTAGACAGGTAAAACCCCGACAGAGACGCGCTAAAAGAGAGGAAGGAAGAGAAGTGGAGAAGAGGAGAAGAGGCGCGATATTAAGAGTTGATCTGCGGGTGAAAGTAAAATTGATGTTCTAAAAAGAAGGCGAGCCATACTATAAAATGGACCTCTTACAATAAGCAAATCAGCATTCAGCCTTTAGGAACAGCTCATTGTGCATACATCCAAACTAGCAATGAGGTTCCTCCTGGTAAGTACACTTTATACTAGAAGAACAATCTTTCTTACTACCGTGATAGTCAAAATTAGCTGTTAACGGGAATTTCAAAGACAACGTATCATTTTCGATATTTCTCAAAATAATTTGTGATTTATAATGAAATTAAGTTAAATGGTTAAGCACAATTTTTTTTGGAATAGTGCTATCATTAAAAAAAACTAATTCTAACAAAACGGGTTCATTCAATTAAAATACTGGAAATATAGTTTTTTTTAAGGAAACGTTTGGTTTTTATGGCATCTTTTCATTTCTAAGACAATAGTTGTATACTTCAATTTGACTAAATAAACAGAGATTATTTCCTCTTTTTCTTTTAACATCACGTCTGATCCGCTTCGCTGATCGCATAGTCTAAAGCGCTAATTAGTAATAAACTGAACTTCAGATGACGGGGAGATAAAGGTTCGAATTTCGTTCGGATCTAATAAGGGTGTTTTTTTTCAAAAATGGCTTTCCACTATCCGTCCACGAAACTGCTAGTACATTTCCTATAAATATTACCTTGCTCATATCTAAGCGTATAACCCGAGCGGGCTGTAAGACGCGGTACTAAAAAAACCCATCGCATTTGATTATTCGTTCAGATTATACAAATAAGTACTAATTACGCTAATGTGTTAACGATGAGGGAGGTTTAATTTAGTGTAAGTCTACTCGCATTTGCATAGAGGTAGAATTTAAAACCATTTAGGAGCACACAAAAAAACTCATTACACTGGAACGGGATGTGAACTGTGACCTCTCTATCATCAGCAGTCCAGTTTATTGTGAGTCAGATGCCTTGTACCATTCGACAAGCGAAGAAAGTATTATATTGTACTAAAATGCCAGGCCTCCACCGTGGTTCGGATTCCACGTTAAACTGTAGGTCCTCCATTTTCATCTCACAATCACCTAACATTACAATTAGCGTAAGTGCGTATAACCGAACGGGTAGTAAGACGCAGTGCTAATAATAAAAATAATAATAATAATATTGTACTAATGTGCATTGTTTATTCATATAATAGGCCTCAAATTAAATGTGAAATTATGTTCATTTACCGAAGCATTTAAGGCTAAGACATATTGCTAAATTTTATTGACTTAAAAAAATATATATATATAGAAATTGATATTGAAACTATTCTAATAAGAAACGAGGATAAAATCAGCATCTGTTATCTTACAGTCTGAGGTGTCAAGCTTTCAATAGACAGAATAGCTAATCGAGGTTCGAATCCCTGTCGGGTGTACCAGAGGAAGGTCGTGGGAGGGTGTTGGAAAATGGGATTTGACCATTTCAGCTCCATACTACTGCGGGTAGCTTACCTTCCCAATAAACTTGGCGTTCAACGTGATAATTTCAAAATGTGTAAGATTATAAAAGATCGTGATAGAATACAAGGACTTTGTGTAAATATTAAAGTAAACTACAATTAACTAGAATGTTTTAGTAAAAATATTAATACTAAATTATTGTTTATTTGGCTAGATTTTACTTTATCATTTCAAAATAAAGTATTGTACTCATAAAAATAAATTAAATTTTGAGATTATGATGAATATTACGTTCGTATGTTCTATATGCTCCATACGTTCTATATGTCTGTCTGTTTTTTCCTGGCCATGAATACAAAAGTTTTGATAGGTTTTGTTAAAATTTGAAATTTAGATATTATTGGGCTGTACCTCAAGAAATTTTTTGAATGAATTCCAAATTTTTAGAAAATTGCTCTAACAATTTTGTTTAAAATTCACATTTTTAAAGTCTTTGACCTGAAAAATAACACTATAGACTTGTTTTTTGGGTAAAAAATTATTTCAAGAACAGTTTTTCTGATAAGTGATTTTCTAAAATTCTAAATATTTAAAAAATGACTGAGAATTTTGTTTAAAATTGATATATGGGGAGTGTTTGACATATCAAATAAAGCTGTATACTTTTTTGGGGGGTAAAAACTCGTTTAAGGGTAAATTAATAAATAATGATTTTTTTTAAATTGCTGCTTTAACTTCTTTAAAGTTCTGGTTCAAAATGGGTATTATTTAATTTTTTACATTATGAATAATTTTGCATTTAAAAAAATCATTTAATACTCTACTTTTGATTTTTTAATATTGGAAATTTTGAAAAATAGCAAAAACAATTTTGTTTAAAATTGTTATTTGAAGGCTATTTTAAATTATAGATAATACTATGTTGATTTTTATTCAATACATTAATTTAAGGCTATTTAACTAATGAAAGAATTAAGAAAATTTGAAATTTTTCCGAGGACGACTTTTAATTTTCAGATAAAAATAAGTGTCTGAGTTATTTTTTCATGATAAAATAAGAATAGGTATATGTTTTATTTTAAAAAATAAAAATATTTTGAGGGATGTCTTAGTTAATTGAATTTTGAAAAAAAAATTAAATGGTCTACGATTTTTTTTTTAATGTATGTGTAATGAGTGTTCATTGTAGTTAGCAAAATGTTATGTTTATTTTTCTGAAATTAGTTTACTTAAGGGTAAAAAAAATTTACCAAAAATCTATATTTGAAAGTTTTGTTCCAAGGTATGAGACACTATATGAGAAAGTTTGGACAATTATATTTATCAAAGTGTATCTAGCCCATTCGGGTAATAAGCAGGCTAATGGGCTAAGAATGAGTAAGTTTGAATTCTTTAGGAAGCGTACACGCATTTGCGTGAAAAGAGTAGAAAATCATCAAGGGAAATCCACCTTCAGTACACCCAGTCTAGTTTCCAAGCCCGATCTCTCCGTCAATGACAGTCAGTCAATTGCGTGAGTTACAACTACCAAAGCGGGTTATTGTTAATAAATGTAATACATTGTAAAATGTATGTATGCCACGAAGTTGACGTGTCTTTTTATTTGACAGGTGTCCACGTTAATCCTCGCTGCGTCAGCCGCAGTCCTTAGCGAGAACACCGATAAAAAGAAGCAAGATAAGCGTGGAATCTTGGGTGGATTAGGAGGCGGATATGGCGGCGGCGCTTCCCTGAGCAGCGGGAGCCTTGGATACAGTGGTATCGGTCTGGGATCAGGTCTCGGCTACAGCTCTGGAACGATCGGCTACGGATCTGGAGGAGGATACGCTATCGGCTCAGGTAGCGGTCTAGGATCAGGACTCAGCTACAGCTCTGGAGCGATCGGCTACGGATCTGGAGGAGGATACGCTATCGGCTCAGGTAGCGGTCTAGGATCAGGACTCGGCTACAGCTCAGGATCAATCGGCTATGGATCTGGAGGAGGATACGCTATCGGCTCAGGTGGTGGTCTAGGATCAGGAATCGGCTACGGATCTGGTATCGGCTCCGGCATCGGTCTGGGATCCGGCATCGGTCTAGGCTCTGGTATTGGCGCGTCAGCTCCAGTAGACGTCAGGACTGTGACTCAGACAGTTGCTGTTCCAGTTCCCCAGCCCATCCCAGTGACCGTCAACAGGCCTGTTCCAGTGGCAGTACCTCAACCCTACCCTGTCTCGGTACCTCGTCCCTACCCCGTGTCTGTACCTCACCCAGTGCCTGTCTCCGTGCCTAAACCCTACCCTGTCTCAGTACCTCGTCCCTACCCCGTGTCCGTACCTCACCCTGTGCCTGTGAACGTGCCCCAGCCGTACCCCGTGAGTGTACCTCAGCCGTACCCAGTGACCGTACCTAGACCAGTAGCAGTGCCTGTTCCTCAGCCCATCACCGTGGCTCAGCCAGTAGCTATCGCTTCAGGAGGCATCGGCGGTGGAAGCTTGGGAGGTGGTATCGGCGGCCTTAGCCTGGGAGGTATCGGCTATAGCTCTGGAATTGGATCTGGGATCGGTTATAGCTCTGGAATCGGATCTGGGATCGGGTACAGCTCTGGAATCGGATCTGGAATCGGGTACAGCTCTGGAATTGGATCTGGGATCGGGTACAGCTCTGGAATTGGATCCGGAATCGGCTTGGGTTCTGGACTTGGGTATAGTTCCGGTATCGGCTACGGTTCCGGCAATGCCGGGTACAGCTCCGCTGGTCTCGGCTACAGTTCCGGTATCGGCTACGGTTCCGGCAATGCCGGGTACAGCTCCGCTGGTATCGGCTACAGTTCCGGTATCGGCCTTGGAAGTATTGGTTATGGTTCTGGAAGTGGTGGCTACAGTTCCGGAGGTTCCGGCTACAGCTCCGGTATCGGTTACAGTTCCGGTTACAGCACTGGCCTGCAAGGTACCTATGTCCCAAGCTATCTGGGTGGACTTCACGGATCTTCCAGCGGTTCCTCTTATAATTCCTACGGCGGGTACAGCAAGCACTAATACTTGAATTATATAAAATATCTGGCACGGTACCTTCCTTTTTTATACGACTTTCCCAAGACTGACTCCATTGTATCGTGAATGCTCATCTTTTTTTTTATTAATCACTAATAACTTTTAGGTTTGTGACTTTATTTTCATCATTCTTCACATCAAATTGTAACAAAACCTTTTATTCTTTATGATTAAAGAAGAAATGTTTTTCATGCTCATCTTCATATTTCTTGATGATTTGAATTTTTATATTGAAATAAACATTTTTTTATAATAAATAATTTGTTTGTTTTCTTTATTTGTCATGCGATAGTCCTCTTTCATTCCAGCTTATTTTCGACAAGTAACTTACTATCTTGTACTATTATAATATACAAGTCTGATTTTTATAGGAAGCCTGTTATTTGAAAACAGGAAACTTAGACTATGCTGCCACATTGTTGGGGGAAAAGAATTACAAGAGTGTTATTTACACTTTTAGTACGTTTAATTAAAATTATATCAAGAAATTATACAGTAACTCATTAGGAAGTGCTACTGAAAGTTTTTATTAACTTTTTAGATGAACTTTATAATCAATAAATCAAATAAGGTATATTTCTTTCATTCAATGTTGGTGAACCAACGCGAGCTTTATTTATAAAAAAAATCTGAGTTTATATTAGCATTCTGGGAGAAAGGAAACCTTAGAATATACAAACTATTTTTTGGGGGGTGCAACAATTATTGGTCACATTTTATTTTATTATTAGAATTATTTCATAGTGAAAGCTGCAGGTTACTCTAATTTATATATTATTATATTAAAGTGATATCAGTGAATGCTATAACTGTAAAAAAAAGTTCTTATGTAGAACCTAATCTAGGTAATGTTATAACACAATAAAAAAATCTGGCTCTATTGAGTATAAAAATGTCAATGAATATCTTATTTAAAAACTGGTATGATACAAATGAGTGCAGGAAATAGTAAAATAGCAAATGTTTCACACAAGTTTAAGACAATGCCATATTTTGGTCTCAACAATATTATTATTATTATTATTATTATTATTATTATTATTATTATTATTATTATTATTAGCACCGCGTCTTACTACCCGTTCGGGTTATACGCACTTACGCTAATGTGTAATGGTAGGGTGATTGTGAGATGAAATGAAGGACCTACAGTTTAACGTGGAATCCGAACCACGGTGGTGGCCTGGCATTCCACACATTCACCAGATGTCTTGTCAGAGGTGTAGGAAGGGTTTGGAAATCAGATAAATCTGTGCAGGGACCGAGGTTTGAACCCCGGCCGCCAGCACAGAAGTCTGACACCTTACTCCTAGACCACCAGGTCACCAACTCAACAATATTAAAAACTAAGTCACAATTTGATAGATATCTACCAATATGAGAGTCAGAAATTATTTATGTTATTTCTTATAATATTTATTCTAGATATAAAAACTTAAAATCAGAGAATATACATAAAAAATCTGATTTTAACTCATCGTACAATTTATAAAGTACTCTAAGAGTATCGGGTTGGATTCCCGGCATGGCCGAAAAATTTATCTTTGGTTAAATGTGAGTTACATATTTCATAGTGATGAATTAACGGCTGGGTGCTGTGTCTTTTCTAGATTTAAGTTAGTTTATAAGTCGTGTGCTGATACAACCAGTTGGTGCAAAAAGTATATTTCAAATAGAAAAACAGAGAAAATTTGAAGTATATTTAAATAAATCAAAGTGTATCAACAACATTCCAATCCATTCTGCCTTTTTTTTAAAATTCTTAATAATATTAATAATAATAATAATATCTCTACACTTTTTTTTTTAGCACCACGAGTGTGTTATACGCCCTTTGCACTGTTAATTTAACTTATATTTTTAAATTAATGTATTATTTAATATTATTACTTTTTATTGATTGTTAACATTTTCAATTAGATCTTTAAAGTAATCTAAAGGCGACTATCAATCCTTGTTGATCACCTATTGAATCGTATTCATCAAATTGTATACCTCTTCCACCCCCCCTCCCAACCCCACCGCCATAATAACCTTACTAGTTTCTCATTTTATTGTTACCAACACAAGAGCTACGCAGTTCATGTAGCGCCTCAATCCATTGTTAAAGCCGAAATAGTATTACGGCTTCAAACTACTTTTTAAGTAGTTTATTTACCAACTTATCTCAGACTGAAACACTTCAGTGAGTCTAATTAGCGAATTATTTTCTTAGTTACATGTCAATATCCATGGTTGGTTATTGTGAATCTTTATTTAAGGTGAAATTGTAAGGGGCGTGAGAAAGGGTAATTTTTTTTCAGTATATATAGCAAAATATTTTTTTCCCCAAAACAAACAAAAAATTGCTACAGTAGAATTATAGAATTTAATTTTTCTTACGTGGTGATATCAACAAGTGTTGAATGAGCATAACAGCATTAGGTGAGAAACTTTTTAAATGAAGAGAAAAAGTTATCATCAAATTCCAAAACACACATAAAAAGATATGCAAAAACTGTTGAAGTCACCATGGGAAGAAAATTAAACTCTATATTTGTACTAAGGCAATATTTGATTTAATTTGACCCACAAAAAAAAGTTTTGTTATAAAAACTACAAAAACAATCACCTTTTCTCGCTTCCCCTACACTCCCACCTTAAACTTATGATTTTGAGGGTTCATAACATTAAGTGCTGGAGCAGATTTAGTTGAGTGATGCTGATAAGGGGGGGGGGGGAGATGAGTGGTGGAATATTAATTTAAATACAATTATAAATACTCTCATATTAAAATAAAATTATGGATACCTAACTTAGAATTGTGATATAAGATCTTCCCCCTTTATATTAAATATATATATTTCCTGTTTAATTTTCATAATCTACTATTTTATAAATAATACAACCTCTCTTTTCTACATTATGTTTATTTAATAATTATAAGCATGTAGCTATAATTTCTGATCTAATTTATATATATTTTAGTATGAGATCTTTCTAGTTCAATAAGTATGAAACTTTTTATTTTATTTATATTCATCCTCCTCCACACCTCGTTCCCCCATAATAATTAAATGATGGATCTACCAATGATAAAATACCACTTATCAAATATAAACAACACATAAATCCAAAAGTAAAATAAGTTTTCTTACTCTAAAGCACATGAAAAACCATCAAGTTTTTCTTCTTGAGTGGAATTGTGTTGTTTTTATTATTAGCGTATTACTACCCGTTCGGTCTATGCGCATGCGTACTAATTACTCTAATATGTTAGGGATGAGTAAGGTTGAAGTTAGAGGATGTGTAAACGCATTTCTATGGAGGGAGTATTGGAAACTATTTAGGCAAAAAAAAACTCTCTACACACGACAGAAATTAGAACCTAGTGCTCCCCATCATCGACAGTCCAGTGCAGTAATTCTGAGAATGACACCTCAAACCATTCGACCACAGAAGCAGGTTGGTAAAAGTTGTTTTTCAAAGAAATTACAGGTTTTACTAGAACTCTCTATTATATCGTTTGGCAGACTAAACTTCACTATTCTATTCTACTGTTGCCTTTTTTTTTCTTTACATCTTTTATTTATTTCTTAAATTCCAGCGTTACTCAAATAATTAAGTCCCCTATATTCTAGAAAGAAAATAATTAAAATAATTAAAAAAAAAATTTTTATGTTGTTTAATTTTCTTACGACATCACCGATCATGACCGGCCAAGGTTATTTTGGCCATATTCAATTAGTATTATTTGGAAGTAGGCCTACTTGATATATTTGCGAGTTTATAAGACTCAATGACTTCTAATGCCATTTTTGTTTTCTTAAGCAATCGACTGAAAATTGTTGCAGGATCGACCAATTTTCAACCCTTTGGTTTAAGGCATCACTCTCTCAATATACTGGCCTGACAATAACGGGGAGATCGAGGTTTGAATCCCTGAGCTTGTACTTAGAGTGTTACTTCTTAAATGGTTTTCAACTCCTCCACGCAAATGGTGGTACATATCCCTTAAAATTCAACAGTCTTCGTCCCTACATTACATTAGCTTAATTAGTGCATGTGCGTTTAACCTGAACGAACAGTGAAAAGCGTTGACAAAAGAAGAACTTGTTCGGTTCAGTAGATTGCCTATCTATAGGGCGTACGTACACACAATTAAGCCAAGTTGTCTCTGTGATCTTCATAACGAATGTCTGTGTGGTGTCGTCCATGGAGATATTTTTACTGCCAGCGAGGTAACCGCCCGAAACGGGGGTAACCGGTCAGATCTCTATCGAGTCACACAGGCCGATGTACTCTCTAATCTCCTCTTTATCCGGTTCGATTCGGGTTCGCCGCAATGCCGGTCCTACGGAAATAAAAATACTGGAATCCTTTTATAGTTCTTCTCTTGAATGAATTTAGTGCCTGCTATAAGATACTAAACAAATCTCTTTCACCTGTGGTGTAGCATGACAGAACATAGAGAAAATTGTGTTTTCGTTCATATATATATATATAATATGTATTTATATATATATTATATATATATATATATATATATATGTGTGTGTTATTTACTACTTAATTTAAAAATATATCATATTTATTTATATGAATAAGCTATTATTATGTCACATTCATAAAATATATATGAATTGAAATACATATACTTATTCACTATCAATAATTGATTATTATTTTAAATTAAGCTAGGTCAAAGGTTTATTATACAAAGGTTGATATAAATGGGAAGGAGTGCATTGCTTGAATATTCAAGTTTGATCCTTTTTAACTACAATTTTGTTTGAATTTTCGGGAGACCAACGAATTTAAGGGAATAATTTCAAACATAATTAAATGGTAAAACAAATTCAAAAAGGAATGTAGTTTTCTATAACATGATTTTTAACTTAAGAGAACAATACTTGAATAATATAGTTTTAGTTAATGCATCAGTACACATTATTTAAACAGGGGGGAAAAAAGCCGGAGAAGAACTAATCCCACATTCTATGACAAATAACATTACATTTATAATGATCGGATAGAACCCCGGTATCCAGTATAAGAGTTACTACCACTGACCTTTCTCTAACCTAACTAGCACGGTCGGGATGGAACCCTGGTCCACGTTCTTTGAAGTTACATCCACCAAGTACAGTTGGATTGAACCCCGATCGCCAGTCTTGGAGCTACATCCACTGTACTTTCTCTAACCTCTAACATTACAAGTACGGTTGGGTTTTGAACCCTGGTTTCCATTCTTGAAGTCTTGCTTAACTCCAAAGCAGTTCACATATAAATATAATTTAAGTTAATCGCTGAATGAATAGGCGCTATTATTACAGGGTTTCCGAATTCATAAAAATGTGTTGTTTTCAAAAAAGGTATTGAAGTAAAGATTCCACAAAAATTAAAATAAACTTATAAATGCTTTCTGAGACTAACTACGAACCAGGCCCGGATCTAAGGGCTAACACCCCAAAGCCTCCACAAAGAAAGACCTTCACAAACTTTTGCGATGAAAAATATTTCTCTCTTTGCTCTGTGGATTTCAGTCAAAGATATTAAATAAATGGTACGGAACTCCACACGAACTCTCTCACCCAATTGTTTAAAAATGGAGATATTTACTCAAAACTCATATTAAATGTGAAACGAAATAACATACACTGGCAAACCCGAGCAAAAATTGCTTATATTTACGTAAAACTTTTTTTACTCCCAGTTTTAAATTTAATAATTTTATTTTTAAATAAATAAAGTTCTCATTTGTATATTTGAACAAAAAAAAACTATATTGGTTCTACAAGGGACAACACTTCGTATTAATATTTCGACTTCCGGTTAAAATTTTCACATTTTATTAGAGGTTGCACATCTTATGGTTATCGCATTTCTATTAAATTCATCATTCATAAATTTAGACCAATAAAAAGGTAAATATTGACTATTGAGTATAAAATCATATAGATAGATCATTAATTGCTGTAAAAACATTTCCCCTGGGAGGTTAAAGATAAATAACATACAATTTTTGAGATACTTACTTTTTTACTTAGTCTATGGCATTAGAGATTATTACGCTAAAACTTAAGTAGTGTATTTGTACAACTAAAGCTCACAAAATAATTGTATCAATATATTTGCCAATATCCCAGAAACTATTTGTTTTATAAAGATATGTTTCAAATAATTTTTATTTTATTTTTAGTAGTACTACAATTTTACATGACAGGTTATTTCGTATTTCAAATAGTTGCGGGAATATGTGAATTTCCATTCTGTAAAGTACGCTAAAATTTATTTTCATGGGAAAATGAAACTAGCCAAATATCCATTTTATTTATAATCTTAATCAACACGTAGGTACGAATTTTAAAATTGTTAGAAATGATTTTGAAAATAATCGATTTTTTCTCTTTTCACCCTTTATTAAACTACTCTTATTTTAGGATTAAACAGGGACATATGCATTGAAAAAAACATTTTTAGGGTTGGAGGGGGGGGGGGCGGAGTGTCATGAAACGTCTACATCCATCAACATCACGGGTTTGATTTTTTTTTTACGGTTGCAATACTTCTTTAGTGTACGAAAATTTAATACACACACACATATATATAATATATATATATAGCATATCGTTGAAAATAATTGGTTTTATAAAATTATGTTTCACATAAAAGATTTTTATTATAGATAGACCTACATATTTTCAATGATATGTAATTTCACATTTCAAAGAGCTATGATAAAAAAATATAAGAGAATTTACGTATAATACCGGAACCCTTAAAGTCATTTTGACGAAAAATTGAAGGTAACCATTTTGTTTGTAATATTGATCAATTCTTGGAAATTAAATTTAATCACAATCGTTAGAGCCAATTTGATAAAAATCGATTTTACCTCTTTTCGCCCTTAATGAAACTCCCCTTAATTTTAAGGTTAGATAACCAATCACAAAAACTCCTCGGAGCAACCGTATGAAAACCCTAGATACCAAATTTTGGCCCAATCAGTAAAATAGTATAGGCTCTACTCCAATGTACAGACAGACGTAAATGAAAAAACATTTATTCAGATTTGGGGGGGACGGGGGTAGGGGGCGAATCATGAAACGTTGAAATTCATCAAAACCTTAAGTTCGATTTTTTTGACAATCACAATATTTCTCTACACGTAGGGTAGCGATAAAGTAAAAACATTGTGGCTTACAATTTTTTTTAACAAAATGTTACAATTACTTACTAATTTTGGTTTTATACTAATCTACTTTATTATGATAGTATTTAATTATTTAAATAACATTGAGCTTTAACAGCTAAGTTTTTTGATGTTGGGACCTCCGATTTTTTTATGGCCTCGAGGTCTCTGCAGCTCTAAAACCGGCCCTGCTACTAACCCTGTGGTTTGGACAAACAAGAAAGTTGAATCAGACGAATTCTCGCCTGGATAGTTAAAATAGTAGCATTTAAAAACAGATAGATCGACTTGTAGGGAGACGCAATGCAAAAAACAACATTATATGGGTTAGTCCTACTAGTTATAAACTAAAATTTCCGGCACTGGCGTAATTATGCTCAATATTCAAGAAGTTTCTTCTTCGTTTGGGTTGTTGGGGCAGTCATGAGGAAGGAACCATTTAATAGGTAATACACCCGCAATTGCGTGGCAGGAGAATGTGAAACCATTTAGGGAAAAATCACACTTAATAGACCAGACCGGGACTCGAACTCCAAACTCCCATCATCCACAGGCTAGTCTAACACGAGAATGACCCCTTATACCATTCGGCCACTGAATCGAATTGTTCAAAAGTTAAATTTTCATAGGAAGGGCCTTATCTGCAAGCTAGAAAATTTATTAGATGTACTTTCACGTATATTCGTAAATCAAGTCTGTTACTTTGGATTGATTTTTGTAATACCAATAAAATAACATGGTGTCAATTTGGACAGAAAAAAGCTTGTGCTTTATAAAAGGGCCTTCCTATGAAAATTGGACTGTACCCATGTATTTATTAGGTGCGGCCGGTGTTGGTTGTTTACTCCGCTCATACCCCGCCAGGCTCTTTTTGTTGTATTTACGTCCCCTAAGCTTCTCGTAGACACTCCACACGTAGCCATGAAACACTAGTGCTCGGAAGTACTGTGGCAGACTTGCTAACTAAAATGCTGTTTGGATAACAATAATAATAATAATAATAATAATAAAACTTAGCACCACGTCTTAATATCCGCTCGGGTTATACACTTAAGTACTAATTACGCTAATGTGGGTTTGCGTAGAGGGAGAGTGGAAAAACATTTAGGAACACCCCCCCCCCCCCCTCCCGCAGTTCAATCGAGCGAGATTCGAACTTCAATCTCCTCGTCCTCGGTAGTCCAGCTCTACACGAAACTAGCGCGTTAGTTAACTATGCCACCGGGGCAGGTCAACGCTGTCTAGAATAATTCATCTACCGTTCGTTCTTAAGAACACCCCCAAAGCAAATATGTAGCCGTCGTGATCCTTCAGGCTGGCAGTGTGTCACGCATGAGGGCCCCCGACTGCAGTGTTGCATGCTGGGAGGAAAGAAATGGTGTGTGGGGGGAGGGGGACACGGAAGTAAGTTGTATTTCGAGCACCTTCAGACAGGATCATTTCTTATGAGAATAAGCACGTGTGCTATTTTTTTTTTTATGAAACAACAAAGAAGCGCCGAGCAAGAAGGGCACTTGCGATGGCAAGAAAAAACGCAAAATTTAAAACTATAAAAGTGTGTATTTCTAAAATGATACGCCCCTTCCTAGGGAAGTGATATTGAAAGAAAAGTATAGATACTGTATTCATTTAAATTATCGAAGAAAAATTTCGATATCAATAAACTATCGATACTTTTTTGGCATCCTTACTCTTTATCTCTCCCAATATTTGTGCTCTAAGGGAACTTTCCCTTCAATATATAACGATTCAATATGAACGGTTTATTTTATTAGTTTACTTACTTAGAAGATGTCACTCACTTCACACATTCATTGAATGTCCTTATCAAACAGATTGCATCTACTCCAATTACGCAGACAGAAGTGCTTAAAACCTTAAAGTTTACGTAAAATCTTAAATCATACGAAGTCTCAAAAACAATTAATCACGTGGCTGTGTCACACACATGCATATGTTTTTCGCAAGATCAGAATGTAATGGTAATATATTATTTAAACAAGTTTATATTCTTACGTAGTTAGTTAAACAAAAAAAAAAGTAGGCGTATTTAAGTCAATGTTCATTTAAATCAAGTGTTAATTATCTAACACAAGATAATAACACTTTTGAAAGTGGGCGAATATGTTTTTAAATATTGGAAAAATTATAGAGGAAAGTGTCAGACCTATTTAAATCTGGAATCAAATTAAAATATATTTTTTTTAACACGGTGGGAATGCAGGGAACGCGAGTAAAGGGCAAATTTTTTGCAGGTTTTTATAGCAAAACTTTTACTTTTGCTAAAATAAATAAAATCTCGCTCCAGTACAAACAAAGAGTTTAATTTTATTCACATGGTGATATCAACATTTGTTGAATACTGTCATTAGCATTGCGGTATTAGATGACAAACGTTTTAAATGGAGAGAAGAAGTTGTCATTATATTCCAGGGCACCTTTGACAAATATTCAAAAATGGTTTATATCACCACGTGAAGAAAATTAAACTTTATGCTTCTATTGGAGACATATTTGATTTCTTTTCACCAAAAATATATTTGGTAATAAAAACTACAAGAAACAATGTCTCCAGCTCGTGATCCATATATCCTCCTCACCTTAATATTCAGCTGAAACTGGCATGTCCTACTACCCGTTCGTGTTATACGCCAGAGTATTTAGAATATAAGTATTCAATTTGCAATGTAAGATTAAGCTGCATTTATTTATAGGCATGGCGAAAAAAATAACCTTTTTCATATGACTTCTATAAGTATTTTTTGTTTCTTGTATTTATGAAGGAAAAACTAAGCATGCTCATATTAATCGTAGGCAGAAACACAGAAATTTTGCAGGACGTGTTTTTATGAAGATTAACGAAAGTTAATTTACAGTCATTTTTAAACTAGAATAAATATTTTATTTACCAACTTTTTATTCAACGAAATTCAATCATTTCATTTACCACAAATCAGGGTCTGGGCCTAAGGAATCACACTGTCTAGTTGTGCTCGTATTACTTTGATCGTCCGACAGAGAGAGCGCTAGTTGCCATCAAGGAAACTTACGTGGGCAGCCACCAGGTCGTTGGAAATGAATAGCTTAGTGATGGATTTACGATCTGAAAGCCCCTTCGCTCAGTTCCTTTTTGGAGCCCTATGTATAGTAGGAATCTGGAAGAAAGAAACTTCATAAAATTGTTAAAATATTTTCTTACTCTTAACATTAATAACATTTTACTATATTACTACTATAATTTTATAGATGTTGATAATATTTATCAAAATTCGTATAACCTGAATACGTAGTCAAACGCGATGATATATATATATATATATATATAGTGGCAGATTACCCAGTAGGCCTGTTTGGCCCGGGCCTAGGGGCCGCAGGCTCTGGAGGGCCGCAGGCCAGAGAAATACCTTTTTATTTAAAACGTAAAAAAATACTACTGTTATAATATGAGTATGATTATAATATTGTATTGTCTTTTGTTTGAGTTTGAATAAAAATATCCTATAATAATTTTAAAACATGTTTTTAGCGCATCAACCTCAAATTTCAAAGTCAATAGTTTTTCCTAACTTAAAAAAACTACTGCCATGTATTTTTATTTCTTTAGTGATCATCATATGATATGATTTGAATAATGTATTGTCTTTTGTTTGAGTTTGAATTAAAATATCTTTTAAAATAATGATTTTTTTTTCCATCCAAAAATTATTTTTCAAAGGAAAGCTCCATGTTTTTCAAAGATTAAATTAACAAATTAATTAATTATTTATTTTGATTTCGTGTGGAATGCCAGGTCGCCACCGTGGTTCGGATTCCACGTTAAACTGTAGGTCCTTCATTTCATCTCACAATCACCCTACCATTACACATTAGCGTAAGTGCGTATAACCCGAACGGGTAGTAAGACGCGGTGCTAATAATAATAATAATAATAATAATAATAATAATAATAACAATAATAATAATAATAATAATAATAATAATATTTTGATTTCAGTTCATAATATTTAAAAAAAACTTCATTCAAATAGAACAAAATCTTTCCTCGAAACCTAAATTGTTATTGCAATATCCATGTCTATAATAGTTGACCATTGTGAAGGCCTAGTTTTTGGTTGTTGGATGGTGTTTTTTTTTTTAGAGGAAGGGGGGCGCAGAGCAAATTGGGCCTAGGGGCCTATGGGCTTTTAATCCCCCACTGTATATATATATATATATATTATATATATGTCTATGTCTCTCTCTCTTATATATATATATATATATATATAATATATATATATATGAGCCTATGGGCTTTTAATCCCCCACTGTATATATATATATATATATTATATATTATATATATTTTATATATATGTCTATGTCTCTCTCTCTATATATATATATATATATATGAGCCTATGGGATTTTAATCCCCCACTGTATATATATATACAGTGGGGGATTAAAAGCTATATATATATATATAGAGAGAGAGAGAGAGAGAGAGACATAGACATATATATATATATATCAAAAGTGACAGCTGTAATCACATGACTTGACGTATAGATACGTGAAAAATCATTGTGCTAGTAACTAGTTATCATAAGATGTGTCCTATCCAAAACGTACTGTGTATAGGTATACAACAGTAGCATAACCTTTATTGTCAAAATGAAATGGGCTTAGGGATACTTTAAAATAAATTCAGCAAAAATAGGGGAGGGGGGAGAGGAGCGTTTAGGACCAAGCTCGCCAAACTGAAGCTCCCCCAGGAATATTAAAAAAATGGTATGCCTTTAAAAGTTAGTTTTTTTATTATTATTGCAGATAAGGTTTTAAAGAAAAACGCACTGATGGGCGCGTGGTCTGAATATCAAACTCTTTTAGTTTTGTTTGCCAGAGACGGGGAGAATAGAATGGGGCTCAAATCCTAATTGTGTTCCTCCGCTCCCCTCCTCCCCCCTCCCCCATGAATGGTTATCCATTTTCCTTTCAGTCAAAGGCGGATACATTTCTTTAAATTTTATATTTGTCTTCTCTACCACATTATTGTAACTAATATGCGTATAGCTCGAAGGGGTAGTGAAGGGTGGTAAAAAAAAAGTTCAAAAAAGAATCTCTTGCACATACTAATTTTCTTCTTCTTTCTTTAAAAAAAAATACGGTGATTATAGTTAAAGGCATCCTTAACCTATACACATCTATTTATTTGTTTAAATCAGGGTTCAATGGATCCTTTTTTCTAAACACAATCCAAAAAAATACTTTTTTTTTACATTTATTGTATTTTGATCATCTTACAGCTAGTATGGACTATCCGTAACTTACATTAATTTTATTTTATTTGAATTTGGTGGTCCTTAGTCGTTCGAGCCCCTACTTCTGCTCTCACCGCACATACCAATCACTAACTTGTTTCTCTTATAAGTAGACTCTGTGGGTGGGCAGCCGTAGAATGCGGTAAGGAATCTTCATCTCTACACATTGACACATTTAGAAATGTATTTGGTGCACTCACATTTTATTTATTTCTCAACCGAAGTTGATATTCCTTGATACGAGTTGCCCGAGCCCCAACTACGTCGCAAACTATGTCAACAAGTCAACTCTTTTAAATACATTCAGTTGAGACTGATGAATGTCGGGCGAATCGACACACCATGCGGAAAGATGTGAAGTAGGCTACATGAAACAAGTACTCATGACATATCACTTTATAGCCAAGGAGTAACAGGATAAGTTCCGTGAAGTCTTTTGACCGAGATAAATCATGTTTTAAAAGTTGCTCCTCAGAATCTGCCACTGTCACAGACTTTCAGAAGATCTCATCAATATATATATATATATATATATATATATATTTTTTTTTTTAAGCTTTACTTTAATATTTATTATGAAATAAACGCTTTAAACGCGGCTAATGTCCAAGAATATTATTTTCAAAAATAATTAAAATAGTTACTTAGTTAAATTGAGTAGATTTATTTATTTTTCCAACCAAAGCAATTTGGAATTTTTTTAAATTAATACCTTTAAAAAAAATGTCACTAACGTCTTAATCTAAGGAATGATGATTTTTAGGTTGTTATAGAAAAAATGCACCCAAATTTAGTTTTAGAGCATGTCAAAACCTCGGTGATAAATCGCACGTGTAAATCTACCCAGCACCAAGTGAAGATTCAAACTTTGACCTCTCCATTAACGGTATTTCAGTCTACTGTGAGACTAACGCCTTAGGCCACGTAGCTGTTTGTGCGAAGTTTTGAAAGCGTGTTGCATGTATAAGTCAAAGTGATTAAAAAAATATTTTAGGGCCAATAATTTTTTCTTTTTTTACATTTTTGTTTTGTCACCACTTCTACTGACCGTTCGGGTTAGCCAATTTCAACCAATTAATTGGTACTTTTATATATTTTTTTAAATGTAGACAATCTTTTTTAAATTCAATCAATAAATAAGTACTACTCATATATTCATATTATATGATAATAGTATAATAATACCGGTATTATAAATTTGGCCATATAAATTGTATACAATTTTAAATGAAACTAATGCCCTTATAGACAAAGTGTACCCTCAATTCAAGGTCTAAAGGGATTTTCGGAAAAAATATTAGTAACTGCTGCAATCTCAAAGAGTAGGAGTAGGAATATGTTCAATGTTCCTTTTATCTTTATTATATTTAATCCAAGAACATATACATTTAAAGTGATTTAACACAATAAAATTGCAACACATTACAAAGTTTAGACGAAAAAAGTATGCATTGAGGTTGATTTATCGACTTAAAAATATATCTTACAAACATTAAATTATTATAATAGTATGTAAATTTTGTTATGCAGGTTTATAATTAACCAATTTAACAACACAAACTGGTTGAGTAATACTCAGTGTCCAAAGATTATATCAGAACAATCATTAGCGAATTAAGCTTTTATGAGTGTTCCAATATAACATCAAAACAATAAATACCGATATATCAGTACGTTCCAAATAAATATTTGACCACAGTTATAGTTCTTTATTATTACGACATACATTTTAGCCTGATATGTGATTTATTTATAGACATCACCAAACATTTAAAAATAAAATAAAATTTACAATTCTGAAATGTTCACTTTATCCAACATCTCATTCTGACACCCAGAGAACGTTAATATTATTATCAGCACCGTGTCTTACTACCCGTCCGGGATATACGCACTTACGTTTTATATATATATATATATATATATCAAAGTGGCCAAAATAAAATACATTACATTTTTTTGTTTCCTACAAGCTTCACAAAATTTTTTTAAGATGATTACACCACTCAAACAAAAGATCTAAACAGGCATATTCAAATTAATGTTTTATTGTTTTTAATCGAGGCACCCACATACGGTAAACATGTGGGTTAAGATTTCTGGTCCACGGTCCAGTTTGCTTAAAACAGAATGTTCCATACTCTAGTTCCACCCGGTTGTATAGGGGGTGATTTTTTCTTAAAAGTTTTTGTCACAACCTACACAACTATAGGAAATTTTAATATTTGGTAGATTTTTGAAACACATAGAAAACTATTTTCTTTATCACCGCGTCTTATTACCTGTTCAGGTTGAACGCACATAATATGATAGTTACTCTAATCGGTTAGAGATGAGTAAAGAAGCATTTTAGAGGTAATCTACCCCCATTTGGATGTAAGCAGTGGCATACTAAGAGGAGGGAGGTACTAGGGGGGCGGGACCCACGAGACAAATTTTTATTAAAAATTTGTCTCATAAAAAACTTAAATACACTTTTTTTTACAACCTATTCTATTCATAGATTGCCAGTAATTCTAAGATGCCTTCGAATATGTTTTTTGTGACATAAGAAATAAATCGTATAACCTAGTTTATGTTTATAAATATAAAGAATATTATTATTATAATTTGTAGCACATAATTATCAGTACAATACTTTCATTTGAAACTAACAATGTTTGAAAATGTTTTTTTTAGCAAATAATGATCGAAACATACGGATTCAGTACTGAAGTTAATTAAATATTTTGCCTAGTTTTATAATACACCAGAATATATACGTAGTAAGGGTTTAAGTTAAAAAAATAAGCATTTTTCTACATGTTGTCATTAGTTTTGATTGAAATAAAAATTACATAATTGAAAAAAAAATCAATAAACGCAAATTCTGTGTTTTTAGTTTTACTTTTCCTTTAAGTTCTATTAATACTTACATAGTTCTTTTCACATATTTTTTTTCCCTATAGTTTTTATGGATATAAGATTAAACCTCAGTTTTGTAGTACCAATAATAGAGGCACAATATGGCGAGTGCTTAATTATGGGGGGGGGGGGATGGGGCATGAAACTCCCGCCTCGGGCCCCCAAAGGAGTTGGTATGCCATTGTGTGGAAGGAAAGAGGGACACTATTTTTTTTAAACATTCACCGGAATTCGAACCCCAATCTCTCCGTCTTCAACAGGCCACAGTTTAACATGAGAATGATGCCTTCGCTTGAATCATTCATACAGTGAAACGGGGCACAACATTTTTTAAGTGATCGTCTAAGAACCACCCAGAGTATCTAACAAACATACCTAGCCATTCAGGCAAAAGGACGGTCAAATATTATATTGTACATAGTCATTCCACCACAGGCTCTTTATTTTATTTTGTTTTATATTTGCACTATTTCTTTACATCCGAGCTTTTCACATTTAATTACGCTGATGGGGTAGTGATGAGGAAGATATTATTAAAAAAAACACATTGGCATTCGATTGTAGGGAAAATGTGAACCTATTTAGAAAAGGAAAAAAAAAGCACCCTCACTACACCCAGCCGGGACTCACACAGACCTCGTCCATCCTCACTAAGCCAAACTACACTAGCCTGGTATTTATTCCGCGTGCCCATCGAATAGGGTACCTTCTTTATTAAAACGACCCACCTCGGTGGCGTAGTTGGCTAACGCGCTAGTCGTGTTGAGCTCGACTGCTGAAGACCGGGAGATCGAGGTTCGAATCGGGTGAACTGGGGGTGGTTTTTCCTAAATTGTTTTCTACTCTACTTCCACGCAAATGCGGGTTCACTTCCTATAATTCAACCTTCCCAATTCCTAATCCATTAGCGTAATTAGTACTTAAAGCGTATAATCCGAACGGGTAGTAAGACGCCGTGCTAAATATGTTCTTTATTAAAACGAAAGAAAGGCGTTAGGATGGACTAAGAGTTGTGGGATGGAGAGGGGTGTTATATAATCGGCGATAGCTTTTCAAACCCGATCCAAATCTGTCGGAATGAGGGCCTTCCGTAGGAGGGGCCAAAACTTGATGAGAGAGAGCGGAAAGGGGATTTCGGTGTCGAGTTTACAGGTGGTCAAACGGACATCAGCAGGACACAGGGGGAGGGAGGGGGAGAGAGAGAAAGAGCCAGAGGTGGAAACGACGAGTTTATCGACCAGTGAAAGTAAATACGGTGGGGTTTGAGGGCGAGATTAGTATAAAACTGGCGGGTGGCTCTTTGCAAATCAGCATTCATACAGAGGATCAGCTCATTGTACACTTCACTAAGCTTGCAATGAAGTTCTTCCTGGTGAGTTTTAACTAGGTGTTAGTTATTACATGGGGGATAAGCTACCTTCTAGCATCAGGATACCGGGGTTCGGTTCCTGGATAACACCAATAGTTTATTACGATAATATTGGGCTTGTTAGCAATAATTAAGTTTTGCAGTGAAGTTCTCCTGGTGAATTTTAACTAGGTGTTAGTTATTACATGGGGGTTAAGCTACCTTCTAGCATCAGGATACCGGGGTTCGGTTCCTGGATAACACCAATAGTTTATTACGATAATATTGGGCTTGTTAGCAATAATTAAGTTTTGCAGTGAAGTTCTTCCTGGTGAGTTTTAACTAGGTGTTAGTTATTACATGGGGGTTAAGCTACCTTCTAGCATCAGGATACCGGGGTTCGGTTCCTGGATAACACCAATAGTTTATTACGATAATATTGGGCTTGTTAGCAATAATTAAGTTTTGCAGTGAAGTTCTCCTGGTGAATTTTAACTAGGTGTTAGTTATTACATGGGGGTTAAGCTACCTTCTAGCATCAGGATACCGAGGTTCGGTACCCGGTTAACACCAATAGTTTATTACGATAATATAACAATAACTAAACCTTGGAATGAAGTATTTCCTGGTGAGTTTATTTTTAGCATCGCTCTCTTACTACCCGTTCGGGCTTTATGCCTATGTACTAATTGCACGAATGATTTAGGGATTATTAAGGTTTAATTGAGAGGAAGTGCACCCGCATTTGCTCGGAAGTATAGTAGACAACCATTTAAGAAAAATCGCCTCTGTGCACTCAACCGGGATTAAGCCCCGACCTCCCCATCTTCAGTGGTCTAGTCTAACACGAGAGTAGTGCGTTAGACCATAGGGCCACCGAAGCGTGTTGGTTAGTTTTTACTGGGGGTAGGAGGTCATTACATGGGGGTTAAGATACCTTCTGGTATCAGGGTACCAAGGCTCAGTTCCTAGATAGTACCAATAGCTTATTAAGATAATATTGTGCTTGCTCATAATTACTAAGTGACAATAACTTGGGGGAGGGGTGAAATATTTGTTCCAGGATTCAGTTACAAAAAAAAACATCATTGCCGACACATTGACACCAAAATTATTATTTAAAACATGTATTTAATGTAAACTGTGTTGTCATAGGATAGATATGTTTCTAAAAGTGTAACCAAGGTTAACTCATATTTAGATTTTCTCCTTAAACCACCTTTTTGTCAGACACCACAGCTTTGTCTTTATAATATAAGTGTCAAAGATTATAATTCAGAAAAGGACTGAAAACAAAGAACAATGATTTTGTTTTAGCATCGCGTCTTACTACATGTTCAGGTTATACGCCTGTGTACTAACTACACTAATCGGTTAGGAATTAGGAAAGCTTAATTTAGAGGAAGTGCACCCTCATTCATATGGTGGAAGAATGGAAAGCAATTTAGGAAAACCACTCTCAGTGCACCCAATCGGGATCGAACACCGATCTCCTCGTCTATGGTATTCCATCCAGTCCAACATGAGACGCGGTCACTGAAGTGGGTAACGGTAAAATTAGATTTGCTTTTTTTTTTAATGTATTTCTAGCGCACTAAATAAACTGTCAATTAGCGGTACCTTATCTGGTAGCTGTGTTTGTCTCAGAGATCTAGATCTAATTCTATATATTTCTAAACCTTTAAAACATATATTACGTTAATATGACTTAAATAAAAATTAATTATTTAAATTCAAATTTTGAAAAGATTTTTTCTAAATTATTTCTAATGTTTATCATCATTATTTATTTTATATGTCTAATTAAAACAAATATATTTTTATAAATGTTAGCACGTATTATTAGGTTTATTAGCAATGAGAGTGATGTTAGTTAAACGTGATTTCCAAACTAGTTTAATATTCAAGGGTTCCCTGTCCACTCTTTCATTAAAGTTTCCAGCTTAAGAAAGAAACTATTTTGGAAAAACAAGCTTGGTTTATAAATGGCTAGGAAGAGTATCATTTATAATATTCAATATTAGTATTTAAAGGTCTATTTTGAAAAGTATTAAACAAAAATAAACCAATATGATAAATACTTCAAATGGGAACATGTTTTGGTGTAAAATATATTAACTACAATCTTCCAATATTTTTCCAGGTATCGTGTATCACTTTGGCTGCTGCCACCGCAGTCCTTGGCGGAGCCCCCAGGAGAAGAAGAAGCAAGACAAACGCGGGCTCTTGGGTAGCTTTGGAGGCGGATATGGCGGCGGCGCTGCCCTGAGCAGCGGTAGTCTTGGATATGGCGGAATCGGTCTGGAATCAGGACTCGGCTACGGCTCCGGAGGATACGGCTACGGATCTGGAGGGTACGCTCTCGGCTCTGGCATTGGTCTGGGATCAGGGGTCGGCTACAGCTCCGGCATTGGTCTGGGATCAGGGATCGGCTACGGCTCCGGTATTGGTCTGGGATCAGGGATTGGTTACGGATCCGGGATTGGTTTGGCATCAGGAATCGGCTACGGATCTGGTATCGGCTCCGGCATCGGTCTGGGCTCCGGCATTGGTCTGGGCTCCGGCATTGGTCTAGGCTCTGGTATTGGCGCGTCAGCTCCAGTGGACGTCAGGACTGTGACTCAGACAGTTGCTGTTCCAGTTCCCCAGCCCATCCCAGTGACCGTCAACAGGCCTGTTCCAGTGGCAGTACCTCAACCCTACCCTGTCTCGGTACCTCGTCCCTACCCCGTGTCTGTACCTCACCCAGTGCCTGTCTCCGTGCCTAAACCCTACCCTGTGACCGTGTCTCGTCCTTACCCCGTCTCCGTACCTCATCCCGTCGCCGTCCCCGTACCCCAGCCGTACCCCGTGAATGTACCTCAGCCGTACCCAGTGACCGTACCTAGACCAGTAGCAGTGCCTGTTCCTCAACCCATCACCGTGGCTCAACCAGTAGCTATCGCTTCAGGAGGCATCGGCGGTGGAAGCTTGGGAGGTGGTATCGGCGGCCTTAGCCTGGGAGGTATCGGCTATGGATCTGGAATCGGCCTTGGTTCTGGAATTGGATCAGGAATCGGCTTGAGTTCTGGAATTGGTTATGGATCCGGAGTTGGCCTTGGCTCAGGAATAGGCTATGGCTCTGGAATTGGCCATGGATCTGGACTGAGCCTTGGTTCTGGAATCGGCTATGGATCTGGTCTCAGCCACGGATCTGGACTGAGCCTTGGTTCTGGAATCGGCTATGGATCTGGTCTCAGCCATGGATCTGGACTGAGCCTTGGTTCTGGAATCGGCTATGGATCTGGTCTTAGCCACGGATCTGGACTGAGCCTTGGTTCTGGAATCGGCTATGGATCCGGAAGTCTTGGTGGTCTGCAAGGTAGCTATGTTTCCAGCTCTTTGGGTGGCCTCCATGGTTCGTCTCTGGGATCCTCTTACGGCTCCTACGGCGGCTACAGCAAACACTAGAAGAATACACCATCTGGTTTCTTTTGAAGACTGATTAATTCATCGAAGTCATTTATCCATCACCTCAACTCGTACGACTTAACATCCATCGAAAATTGTTCACGCCATTAGAATGTTCATTTTAAACTTCACTATGTAAATCAAAAATATGTATGAAAATGTAAACTACACTTAAAAGGTGTTAATAAATAAAACTTTTTTTAAAAACAACAGTTATTTTTAATACATAAATAAACAAGGTAGGGTGTACATACATTTACTTCCAATAAAAATGTCAAAGCAGGTTCAGTAAAGTTCTCAAACAGTTGAAAGTGGTAGTAGAGCAACCATTTAACATTTCATGTCTTGTCGATATTTGCAACAGCTCATTTCACAGGAATTGAATATTTTAGGCTTTTAGGACTTTAAAAACCACCATAAGAGCTATAAGCTCAAGTGCTAAACTCAAATATTTATAATGACTCGAAGATTCTAATCTTTAGAAGATTTACACCATAAAATTATTTAATAATCAATGCAGCTTAACTTTAAAATATTCATAAAGTAAATAAATACTCTATATTGATTCTGTTTTTGTTCTGTATTTTTTTTATTGTTTTATTGCAAAAGTATAATTGGTATATATTGTTGTTGTGTAGCTCTATAAAAGGAACTATATTATTTTAATAATGTAAAAAAAAACTTATTTGGAACAAGAGGTGCTGGAGCTCCAAAACAATATGTATAGTAATACATTCTTCAGCTTTTTCAGATATACTACAGTATTTATATTTTAAAAAAATCTTACAAAAGGGAATTTCCCTAAGAATAGCTAAAATATTATTTTTCTACATAAGTCTTTGAGAGCTGAAACGACATTTTCCATTAAAACATTTATCTACAACGTCCAGACAGTCAATAACCCACTATGAAGAAGCGTCCCTAGAAAATAGAATTTATTAAGGCTCATCTTAATCAGAAATGGCTTGTGGATCGTTACCAAAACAAGACAGGGTTGGCAGGACTGTACTAGATAACCATTCCCTCCCCTTCACTATACATCAGACCAACCAACCACACACAAAATAATGTAATGCTCGAATGGGTTTTTATTGTTTTCAAAGGGTAAGTTTGATAGTTAATGGGAGAAAACAAATCTTTTGTGCAGTTCTTTCAAAAGGCAACAACCCACAAACCCGCTTCGGCTTTCGAATGGTTTAAGCCTCTAAATTAGTATTCACACTAACAGGATTGTGCTCCGACGGTGGTGCTATCATGCTACAAATGCTAATGACACGACACCTCCGGTGCGCAGTCGGCGCACAGTCGGCGCACACTCCTGTAAGTATGAATCCATCTTAAGGCATCACTCTCACAATATACTTGTCTGTTGATAATTGAGAGATCGGGGTTCTACAGTAGCCCCATGGCTTCTTTGGTGCTGACTGACCGCTCACAGCTGACAGTTGGAAAGTTACCAGACCAAATTATGTATCCCTACGCTGAACCGTATGATCTGCAAAAACATGTGTTTAGCATCTGTCACTTCTAACAGTCAAAATCTAGGTATATACCTAAATGTTGACTTTCAGAAGTTAGCTATGAGCTGTCAGTCAGCACCAAAGATGTCATGGCGATACTGTAGTTCCAGTTAGGGGGCGTTCAAGTATTATGTAAGCACCTTAGGGGGGGGGGGGGGGAGGTTCAAGCTTTGCTTATTTTTGCTGACAAGAGAAGAGGGGGTCAGAACAATGCTTACGTAAGACAGAGAAAGACGAGCAAAATTGTGGGAGGGCGTATTGCAAGCCGCTTGGACTTCGGGCAGCAACGAAGATGCTGAGTGGCTAAACGAGGAAAAGTGGAGAAGACTATAGAAGTAAGCCAAAGCTTGAGTGATCTAGCGCCCCCCCCCCCCCCCCACCCCAACGAAACATAATATAACATAATAATTGAAAGTGTTGAGACGTTGGTCATAAATATAAATATAATATTCATGTATTCACTAATCATATTTTTTAATATCTTCAATTAAAAGTATATTAACATTTTAAACTTTTATAATGTTGTAACTTGTTTTAATTTTACCTGTTCAATAAATTTAAATTCATTAAGTACCAGTGTTTAACTGCCAATTATTTCGCAATATTAATGAACACCTTTATGTTAATAATTACCAGCAATTTGCATGAATTGAATGCATTTTTAATTTTTTTTTATCATCGTGTCTTATTACCTGTTCAGGCTATAGACAAAATTGCATGAAAAAAAGAATGGTTATTCCTATGAACGAATTAAAAAGTTGGCAAATCTTATGTAGGAAAGAGGGGAGGGGGTCAGACATTCGCTTATTTTTGCCTACAAGGGGGGGGGGGGTGTTAAAATGGCCAAAAATGTGCTTACGTAATACTTGAACGCCCCCGTCCTGAAGGTGTCCCCCCCCCCAAAAAAAGTTTTGCAACCTCCCGTCCCGTAAATGTGAGTACACTTCTTCTAAACTCAACCTTCCTCATCACTTCCACATTAGCGTAATTATTACATATGCATACTATCTGAATGGGTAGAAACTCTTGGTGCTAAAAAAAGATCACGAGACGCCTCTGACTTAATGATTGAGCGACATCTGTTAAACTTGTCTATTTGAGCACGGGATTAATCCCGAATAGCTCTAAGGTAAAGCCTTGTGTTTTTTATCTAATTAAAATATATCATGATCACTGTACCTGTAACATCGGATCAATATATCGTCTTTATCTTTAACTAGGATACTACAAATGTAAATTTACGCCAGCATTAATAGCCCAATTTCAGACGCATGGGAACCAAAACAAAAATAATCCCCAACAGTTTGGGCAAGTGGTCAGTTCGCTAAACAACTGCTTCTTCACTAGATACAGTGGTGCTGGTTTTATATTCTTTAATGACCGGTTTAAGTCTAATACTGTTCGTAGACACCCTCCTGTGAAGGTTCGCAGCCGGAGTGGTCTTACGTTGTAAGGAGTAAGATTTTCTTAGTTCGGTTTCTTCTTTCTTCAGCTCTTTACAGTGACTGTACACCACTACAAGCATGTAGAACGTGAGAGCTGAAAAACAAAAGAAGTAAAACTAAAATATAACAATAACGTTTCCTCTTTACAAAGAACGCCACTGACACCAAGGTGCTAAATTTACCCAAGTTCTGGCAATGCTTCGTTTCAGTCCAGTGTTTCCCAAACTGTGGAGCGTGTACTAGGATGGGTACGTGACGTACCACTTGGAGCCACCGTTTATACTTTACGAGAATTGTTTCCTGTTTATTTATTGAGAAGTGATTTCTCCATGGCCTTAAAGAAGTACGTGTCTGGCGAAAATCTGATAACACTTGTTTAGTCATAAGCACAGTTGCTTTTTCCTTCTTGGATTCCCTATTTTAAAACTTTGGATAGCATTTTATGTATTGTGATAAAAAAAAACTATAATATCAATAAGTGGTAGTGAGACAAGGTTCGTAACTTTACAGTATTATCAAACTAAAACTTATTTGGCTAGAATAAATAAAATTTACCAGTAGATGAATTTAGTTTAATTAACTAACTACTAGTTTCAACATTTTTATAAGCCTATATTTGTTACTGGAATCACTTCCTAAAAATGTCCCAGTCAAATTCCTTGATGTAAATAACACATATTCAAGAACTGTTGAGGGTTTTATGTGTAGAAAATTAAACTAAATTTATTTACTAAAGAAATGTTGTTTTAACAGTTTTTTACTATAAAAACTGGTAAGCTATATGAACTAAAACCCATGTATTTCCTTCCCATTCCAGGTTAAAGTTTTGAAAATAAATATATATCATTCATGAATGAACATTTTAGCCTAATTTATGTTGCCAAAGTTTTTCGAGTAAAATTTTAGGCCTATACATCTTATATTGATTGTTAATGTCGCTTTCTTAAATTATCAATCATTTAGACAATTCATTATTCCAAATAATATTCTATATAAAATGTGTAGCTAAATATGAATGAAACTAGGCCTGCACAAGGATTTGAAGCAAGGCCACGTGGGTCATGTAATCTACTAATTCGCATGGATTTAACAAAGACGATGTGATTAATGGGAACTAAATTTATTGTGTGGATAGGTGACTATCGGGGACAACTGTCTTTGATTTGATCCAAGATACAAATACATGTCTAAATCGATTAATATTTGTTTAATAGTAAAAAATTCTTTAAGGAACGAAAGTTCAGTTTTTGAACTATTATTATGATAATTATTATTATTATTATTATTATTATTATTATTATTATTATTATTATTATTATTATTATTACCGTTTTTAATACACATTCTTTGACTACCCTCATATTTGTTATTTATTATTCTTGTAATTTATAATTAGTATGTCCTATTTTTGGTAATTATTCATCAGTATGTATAATTGAAATTTGAATTATTATGTGCTCTGTCTTACGACAGGTCCATTCCTTTTGTCAGTGAACTTAGACCGCCAATGAGCTCTGTTCTCTGCCTCCTCCTTCAGCTCTCAGAATTTTCTTTTGTTCTTCATCATAACATTTTAATTTTAAAAGAATAGATGATAGATTTAATAAATATATGACTTAGTTGGTAAGGTTTAACTCATTATCAAACTATCCATTAAACAAATAGATAGACCCTAGCATGGTTCATTGTGATGGCCAGAGTGTAATAACTTAGATAATAATTCACAATGCATCTAATAAATATAGTGTCCGTATTTCCAGACCTATTCCTAACTTCTAAATTATTAGGAAAAATATTCCACGAACAACGATTATTTTGTGCTAAAATAAAATCCATTAAGAGTGGTATTTCATAAACAAAAAAAGCTTTCATTTCTTTCATCGCCTATGATAAACAAAAACGAGTTTCTGAAAATGGAACGTTAAAAATAAACTATCTGATTATATTCCTTTCTCCTGTCTCCATGTTAACTAAACAAAGAGGTGTAATTTAGTGCGAGGCTTCTTCTGTGCCGGGCTATCCGCAACATAAATTAACTATCCTATTGATACAGGATGAAAAAGGTGAATGTTTTAACTCTACGTTTAATACGAGGGCTATTAAGTTGGAGTGGAAGGTAACTTGAATTAAGATTTTTTTTTAATATATTTTTGACCAAATTAATTCAAACCTTTTTCTTCAGTAGAAAAATTTGTTTTAGTTTTTGACATGGTTCTACTATAAACAGTTTTTTTTATATATTTGCAATTAGCAGAGTGGCATTTTATCAGAAACTTTTTAGGTAAATATAAAACACCTTAGTCACATTCAAAAACTGTTTACATTAATAAGTGTAGAAAATTAAACTAAATATATCTACTGGAGCCATATTTTATTTATTTGTGATAAATACTGTTTTTGTTCTAAAAACTACAAAAAGTCTGACCTTAACTGGCACTCCTGTCTACGCCATACCTCTTTAACGACTTAATTTAAAATTCAGAGGGTAAGGCAGCTCAAAGGGAAGATCCATATAATAGGGGAAATAAAATGAGAAATCCGCCGTATGGACTACACATGGAATAGCCATTTTACCCGGTAGAGAATTGAACCTCTAGCCCCTTACCCCCCCCCCCACCTTACCCATAAATGAAAATCAAATGCAGTGCAATTCTAACACTTTATACCAACTGACCCCCGCCTAATTTATAAGGGAATCTATTATTAATATTATTAATTAGCACCGCGTCTTACTGCCCGTTCGGGTTATACGCTTTAAGTACTAATTACGCTAATGGATTAGGAATTGGGAAGGTTGAATTAGAGGAAGTGAACCCGCATTTGCGTGGAGGGAGAGTGGAAAACCATTTAAGACCCTCCCCCCAGTTCACTCAAACAAGATTCGAACCTCGATCTCCACGTCCTCGGCAGTCGAGCTCAACACGACTAGCACGTTAGCCAACTACACCACCGAGGTGAGTGGAATCTCTTAGAAATACTTTATAAGTCAGCTAGAGAGAGGATAAAAAAAACACAAGTTGGGAGCTAACGCTTATCTAGGCCTAGCGATAGAATGTTTTATTAAAACTGGTCCTAATCATAGCCTTGGAATTGAAAGCCGGAGTTGAACCCGAATACCCTGTAAGCAATAACAAACGGGGACAATAGATTTAGTTTCACGTATAGAGACTTATTCTAGATTCACTCTTGGATGAACACGACGGCTAGATCCCCAGAGAGTAAAGTTACCCGTTTACCAATTGAAACCAATCTTAGTTTCAAATAAATACATGTAACATCTAAAGGAATTGAACCGGGGTGTGCTGATATAATAATTATATAATTAAAATATTCCCGTCAAATACCCACATCAAGAGTGAACATTAATTGTAATTAATCCAATATCGCTATAATTGTATTCCGACGTTTCGTGTACTTACTTACCTATTACCAAGAGTCCCAGTAAAACGGGCATTTTGTTATACTTGATAAACCCTTGCGCGAGTTTATATATGACATAGACCAGCTCCGCCAGCCACGTCAGAGTGTAAATGAGGAGCCAAAGAAGGAGCAGGGGCGGTTTCTTCTAGAAACACCAACGAAAACAATCTCAGGGGTAGTTTAATTGGTTTTTATCAAACCATAAAAAAACAGATTGGACAATCCTCCCTTAAAACTAATTATTTTGGTTGATTGTAAAATGCCTAAGCTTCCAATTTTATTATTAAATAATCATTTATTTATATTTAAAACATATAATATCCTTATATTAATAAAAATATCAAAAATATGGTAAATTCAAATATGTTTATTTGAAATAAGTTTCACTCAAACTCACATCTGTTTAACAGTTTTGTTCACTATGTCATTTTGGGCATAACCTTTATTTAGCACCACGTCTTACTACCCGTTTGGGTTATACCCCTATGTATAATTACTATAATGTGTAAGGGATTATGAAGGTTGCATTTAGAGGAAGTGTACCCACATTTGCGTTGAGGGTGAGTGGGAAACCACTAAGGAAAAACCACCCTACCGGGATCTAACCTCAATCTCCCTGTCCTCGGCAGTCTAGTCTCTTGCGAAGGTGATGCTTTAGACCATGCGTCCACCGAAGTGGGTTGAAAAACCTAATTTTAACCATGCTAATCAGTTAGTGATTATATAGGTGTAAATTAGAGTAAATTTACTCCGATTTGTGTTAAGGCAGAAAGAGAAAGCCTCAGTGTATCTATGCGGAATCTCTTAGTCACTGGAAAACCAGACTAGACTAGTTGACATTTAGTCTGCGTGACTACCAAAGTGGGACATCCAATAGTACTTATCTTGAAAAGGGATGTACTTACATCTGAAGTCCCCATTAAGAGGATAATGTTGGTGGGCATAAACACTAGAGTGATTAACACCATGGCTACCACACAAAGCGTATTCTCATCCTCTGAAAAAAGAAATATAAATAATGGGAAGAAAAATAATTTCTTTAAAAGATAATTATCAAGTTAACATTAGTCTAAAAATGTACATGAATACAGAACCAAGATGGTTCTATCCGTGGACCTATGACTTGATGTGTGACTGAATTACTGGTGCAGCTCTTTAATAAAAATATAACTTTCCCCCTAACCTCCACCCCACAAGCCCCTAAAGCACACACCTATGTAATATGCAATGACTTTGATTAGGAGAAATCTAGGCTGTTATGTAGCTCACATGTAGTCATATAATGTGTGTCAGTTTATTATCATACATGGTATAGTGATAATTACTATATAATATATCGTAACAGGTCATCAGGAACTATCTCAAAGGATTTAACTCATCATCATCATCAACTGTTTCCAACATGTGACCGGGTGAGTGTAGTAAAATTTCTACATCTTCCTCTTTCCTTCCACTATTCCTCCTCCTCTATATACTTTCATTACTCTCCTCTCACACTTACATTTGCTGTTATCTGCTTCTCCATCTATTTCTTGATCTCCCTAGTTGTATTTTTCCACATACAGTAGCTCCATGGCTTCTTTGGTGCTGACTGACAGCTGATGGCTTTGAGAAGTTACCAGACCAAATTATATATCCCTACGCCGAACCATATGATCTGCAAAAACATGTGTTTAGCAGCTGTCACTTCTGAAAGTCAAAATTCAGTTATATACCTAAATGTTTACTGTCAAAAGTCAGCTGTGAGCTGTCAGTCAGCACCAAAGAAGCCATGGAGCTACTGTATGTGGAAAAATACAACCTGATACCCAATCATGTTTCTCCTTGGGACAGCTAGCAGATTTATATACCAAACAAAAAATAACATGCGCTGTTATAAACCATAAAACTAAATCCCAAATGAAAGTATCTGTTGAATTATAATAAGGGCGTTGATAGGACACAATGCATTTTATGGGAAACAATTCTTCAGCTTTTTACATAGATTGTTTGGGATGGTTATGACAAAAACGTGTTGCTAGTTCATAAACTAATTTTTCAAGAAGGTAGAAACCAAATCCATGTTTAGGATGGCTTTATCGCGTGTGTTTTGTTTATCCTTATAAGAATCAAACTTGTATTGAATCTGGTTTTTAGAACTCTTTAAGACTTCTCATATTAGTGGACTACGAATCACGCTTATAGCCTGTCTGCTTTCTCCTCAAGTTCTCAGTCGGGGCTATAACCAGGTTCCCCAGAGGGGATAATTCTTGTTTGTGACCTAGTGACAACATTTCACAGATAAAAATCCGGCACTTAGATAGATAAAATTGAAGAAAGATTGAAGGATTAGAATTAGATTTGCTAAAGGTTAGATATGAATCTATTGGTATAACTATAGAGTGGCGGTGACTTATGAGACGTTCTTTAAAATATTTATGATATCATTAAATACTTTTGCTATTTGATAATTAAATAAGGTATTCAAAGAAATCTTCCCAGCTCAAACTGGCCGTAATACTGTTTATTGTCCATTGAGATTTGAAGTCCTGTTTGATATGTGCTTTGATAACATAAGTCTGCGTTGTGTAATGTTTAAAGATAAATTTACATCAATGACATACCGAATTTTATAGACAATTCTTATAAAAAAATACCAAATATGTATGTATATTCTTTAATATTCATTTTAGCTCGAATGGTTTCGAACAAATGTGGTACATAACTGACATTATTGTATACCAATAATTATAGTCTAGATTCACTTAATTATTTTTAGTATACGTTCATAGAGTCAAAAATTGCCGATAATTTTGAACACATTTTTCTTTAACTTCAACTGATTTTGACTGAACTATGAACATATATTGTTCTTATTTAGTATATTAGATAACAAATATATTCTTATTATTAAGTTTTAGAGCTCATTTCTCCAGGAGGTGCCTGCAATTATATATTGTCATGCTTGACGCTTAAAAAGACAAAAATCATTGCTATGTTTTTAAATATTGTACAAGACTGTAAAACAAAAACTGTATTTAGTATATAATAGTATTAAAAGTGAGTCAGAGGCAGTCTAAGCCTCAAAGAAAAAAATGAATTCGATTGATAAAAATTAAAAACCAACGCACTAATTTATTGTAAGCTACACATTAAACAAAAATACATATTGTATTCTGGAGTGATGACTTATAAATATAATATATCTGATAGCATGTGATTTAACTAACATATATTACCAACCAGTTAGCTTTGTGGTCATCATATGTATCGGTATTCCAACAAATGCCATGATACACGGAACCTGAAAAATTGATAATATATTTCATAAGATTGAGAAGATATAAAGAATATGTTTTGAATTGGCAAAAATATGTTATTATTACTAGCATCACGTCTTACTACCCATTCGGGCTATATGCACTTACGCTAATGTGTAATGATAGAGTGACTGTGAGATGAAATGGAGGACCTACAGTTTAACGTTGAATCCAAACCACGGTGGAGGTCTGGTATTCCACACATTCACAAACAAATAATATGTTGTTAAATTTAGTAGTAAAAGAATATGAGCCATCCTTTATAATAGTTTACGTTTAATTTGTCTTTGATCGATATAAACTCACGTACAAGATTTATTATGCCGACAGAAATACATCCTGTTCTGAGGGTGAGCCCGAAACAACACGTCCTCATATTGTACCAGACACACATTAATCTAAGTGAGGACTGGAAAAGAAAAAAAACAAAAAGAAAAACAAGGTTAAACAAATGACACAGATATTCACAAATTTTATATTTTCATGGGAGAAAAGGCTTTGACACATAGCTTTGTTTACTTTGATAGGTCAGGGTTAGGAACTTTGTGATGCGCAAAATAAATAAAACGACTCCTGGATAGCTTAGTGGAATGCTAAAGTCAAGGGCCATTGGGTTTGATTCCCGTATCCGTCATTTTTCAATCTCACGAATATAATATTTGATGCGGTTATGTCCATAACTTGAAGATCATTCCAATCTCACTATTCAAATATAAACAATTGTACAAAACTTTTTTCCAAAATAAACAATATCTTTAAATACACTTCTCAATACTGTATTCCTAACAGTTTAATCTTTGTTCAACACCACGTCTTACTGCCCGTTTGGGTTATACATCTATGTACTAATTACATGAATATGTTTGGAATTAGGAATGTTGAATTTAGAGAAAATCTATCAACATTTGCGTGGAGGGAGAGTTGAAAACCATTTAGGAAAACCACTCCCAGTACAGCAAACTGGGCTTGAACCATGATCTCCCGGTCTTCGACATTCTAGTCTATCACGAGAGTAGTGCTTTAGACCATGCGGCCACCGAAGCGGGTCAGTTTAAATTGCCCAGTCAATAATATAATAATATTTAGCACCGCGTCTTACTACCCGTTCGGGTTACACGCTTTAAGTACTAATTTCGCTAATGGATTAGGAATTGGGAAGGTTGAATTAGAGGTAGTGAACCCGCATTTGCGTGGAGGGAGAGTGGAAAACCATTTAGGAAAAACCACCCCCAGTTCACCCAACCGAAATTCGAACCTCGATCTCCCCATCCCCGTCAGCAGTCGAGCTCAACATAACAAGCGCGTTAGCTAACTACGCCACCGAGGCGGGTTGCCCAGTCAAGATAACATAGTTACGCTACTATGGCGAAATACCTTATCAGTGTTTAACTTTCTCAATAACGGACACGAATACTGCTATAGATGCAAGTTTATGCATAAGAATCTTTAAATAACGGAAGGCAAACACCAGTCCTCATATCCTATAGTACAAATTTTATTAAATTATATTGTCTTGCGTTCACAAAAAACAAAAACAAAATGTTTAATTTATTAAAAATAAGTTTATCAATGAAACAAGGTTTAAAAATTTGAGTTAATTGATTAAACATTTGAATTTATTTTGAGGTAAATAAAAACTTTTTTTCTTATATAAAACGTTTTTACTGTGTTGAGGTAAATATATTTTCTTGGTTTTCGTCATTCCTATTATTTAATGATTTACAGTAGTGTTAATTTAATACTACAGTATATTTTATTTACTATAAGTCATCTAGGCAGATTTATTAAATAATTTATTTGAATATTGTTTTGATTACTATGCAAACTGCCCAGCGAGCTATGTACAGTATTTATTCATTGGTCATGATTACATCTCATAAAATAATATGCAGCTAGATAATTAGACTTTTATAATAAGTATGCACAATTTACAGGTTGATAAAGAATAAATTATGTGCAAGCAATACGGTTTAAAAAATATTGTCCAAAGTAATAACAAATATTTCTTACTTTACATCCATTACTGTTTACTGTCTCTGGATTGGGTCAGTTTTTAATTCAAGCCATATAGTTTTCACTACCAGCTGATTAGTCCTGTCCTAGCTTCATATGTCTTATTATTTACAACAACCATTCTCCAGTCGTTAATTTAACCATGTGAAAGGGTAAACCTATATTTAACCCATGATAAACTTTCGCCTATATCGAGAATCGAACCAGGATTCCTTAGCTCCATAGGCAGACACGGTACTGACTGAGTTAAGGTATCGACGTATAATTTTTACTAACGGTAATTTCTTTATTCCCAGCAGGTGTCTGCTATTTAGATATTTCACTGTACTTTGATTTATTTTAATTGATTTAATTCATATTTTGAGTACTCTTTAGTTCATGTGTGATTTATATTGTCTAAATTAAAGTATATAATCTTAGGGTACAAGGTAAATTTTAATCAAATTTCCTGTAGAGGAAATTGTACGCAGTTCTGGGGAAAAGTTAGCTAGGCCTTCCGGGTTAGAGTCAAGCTAATTTTGCGGGTTTATAATTTATTTAAAAACTTGTTCAAAATTGTTAGTGTTTTATTTAATATCTGGGTGATCCATTATATACTAATTTGCATATGAACATTCCTCAATAAGTATACAATTCGATAAACTAGCTTCTTTTCTTTTATGCACCACGTCTTACTATCATGTTCAGGTTATAGACAAATGTACGAACTATGCTAATAATTTAGGGATGAGTAAGGTTGAATTTAAAGGAAGTGTACCAATATTGCGTAGAGAGAGAGAGAGAGTAGAAATCACCCTCAGTACACCCGATCGGGAGTTGATCCAATTTCTTCCTCTCATCGGCAGTCTAGTCTTTTGCGAGAAGTATGCCTTAGAACATGCGGCCACCAAAGCAGGTAACCAGCTAATAAATATTAATTATGTTTATAGCAATTTCACTGTATCTTAGATATTGGTTTTAGTAATTCTACATGTTCATTTTAATAGAGGGTTTAATTAATACTTACTTATCAATACTATTATGTCCTTTTTTTTTATTCGTTCCATCAAACTAGATCTTTCTTCAGATTTTTCACTGTCAGTTCCCACTACACACAAAAAAAACCACACACACATACACAAATATTTACAGTAAAAAAATATATCAATCACTTTTTTCTCATTAAAAAAACGAATGCACCATTTTTATGCAGCCGATGAACGTAAAGTGTTATCACTTGGTATTTAGTCTGCGGTGGTTCGCGCCCCCTGACTAGCTCGAGGGAAATAGTGCGAAACTCCTGGCCAACTCCGATCGTTCTGTGCGCCTATGAATAGCCCTCCCCGTACACAGTTTACATTAACCGCACAGCACTTCTCCTTCCAAACATTCTATCTTCTAAACACTTTTACAAGGTGTTGGGTGTTTGGCCTTCTTCATGAGAAGATATGTGACCACATCTATTGCGAACAAGATAAAGGAGGCGTTCACATATACCTGGTCGTAATTAGTGTTTTATCATCATAAGTAATAATTATTGATTAAATAGACATGAACTATACCAGTAAAAGTTAAGCTAATTATGATAATCATACCCGGATTTTTTTTCTCACTTCGGTGGCCGCGTGGTTATAACGCGCTACTCTCTTGTTGGACTAGACTGCCAAATACTGGAAGACCTGGGTTTGATCCCGGTTGGATGTACTTTCTCTAAATTAAACCAACCCAATCCCTAACACATTATTGTAATTAGTCTATCGGTGTATTGCCCAAACGGTAGTAAGACGTGGTGCTATAAAAAAAATATTATATTTTAATCTACTTACTAAAGGCGCAAGAATACAAATGGAAGAGCATTTCTTCTTCTTGTTCTAGGGATGAGGAAGGTTGAATTTTAGGGGAAGGAAAGTGGAAAACAAATAAAGGTTAAAAATACCTTAGTACACCCAATGGTTATTCGAAACGCCGATCTCCCCGTCATCTGCGTTTCATTTTAGTGCTAAAGCGATGCCTTTGAGACTTAGGTCAAATCTGAAAACACGTATAATTTTGAATCCACTTTATTAACCTAATATCAAACTTCAATGTTGATTGTTTCGTGACACGCGTTTTTCCCTATGTTAATCTGGTTTTAATGTCATGCTGATATAGCTTTGACTTTAGAAAGTGCGTGGTTAATCAACACATTTAAAAAAACTCAAATATTTTACAAAAGAAAATTTAAAATCTAAAATTATTTTAGTTTATTTAACTATTCATTTATGTTAAGCACTAAGTACGTATGTATGTGCATACTCTTGGAAAACTCCCATTCGTTAAATTGTTTTAGTATAAAAAAAAATTAAAAAATTCATTCATTTTCACTTGACACATCAGGACTAGTAAAGTACCAGATCTACTTATGGAATACAAAACAAATATAAATGTTCTTGCATTTCCTCAGAATACTCCGCCAGTAATCGAACCTAAGACTTAGGACGTGGAAGATTGCGCACACAAACACTCTCACCAGTAGGTTGGCCGCACTGAACGTTGAATAGTAAAAGCGAGGTGTATACATCATTTTTTATAAATAAACGAAGAAGTTTATTTGTATTGAATGAATTATTCTCTTGTTGAAAGTACAGGGCTGTTTATGTAGTCATAGGGGTCCACTTTTGAACTTACACACAGGAGGTCCACCTCAAAACGTAGATCCGGACGAGGTTGCAAAGATTATGAAAATTGGTTACATAAACCATATGCTGCGGAAAGTTAAATCTCCGAGAAATATGGATGTGTTTAGATTGGATATACGTTGGTAAACAGATGTTTCTTGCTTTTTCAATTTAAATTTCGTGCAAATTAAATATCTAGAACAAATTATAATACTTAGCACCGCGTCTTACTACCCGTTCGGGTTATACGCTTTAAGTACTAATTACTCTAATGATTAGGAATTGGGAAGGTTGAATAAGAGGAAGTGAACCCGCATTTGCGTGGAGGGAGAGTGGAAAACCATTTAGGAAAAACCACCCCCAGTTCACCCGACCGAGATTCGAACCTCGATCTCCCCGTCCTCAGCAGTCGGGCTCAACACGACTAGCGTTAGCCAACTACGCCACAGAGGCGGGTTAGAGCAAATTAACTATACAGTCCATTAAGATGGATAATATAGTGTAGTGTCACACTTACTATTAGGAGATTTTGAAATGGATAAAATAATATTGTAATGAGCTTATGTTCTGACAGCGGGACCGGCGTGGCTTAGAACCCCTTTCACACGGCGCCACCATGCCCTTGCATTAAGTCAAGTGTAACCTTGCAGACGTGGTGGTGGCTGCATCGCTGGTGGCGCAGCCAGAATCACTGGTGGCGGCAAGGTGATTTTTCGAGGATCAAGCTGGCAACGCCACCACGTGTTTACCTCTTCACACGAGACGCTACTTTCTGTGCGGCCAGAATCGTATTGTTGCTGAAAAGTATATATGTGTGAACCCGCCTCGGTGGCGTAGTTAGCTAACGCGCTAGTAGTGTTGTGCTCGACCGCCGAGGACATGGGAAATCGTTGTTCGAATCTCGGTCGGGTGAACTGGGAGTGGTTTTTCTTAAATGTTTTTTCCACTCTCCCTCCACGCAAAATGCGGGTTCACTTCCTCTAAATTCAACCTTCCCAATTCCTAATCCATTAGCGTAATTATTACTTAAGCTTATAACCCGAAAGGGTAGTAAGACACGGTGCTAAATAAAAAAATAAAATTTGTGTGTACTTTTTTGTTTAAAAAAATTAATATCGAAGCTGAAAAATCGATTTTGACATCGATTGATACTGTCTCTCATATTATTTTGTGTCCATACCAGCCATGTGATTTCTTATGTACTCCAGTAACTCATCAAAAGATGTAATGCTCATGCGTAGAAAACAAAAACAACAAAAAATTGTCGGGATTTTGTCGAAGATCATTGTACAGAGTACCAAATACATCTTTCGTGATCGGCCCTGCAAAAGTGGGGGAGCCCAAAACTTTCTATTTCGCCTTTTCGGTGACTACGCAACCGAGTGTATAGAAAAATATATAGTGCTGCTTCTGCTAGCTCCATTTTCAAACTGCACGCAATTGGTGGTACGATTGGGGGCAAGAGAAAAATGGTCACGCCACCTAGAGAAGCGCCACCAGAGTCTTTGGTGGCGCGGATATGTTAACTCCGTGTGTAAGTGATCAACTGCGCTATTTGTTCTCTATATCTTCCTCCTTGTTTAGCAGATATGTAGCCAGTCTCACTTGGCTGGGAATTATAGGGGATAAGGGGATGAAAAGGGACACGTCTGGAAGATTTTGGGTTCATTTCAGTTTAACCCAGTATTATAAAATAATGATTCTAAACTATTAGCTATGAGCCCTAATATACACGATGATCGACGATAGCCAAAGAAGCTCCAATCCGAGCTGTGGATAATGGAGTGGACCAGCTCGTCCGGGGGTGGGATAGTGTGCTTTAGAGTGGGAAGGCGTGTCCATTGTGTGGGCCAGCGTGTCTAGTGTGTGGTCTGGCGTGTCCAGTGCATTAGAAAGATCTCATGATTGTCTAACAGGTGTAAGAACTGACCCAATTGAAGTTAAAACTGAACATTACCGCTTTTTTCTCCTGTACCTTTTAATTGAAATCGTTGTTATTGCTTTTTCGTAACTCAGTTGATAATGTTTCTGGTCCTGTTGGTAATGTTTAAGTTCTTAGGAAAAATTAAACTTTTGTGGAAACTTTAACATTTGGGATATCTCAATTGCGTTAATTTAATTTAAATAGCTGTATCTTTCTCCAATGAAAATTGATTTAAAAATTTTCCAAAACGGAATATTGTCTATGAAAAATTGTCTATGTTACTCCTCTAGTTAAACTGAGTTGAGGACCAGCGCTATATCTCTCTTTGGTGGAACAGGACCAGGGTTCAATCCTAGATTATCTTTGGTACGTTCACGTCGATTAAGAATGTTTTAATCACGCAGTAGTTAAATTTGTTTAATCAGCCTACATATTAATGAATTAGTAGGACTAGTTTTATTTGTGAAAGGAGATAAAAATTAATCCAGCTTCTTAAAAAAATATTTTTTAATATATTAATTCAACATGAAAATTGTTTAATCGTCTTCAATATTAATTTAAATACATATTTGTATAAAAGATGCATTATATAAATAAGGATAGGGCATTTAAAATGGTTATATTGATAATCTTGACTTAAAAACACATTATCATTACAGATAATCAGGTACATTACAGAGTTGACCGTTTGACAAAACCAATAGTGCTCATTGGTTATTTTTGATTAAACTATTTTAAATAATAATCATAAAATGTTCACATTTAACCAAACATTTAAATTTCTTTAATTGAAATATGAAAACCACATCAAAGAGAAAATGAATAATTCAGTTTTAAAATACAATAAATAAATTTGATTAGTTATTAAATTATTGCATAATGCTTCTCCCTTTGAACTTGGACCACCAATGCACCCTGTCCTTTGCCTCCTCGTTCAGCTCTCAAAATTATCTTTTTTCCTTCAAGTCATTCAAGACTTAAATTCTCCTTCTTCTTGAGCTCCTCTTTCCCTCAGCCTTGCTTTCTATGACGTTTAGCGAATCTAGAAGTGAGTTTTTTCTTAATCTAAAGAGAGTGTTTTTAAAATGTGTAGTAGCTAAGTGCTATAAAGAGTTAATATTATGTTGGGCTTATAGTATAAAAAAAATGCAAATGTTATTTCTTTTAGATTTATTAATCAACGTATGTTTCCTTAAGCTACCTCTTTCAACATTACAATTTTAACTAATGCAATATGTGGCAGTTAAATTAGATTTTTAGAACATTAGCAAAAATTTGGTAGATCTAAAATCTGACTTACGTAATATTTACAAGTATTATATAATTATTCCCTTTTACGTTTTAACGATCTAATTAAGATATATTTATATGTTAAATAAAACATTTGATTAGTTAGCTCTTGGGAAACAATTTAAAGTTGCAAAAGTTATTAGAGCTTCTTTAATGTATTCATACGCCAACTGGTGTATTATAAAGCTATCGCTGGTATTACAAGGGTAGCGTTTAGTTTTTTGAGAGCTTAACCTCCACTTTTTAAAACAGTTCCAAGTTTAATATAGCCTCAACACTTTGCAAGTAACATACAATTTTAAAAAAAGTCTTTTAAAATCTTTTATCCCCGAAACCTTAGGCGAGGAAACGTAAATTATGTCATGGTGACTCGTCACTTGCTCTCTTGTCCTGCTGATAATAGGTTGTTTGAGGATACACCTGCTAAAGATACACTGGTGGAGGATATTATATAGGTATCTGTTATGCTTCTGGGTCTATGTAAGCTGGTTGCACATCTCGGCGCGAGTCTGCTTCGGACAATTCTGATAGTTCGACTATATGGCTGTACACGACCAAACACATGTAGCTAGAAATCACTAAAAACAAACGTAACACAGAGAGGTCATTTTATAAGTTATAATGTCTGAAATCAGGAGATACAATCACGCTCAACCTATACCATTGCTGAGGTAAAGTCGCTCACCGTAAGAATGGTTTTCTGAAAAGCCTTTATCCCTAATGGAAATATATTATATAGTAGGATATTGGTTAGGAAAAAATACCTTTAGAGAGTAATTCCTACCGTGAATGGAGTATAACTACAGGTCTTAATGGAGAAATACTTTTATCTTTGCTCGCTCTCTTTATCTCAGTTAACTGTTGCAAAATCACCTTTCTTTTAGTTTTGTCTGAAAGTGGTGTGTTGGGATGAAAATGAGCGACTGGCAACCTCGACTAACCAGCGTTGTAAAATGTAATAATCTTAAACTCGAGGGAAGATTGGCCAAACTAAAACCAGAGACCTAAAAGGCTGTTTGCCAATAGAAGCCATTCAGCTACCTCAGAGAAGATATCCAGTGTAGTGGCGATTAGCAGCAATAGCTTAGTTGACAGTGAACATTATTTGGTTAGTTAATTTGTTTGTGACATTTCCCTGCTAATATCGAAAATTATCTAGTGGCTTAAGAATAATAACAATTTTCTTGGCTGCTAATAAAGGGGTATTTAAATCGTTTCATTGTTAGGTTAGGCCAAATTTAACTATATAAAAATAGGATATTATATAACAATAACCGTTAGCAAACTGTCATTTGTCATTACACTACATTTAATAATATAGAATAAATGCTGGCCTTTTAAACTAAAACTGTGATAAGACCTGTATCAAATTACATTAAATACAACAACATAACTGAATGAATATAGTTTTTATAACTAATAATTTTGTTTCACTGTCGTTATCCTCTTTGGTTACAGGTTTAGGGCACACCTATTTGCTTCCCAGCGGGTTTGACGAAGATATTTGCTATCTGTACACAAGTTGGTTCCTATATTTAATTAGTAAATAACTAGGTGACAGGTATGTGTGGTATAAGGCCAAATACCTACACTAAGTTAAACTTATTAAGATATATTCTGGTAGAAATGGTGTGTTTGTTTGGAAATTTCACTCTATTCAAAAAATAATCTCTGCCGTTTCATCACTTTAAAGAACATCATATCACCTTATATTTAACAGACGCAACTTACCAAAGAATATTAGCGATACAATAAAATATACAATTCCGATATCAAAGAAGACAACAATGTAGTAAACTTTAGATGCCAGAATCATCGTGTATACCACCAGCCACACAATCAACGGCCAATTAATCTCCTGGAATTTGAAACAGAAAAAAATTATTAACAACCATAATATGAAAGTAAATAAATACTAAAATTTAAAACAAGATTAATTTATGAATAATTTCTACTAGCACATTGATTTAGTTTGATTTTAAAGTGACAAGTCAGACATCGTTAAGAATAACTTTTTAATCACTTTCATACATATTTCATTGGATGCAAAAGGGTATTTGTGTATTTATTTACCCGCATTTACGCCTCTCGCCAACTTAAATGCTCAAGACTCGTTATAATTACTATTGGTATTGTTTTAAAATCTATGTTCCCCAGTTAATATTTTCTCCAAAACTGTAATTGGCGCAAAGAATCAATATATTATCACAGTAAAACTCCGTTAGAACGATGCCCGGTTGTTGAAACTACTGATAATCCGAAACACAAGTCTCATCAAACGAGGAGGAAGAGGGGGAGAACTAAGTCAAATGAAAAATATATTATTGAAAACAAAACTCAAAGTTAAACGAAAATAGTAAGAAACAGTGGTAAAAAAATACCAAATATTTTCATTTTATATTCAACGCATGTGTTTTCCTGTAACTAGAAACATTAGAGTACTGTAAAAGAATACAATGGAATTAATGTAAAACTAAAGTAAATATTACGTGCTATATTATTATCATTTAGCACCGCGTCTTACTACCCGTTCGGGTTATACGCTTTAAGTACTGTTTACGCTAATGAATTGGGAATTAGGAAGGTTGAATTAGAGGAAGTGAACCCACATTTGCGTGGAGGGAGAGTGGCAAGCCATTTAGGAAGAACCTCCCCCAGTTCACCCGACCGAGATTCGAACCTTGATCCCCCCGTATTTGGTGGTTGAGCTCAACACGACTAGCGCGTTAGACAACTACGCCACCGAGGCGGTATTTTGTTCTATACACCAGTTAAATGAATGTACGTTTTATAAAACGTTTTCAAATGTAATTAAAAACTTGTGAAAATAACTGTATACCCGTTGACCCTTCCGTAATTCTCCCACTTGATCCGAATTTTCGCTAGTCCAAACAAGCTTCGGTCCAAATTTAACGAGGTTCTGTTGTATTTTACGCTAGTCCAACAAGCTTCGGTCCAAATTTACGAGTTCTGTTAAATTACAATTTAGTGTTTTCAGATTAGTGGTTATTAAAATACAAGTTATACTAAAGTATAAACACTTAAAACTGAATTAGCAGTCAACATACACATGCTTCAACCCCACTAGCTACTCAGGCCCAGATTAAAAGAGGTGGCCATGGAGACCGGGGCCCCCTAGAAAAACTAGGCACAATTTTTTTTTATCACAATTGCTTTATTTAAATGTTATAAATTATAGATTTTATAAAATAGTTTTTTGAACTTGCAACAAAGAGATAAGTATTAATTACAATGAGCATAAAGACTTTGCCTCCCCACCCAGGGATTAGAACCGGAAGCAGGAGATATTTATTTTCTAAGAGGGTCAGAAAAGTGTCAATGAGTACATAGAAGATATCACAAAATAAATAGACAGAGCCATGAGTAGTGATTAGTGTTACATTGTGTAGTATTTTCTATTTTTTTTTATTTCAAGTTAACAGCTTAAGAAGGTGTATTTAGCGTTGAATGACAGCAAATATGTCAAAGAGAGGGACATTCTGAGAAGTGAGAGCAACCTTAGTTTAACAGGCAGTCCAAGATAAATACCAAGAAATTAATATAAAGGTGTTGTTCCTAAAAGTTAAACTGTTAAATGTATGTGGTTGTCGATTAGTCAGTTTACACTGAAATCACAAAAGGAGGTTGAGGGAGGGAGGACAATTATAAATAGCAGATCCTTATTACAAATTTTAAATTAGGTTGTGAGTCCCTACATTTTGCAAGTGGCTTCTGAATTCCTTGATCCAACCCTGTAAACTATTAAATACAAGCGTTTGTGCATCCAATATGCACCATATTTATATTTAATAATAATAATATGTTTAACGATATTGCCTATAGGCCTATAATTAAATAGATTTTCCTGTTTTCCCGTATTAATAATTTTAATCAAACGTTCTCACCTCAATATATTTCAAATTAATGAATAATTTCAGAACATAAAACTAAATGCATCCAGATATGTTAGGAAATCTCCTCACACACACTTGGATGATCAATTACTTTTTTTTACGACTACTCTATTACGTCAACTTATATTTTCTTTTGTTTAGCATCCCCACACCCCGAATGCAAAAACTTGTGAACTATTACCACTTCGAAAACACTCTCTCCTCGCTTCTAGAACGAATGGAGCATGATGTAACAAAAAAAGAAATAAAGACAAAAAAGAACATACCAGAACAATTTCTTTCGAAATATATACTCAAAGAGAAGGCTCCTTTCTTTAGTCGTTCCATAACCTTACAAAGGAACAGTCCACAACGCGTCAAGCTACCGTATTGGGTGTGCATATAATATTATTCTAAATAAACTGGATTTAAATAAATACAAAACAAATTTCAACAAATAAACGTATTTTATATCTATATAAATAATATCAATACCAAACCCATATTATCATCACGATGAACTCCAACTCAGGACTTTCAAAGAAGAGAATCATACAATCCCATATATCCCATTTCACTATTTGGCTCGACAATGAGGACATCCAGAGAAGGACTACCCAAAGATCATCGAAACTAAACATCATTCTACAACTACTTTGAAATCTCGATTATATTTTACGAAACGGGTTACAGCTTAGTTTGACGCAGCTAGGCAATATAATGACTATCACACTTAGACGCCGATATACTCAATAAAAAGAGAGGGGAGATTAAGCACTTAGTTCACCCTGCAAGGCCTCTTGTTAGCTGCTGATAGCCCTTCCCCTATTCCTCTGACGAGTTTATACACTCACTATAATATTTAAGCTTGAAAACATTTACTTGCTTTTTATATATATATATATATATATATATATATTTATTTTTTTTTTTTGCTTCATATTCTAGATAGGAAATTCCCCCTACGGGCTTTGTTAATCTACATCCTGGCGGGGAAATTCCTACCGGCAATTTTCGTGACCAAGACAAATAGCCTCCGTAGGTTTTGGATGATTTATAAAAAATAAATTTACAAAATAACCATTTCTAAATAAAAAAATTATAATTTTGAAACACTAGTACTATTTTTATAATTATTTAAGAAATTATGGTTTTTGTTCCAACTTTATATCTTTAAAACTAACTTAATAAAACGTAAATTCACTAAAATGGGGGAAACCCTATCTTTACCGGCCGTTACGTCACAGGTGCGATGCAACGTCTTTAAAACTAATAACATGAGAATATTTCAAAAAGGCGTATAACCCGAACGGATAGTAAGGCACGGAGCTTATATATATATTTATATCAAAATGATCGGGATCAATTATGTTTCAAATCAAATGTATTTATTTTCTCCCCGCGTCTTGCCACCCGCCCTGGCTTATAGGAATTTTAATTAGGTACACTGATAGGCTCTTAATGAATAAGTAATAAAGAGGAAATTTAACCACATTAGTTGTGTAGGGAGGTTGAAAAAAAATTGGAAAAAGCACCTTAATACTACTCAGCCAGCTTTTTCAAACTATACTAGATGATCCTGATATTTGGTTTACATGCAGGTTGATACAGATATCATATTTAATTAGTTTCCTTAAGAACTAGAGACCATTTATCATTTTGTATTGCCTTATAGTTCTGTTCTATTAATTTAATCAAAGCTAGATATGATCTTTGTTGTTTTTAACAATTAACAATTTTATTTTATTCAAATTTCAAACTGATTTATTGTCCAATAAAAGAAGGTACAATTAGGTCAAATAAAATTAGTTACTCATCTTAGACAACATCATTCTAAATATCTAATCAAGAATAGATTTTATATTTGGAATCTGTAATTATCATACATTTATGTACCAAAAGACAACTTACTTTGATTGTACCGAACAATAAAAGTATATTGATTGGTATGACCAGGACACAGATCGTTCCAACCATAATGTACAGGAGAACTCGAACTTTATCTGAAATAAACAATTTTCACCAAAATATATAATTTCTTTGTTCTTTAGGAAAGGGTGTGATATTTAGAACTACTACCAATAGCTTACAAGCCACAACTAAGTAATAATAATTTTCAATTCCAATTTCCTTTGGTATCGTTAGTGCTGGCCAAAAGTCACAAGACCTATAACAGGCCAACATTGAAAAGTACACAAGTACCTTACAAGTAAGTATAATTACGCGAGAAAATAAAATAAACAATCATAGCTAAGTAATTACACATACATGTAAATAGTTGAAAAAAGATGATGATGATAATAACCTACATTAACGCGAGGTACAGTAGCCCCGTGGCTTCTTTGGTGCTGACTGACAGCTCACAGCTAACAACTACAGCTTTGAAAAGTTACCAGACCAAATTATGTATCCCTACGCTGAACCATATGATCTGTAAAAACATGTGTTTAGCAGCTGTCATTTCTGACGGTCAAAATCTAGGTATATTCCTAAATGTTGACTGTCGGAAGTCAGCTGTGAGCTCTCAGTCCGCACCAAAGAAGCCATGGGGCTACTGTAGTAGTGAAAGTCAATAAGCATTGATATAATTTAAAAGAAGAAAAGCTAAGAAAATATAAGCAGAATAATAATTTAGAAAAAATATTAGAGTTAGAATATATACTAAGTAGATAAGTGGCAAGGGAGTTTCTTAAATAACTCTTAAAGTATGGCTCAACTCTTGTGATAAAGTCGAACTCAACAAATCTAGAATTAAAGCAAAACCACACCCACCATACTCTTACCATGGACACGGCCAATTGGGCTGACCTTTTAAAGTTATTTAGAGAATAAAATTTTGTAAGAGGCTCAAACGGGACATAAATACCTACATGATCAAGGGCAAATTTACAGTAAATTTTACCATTAGAATTATAAAAACAAGATGGTCAGCACAATAAATTCTACGCAAAAAGAGGGGTTGGAGCCCTAAAAGGTATATAATTCTGTCATAATCATTATAAATCCTATTAAGAAAGAATTTGAAATAGCAAGTAGCCACAATTTACGTTAAACATTTTCCAACCTGATAGAGTCTGTTAAAGTAATGGAATGCCAAGAAACACTAACATATTCAGTCTTAGATGAAACTAAGGTATAGTACAGGCATAAAATACCATCAACTTTCTTAAATGAATGGGCAATAAATTTAATCGAATAATTCCAAGTAATTTCAACGAGTGAAATATATGGTCAACATGATAGTGAAAGTAAAGTTTGTTGTCCAGGAGAGCCCACGATAATTAAAATAATAATAAATACCAGCTTCGATGGCATAAGTGCTAAGGTACTTCTCTCGCATTAGACTAAACGGCCGATGACGGAACGATTGAGGTTCGAATCTCGGTGGGGTGTACTGAAGGTGATTTTATCAAAAAGGTTTTACACTCCCCTCAACGCAAAACGAATAAACTTCCTATAAAATAACCTTCCTCAGACCTAAATATATTAGTGTAATTAGTACATGAGCTGTGTTAAATAATAATAATAATAATAGCATTTGTTAATCCGGCGAAGTTAGAACTTCTTTTCCATTCAACTCAATATTAAATTCAATACACATTTCATTAATTGGAAATTTAACCTAGTGTATTGATTATGATAATGATATCACCGATAGTATAACATTCTGGTAAGAAGGAACTTTAAAGAATTAAAAAAAAATTTAGTCAACAATATCATTTTACTTTATTATTTGTGTAATTTTACAGGTATTGATAGATTCTATACAAATTTAAAGGTGAAGATCACATTACTTTGACTTTAGACACACATAAAATTATTAGTATCTTTTATAACTGCAAAAAAAAAAATTATTCCTATCTAAATCGGACTGTAGAAAGTCTATTACACTTCTATATTTCAAACCATTCTAATTGTTAAGTTTGTATTAGTATATTGGTAATTCATTATATTTGGTATGTGCTCCGAGTATTAAGTCTGGGTTAGCCAAATATTTACGCTGATGAGTTAGTTTGAGAAATTATTCGGGAAAAACCACACCTCAGTACAGCCAAGGTTCGACCCCTGACCTCCCCAGAATCGGTCATTCAAACTAGACTGGAATGACGCCTCTGTCCGCTTGCCCACCTACGTCGTCACAAATGTAATACCCGTAGGGCCTAAGCCTTAACTCAGAAGAATGGAAAGGGAACATACAGAATATTCGAAACAATTTTTCGGAACTCCCAAATATCTTGAGAGTTCATCATATTATTAATAAAATATAGTAAAAACTTGAGTAAATGATAGAAGTTAAACATTTTGTTTAGTATTCAATGAAACAAGTTTGCTATCATCTTCAGATTGAGATTATTAACAAAACATTTTTGACTGCAAATTCTGTGTTTACAGTACCACAGGACATACAAAAACTATATCATCAAAATGTAATTTCATAAATACAAGGGCAATTTGTAAGATTATTTGCAATAACTGTTTTGAGTTTTACCTAAAGAGCACACCTTGCAACGATTATGGAATCGTTACCACTATGCTTATGACAGACATTCAACAACTATTGATATCATCAAGTGAAGAAAATTAAACAGTGTTTATATCGAAGCGATATTTTATTTATCTTGGCCCAAAAAAAAAGTTTTGCAATAAAAACTGCACAAAAACTGACCTATTATCGCGTTCCCTACATTCTCAATTTAACCGCGGTAGATCGGAGTGTGACCCAAAGAGTAACAAATGACAGGGCGAGATGACAGGGAAAGAAAGACTATAACATAATGCGCTACTATAGGAAAACTTAAGTCATCAAACCTGGAAACTTTTGAACTATATATTTTAATTGTGTAAAACATGAAATCCACTAGTTGCATTATCTTTTATTACTCAATCTAAAGTATTATTTTTCCTTTGTCTTAAAATAGATAATGGAGAATCGCTCTTTTTACTGAATGTCTAAAAGTAAGAATGTCACTAGTACTTTACAGCAGCAGTTTCCAAACTTTTTGGTTGACGTACCACCACAATAATTTCCGTAATTTGGTGTACCACCAAGATAATGATGTTTCGATACATTTTTAATGATTCCCAGGATATAATAATTAATAACATGTACTGCGCGGCTACACCCGCTGTCTGAGCTGGAATTAATATTACCATCACCCACCTCGGTGGCGTAGTTGGCTAACGAGCTAGTCGTGTTGAGCTCGACTGCTGAGGACGGGGAGATCGAGGTTCGAATCTCGGTCGGATGAACTGGGGGTGGTTTTTCCTAAATGGTTTTCCACTCTCCCTCCACGCAAATGCGGGATCACTTCCTTTAATTCAACCTTCACAATTCCTAATCCATTAGCGTAATTAGTACTTAAGCGTATAACCCGAACGGGTAGTAAGACGTGGTGATAAATAATAATAAAAAACAAATATTATCATCCCTACAACCACTGTTTGGATCTGTTTTATTTTGATTTTTTTTTTTTCTGGAATCAAACTCTTCATTGAGTTATAACTGAATCTGCTGTATTTCCGACTGCGCTATACCGAGCTTGTATTGTAATATGATCTAGCAGTGTGTGAAGTCGACTTTATCAATTCTAATCGAACTCAAATGTAATATAATATTAAATATTCTCGATTCTGAATTGAAGTTAAAGTTGTTGTTTTTTTGTTTTTTTTAGGCTTGACAAATATTATAGTGTGTTTATTTAAAATTGTATGCACTAAAATCCCTTGAAAAATGTTATATTGCACAATTAATTGTAATATTTCATTTTATTCTGATAAAGCTAAATAATATCATCACAACTAATAATTTAATCGCTCGGATTTTTCCATATGAATATTGATTCGTAACATATATAACAGCTCAAAATGGCAGTAAATGATCATAAATTGAGTATTTTAGCTTTCAATATTTTTTATTGGTGAAGCCCAGTAATTGTAGGGGGATAATGTTTTAACTGGTGTTGGTTTCGAAGCCAAGTAGTTACGAAGCTTCGCATACCCCTAATATAGACTATATCTATGCATAAATCAATATATTGTCTGTGATAAATTCACTGAAGCTATTTTTTAAATTTATCTTAAGGTAATAACAACATATTTGAAAATAAATTTTTATTTCTATCCTATATAATGATTATTGTTATTGTAAACCTTTTAATTCTGTTTTCACTGCAAGCACGGATATCAATGAGATCAATGTAGCTATCGGAAAAATCTGCAAAAAGGAAATACATTTTATTACTTTCACTTAGTTTGCAATATGTGTATTATGAATAAAATAATAAAGTATTAGGAAAATAGTAGAACACAAATAAAAGAAAAGACACTAACACATATTTACACACACTTCAATATTTCGATGCTATTAAAGCACCTTCCTCATCTGATTTGTGAAAGCCAGTAATTCTGTGGGTTCATGATTATAAGTTAGAAGAATATATAGATAAATGAAAGTATAATAATAGAGGGAAAAAGAAAGAAACACAAAAATGGACAAAAGAGGTTATGAAAGGAGGTAATGCTTTAAAATAATATGTATGAAAAAAGTGCATTGATCAAAAACATTTAGTAATGAATAAAATAATAAAGTATTAGGAAAATGGTAGAACACAAATAAAGAAAAGACACTAACACATATTTACACACACTCCATTACACACTTTAATAGCATCGAAATATTGAAGTGTGTGTAAATATGTGTTAGTGTCTTTTCTTTTATTTGTGTTCTACCATTTTCCTAATACTTTATCATTTTATTCATTACTAAATGTTTTTGCTCAAAGCACTTTTTTTATACATATTACAATATGTGTATTAATAATATTTATAATGTCTCAAATATGATTTAACAATACATTTGAGGAAGTGTGTAGATACAAAAATGTACTTAATACTTTGTGGCCTATTAGCATATACTTTCATTTTTATGGGTAAGGTCAGTTAACCAAAACTGGTCATACAATTTTACACACAACTTTATATAAACTATAAAAATTAAAACCAGGAAAACAATATGTTAAAATTACCAAGTCACGAGCTTTAACAGTTTTTGATAAATTGGCATGAGCATTGTGAAATTTGAACAGGATATTTTCCTTCCATTTCTCATGAAAAAATTAATATTCAATAACTGATGAAATTATGAATTTAAACCTAAGCAACACTTTAATTAGTGTGGCCAAAAGTGGTATTGTTTTTTTTAATACAAAAACTTCAAATCTACTAGCCTTGACACTCGTTCGATTCCATCACACATTAACCGCGAGATTAGCTCTGCCGATAATGTGTTTATTTATCGACAGTTTAAAAGATATTTCGAAACAGCGGCAGTGCTACTCGCGTGAGAGAGTTGTGGTGTATCACTGTATCAACAGGTTGTTCTAGTAACGGATGTTGTAGAACCGGGTGTTAGGATCATTGAGTTGTAAGCTATTGACCTACCTTCGACAACGCTGCCAGTTCCCTTAGGTCAGGGATCTCCAAAATTTTAGCTATGTGGGCCAAATGATATATTTTACACATTTTTTGCGGGCCAAAGTAACGTTCACCTGTTCTTCAAGTAGCATTATTTTTTCCCTGAATGCGTTGACATGCGCAAATAGATCATAAATCAAATTTGTTTCAACATGCAAATTTAGATTCAAATCATCTATCCAGTCACGTCTATAAAATAAATTCCACTTTCCAAGGCCAGTCAGAGTTTGATAAAAGTGATTAACGTTGATTCTTCTCTGTTAGAAATGGACCAATTTATAAGTAATAAATTGAATTTATAATAATTAGTCAATATAATTACTTTTTACAAAAATTAGGTAACATCATTCAGAACTTTCCTTTGACAACCCTCTGCAGGGAGACTTGGAACTACCTAAACATCGTCACAGTCAAGCCGTTCTGTTGTCGTTATAAGGAATGGCGCCTGCGACTGAAAATGAGGGTTTGCAATTCCGACAGCACTCTGGCTTGGTGTCATGAGGAAAGCACGCGTGTGGATAGAAATTGGACATGTCAAATAAACTGTATGGCTAATAAATAACGAAGATAAACAATTAATTTGTTTTTTGAAAAAATCTTTGAACGGGTTAGATATAATCTTGTGGCGGGCTGGATGTGGCCCGCGGGCTGTAGTTTGTAGATCTCTATAGGTAATTGTCTCAATAGACCACTGCATCAATTGAAGACAAACAATAATTACTTCTCTACAGGTTTAGTTTTTCGTTGTCTTACTTCAAAGACCTCGTGTTTCTGGTTTGCATTAAAGTTTTTTTACTACATTAGCCCCGTGGCTTCTTTGGTGCTGACTGAGAGCTCACAGCTGACTTCTGACAGTCAACATTTACGTATAAACCTAAATTTTGACTGTCAGAAATAACAGCTGCCAAACACATATTTTTCCAGATCATATGGTTTGGCGTAGGGATACATAATTTGGTCTGATAGCTTTTCAAAGCCGTCAGCTGTGAGCTGTCAATCAGCACCAAAGAAACCATGGGGCTACTGTATCAACTCCACTTCAGTGGGACAATGGTCTAAGGCAGAGATGGGCAACATATTTTTATATGTGACCAGAGGTGAGGCAAATAAGAAGGGAACAACACACACTGTTTTAACAAGTTCATTCAAAACAGGTACACGTTGACTCCTCAGTTACAACTGCCTCAGACGAAAATGATGAAACACCGAGAAAATTTAATGTAAAATTTGACAGTCCTTTAGTCTGACAAGTTGCAGAAACTTTGGTTCGATATCTTAACTAAATAAACTGGCGGAATACTTTTCCAATGATACGCAGGAAATATCAAGTTACAACTGGCAAAATACTGAGACTCCTTTCCCCTAAATGTTTTTTCACTATCCCTTTACACAAATGTGGGTACACTTCCTCTAAATTCAATATTTCCCATCCTTATCACATTAGCGTTGTTAATTAATATACGTATTCTGTATAACCCTAACGAGCAGGGAAATGCGGTGACAAAAAAAAAGTATGGTCTAAGTTTGCACATTGAAAGCTCTCTGCCATACAAACTGGTTCGTATTCGTTATTATTGTTCACAAGACAACAATTCAAATCAACTATGGCCCATCTTCAAAACTGGTTAACTTGGATACAAGATTAAGCTAGACCTATAAAAAGTATCAAAGTGTGTTTTTCTGCTTTCTTCATTAGATAAACAAACCGGCCACGTGGTTAAGGGATAAGTGCACCTGGCTACAAGCTCAGGATCACGAGTTCATTTCCCGGCTGGTATATTGGATATTTTCCCGAAAGGTTGTTAGTTACCCCCAAAGGGTTTGGTTGATTAAGCTTAAGTTAGGTTGTAAATGTTTCCAATGGTTCCACACCCTCATACTCATTATCACCATCATCCCATCTCATCAGGACATGGTAAAAACCTCCATGGAAAGGATGTATGATTAGTACATTCGGGCGTCCCCGGGGAAATGGTGCATTCTTACTTGCTAATCTCCCCACAAACTGGTTTGCAAGTGATATAGCACAGACGCGCAATATTAAATTTGACAAACAGATAAATTGAGACCAGTTTAGTATATATTTAATTTAAAAATTATTATTTTATTTATGTTGTATTTCATTTTTCTCAATTTCATTGTTTCTTAATGTAGAATACAGAATCCTCCACCAATATGCGACGTCTGGTTTGAGCCGTATAAGCTACCTGAATTAGATACTATCCGTGGAGTGACACATGCTCGATCTACAAATTATATCGGCTCTAAATATAAATGAACACTTTCACACAAGTTCTAATATAGTAATAACCAATTACAAACTGTATTTGATTAGCCACAAAATGCTGGATCATTGAAAAAACTGTAATGTAAATTATACCTCAGAAGTTTTGTAAGTAACGCAACGATTTATTACAAATGTAGTCAAGAGTCTCCCAGTGGTTTTAACGTTATTAGTAAACAAAAAATGTATGATTGGCTCCCGTGACATCTGTCCAGTATGATTTTGGTTTGAAGAACAGTATAAGTTAATTACTAAATTACTAAAACTATTTTTAATATATTCATACCGGTACATCAAGGCATGCTGTCTCCAGCTGCCACGTTTGATAGATATTATCAATACCTATCGAATGATACAAATAATAGAATAGAATATTATCATTGTTGGCCGCAAAGAAATAAGTTTGAATTTTTTCTACTTTTCCTCCAACCAAAATCACGGTAAATATATCGATGCGTGTTTGGATTACATCATTCGTAGCCCAATTGGTAGGTATATTAGCAGGTACTTATTTACAGTTTCCCAGAGAACGCCCGAATGTACTAATCATACACACTTTATTTGAAGTTTCCTTCAATGTCCCAATGGGATGAGGTCATGATGATAGTGAATATGAAGGTATGTGACCAGTCTAAACTCTTAACCCTAACTTAAGTCTAAATAATCATACCCTGGTGACCGTTGGTATGGATCCCCTTTTGGTAAAAAAAAAATAATCGTGGTACCAACCCTGGTTAAGAATCGAGCCCGGGACCGCTAAGTTGGATGCCAGGAGCGCTGACCAATATACCATGGGGCCGGCTATCCAGCGACATAACGTAGCTCTTTTGCTGGTGTATGCTGAGTTTACTGTACCTGTTAGTTGTTATCATCACTCATCAGAGTATTCATACGCCAATTATAAACCAAAATGTATTCCCATGTGTGGTATGTCGATTACAATGTCAACACTCCATGTTACAGCACTGGCAATCACATTATCAATGTGAGCTCATGTATTTATTATTAAAAAGACAAGTATAAATACGAGCGAGAGATATGTGCGCCTATGACAACATCTCTAATAATTTTAACAATTCAGGAAGACTAAATTGTAATCTACAATATAATGTACTTTATTAATAATGAATTAATTATACAATGTACGTATTTGAACTTACCAGTGACAATACCGCCACAATAATGCACCCGGTTTTTAAGTAACAACAATAACAGCTTTTCTCTAGTCTCCAAAACGCCATTGATTATTTTGTTATTCAGAAACCTAGAAAATAACATTGAAAAGAGGTATTAAAACATTTTATTAATTGTAAAATGTGTCGCCTTAATCGAATAGTAATTATTAAGTGTCAATTTTATTTTATTTAGGTGTTCAATGCGGAATTTTTAACTGGCTATATTAAAATACGACTTAAAAACCAACTTTACTCTAGGACAGACCACACAATACCGTGGTCGTCACTGTTAAAGGGGAGGCCTCGATTTCACAAACGACTACTTTTTTCGACTAGACCGTAAACTGGACTCCAGACACTTGACTTAGTAGACAAATGCTTGACAGATAGTTATTATTCATACCAATCAAGTATTCAGATACAATTTATTAAAGTCTTATTAAAACGAATAGAGAATAACTGAACTGTATTAAGAGCAGCAATATAATATTAAGTACAAATGTTAAAACCTGATTCAAACAGCTAGAATATAATTAAAACCTTCTTCAAACAGCTAGAAGATAATCAAAAATTTATATTCCTTACATCGATCATAAGAAAAGTTAAACGAAACAATAAAATTGTTATAGAAACAAAAAAGAACACATTTTACCAAAGAGCATATATTAAATAACAGATACGTACAGAAACATTATTAGCTCTGTGCATTCAACAACACATTTCCTAGACCTGCATTTAAACAATGTTTTTGCTTATAACCAAAGAGCATACAAGAAATCATAAACGTATATAGAAAATAATATATTTGAAATATATTTTCGTTTAGGCTACAACTAGTAAGATATTGGTCTAATAAAATGTATTTTCAAATTAAAGTGTTTTTTTATCTTTAGTAGTTCTACAACTTTTCGATTATAGGTTTATCATATCTCAAATCTGTACAGAAATGTGATCAAACTTGGAGATATATATTTATGTAAAATACCCTCTACCGAGATAGAGACAAACAGATAGACAGACAACATCGCGAAAACCACGTTAAGGTTTCAGGGGGTTAACTTTTGGTGGCCCAAGATATTCTTCTCTTCTCAATTTTTCTGTAACGGTGTTCCTAGCTCCTAATGCCATAAAGTAAGTAGATAGATATGTATTTAAATTATTTAGTTAGTTATGATCTTTGGTGTAGTGTTTTTACAACAATGTATATACCTATTGTTTCGTTTCATAAATCTTATGAGTTTCTATTATTTAAGTGAGAAAATGAAGTTTATTGTTACACTCTTTGTAGTCACAAATATTCTTCCTTTATTAATTTTTCTGTAAAACTGTATGTTATTTGAGTTACGCATTTTAGTGGAATATATTGATGCTGTTTTTACTTTTTCTCGACCCATTAGGAAGAGAAGTATTGTGATTGTTAAAAAAAAATCTAACTCGAGATTTTGATAAAGGTTGACGTTTCATTACCCCTGAAACAAAAAAAAAGGGGTTTACGCAATGCCGTGTGTGTGTACCTTGGGCTAGATCCAAAACTATTTTATCAATTGGCCTTAAGCTCGGGATCTGGGATTTTCATAAGGCCCTCACCAAGGAGTTTTAAGAATTAAATATCAAATCCTAAATTCAAGGCAAAAAGTAAAAAAAAATCATTTTCTTGAGATTCCTCTAACGATTTTGATTAAATTATATATCTATACATTATTAATCACTATAAAAAAGATGGCAATTCTCATTTTCTAATAAAAATTACTTTTAGGTTACCTTACATGAGGTAATTTTCCAATTTGTATTATTTCTCCCTAACTAATTCAGATACAAAATAACTTATCATTGTAATGTTATGGTACTATTAAAGACATAAATCTTTTATTTAAAATATTTTTTTCATCCCATAGTTTCTAAGCTATAAGCATATATATATATATATATATATATATATATTAACTAAGTTCTTTGGAAATGAATTTGATTCTAATGCTCTTTGGTGGACAAAGCTATTTCTCTTTTCTCAATTTTTCTGTAATGTCCAAATGGCATAGATTACGTAAGAAACAGTATATATTATTTAATTTATGATCTTTGTTGTAGTGTTTCTACAGCAATATATAGATCTATTATTTAGTTTAACAAATCTTACAAGTTTTTTAGTAAATGTATTTCTTTTTAATAAAAGCGGGAGAAAGTTTGTGCGGTTCACCGTAGGCCTACCATTTATTTAAATAAATAGAGTAATGACGTTAATTGGACATTGGTGTGACTTTTAAAAGTTTATTCAATATTTAAAGTTCTAAAATGTGACCTGATTTTTAACAACTTAATATGTCTTTTATATAGCTTTTGAGTAGGCCTGTGTAGGGATGTGAAAAAAATATCGATAATTTACTAATATTGGTATTTTCCTTTCGATACTAGTGGTGTTTTTTTTTACTCGATACTTTTAATAATATTAATCCTCACACTCCTGTACCAGATCGATATCGAAAGAAACAACTTTTTGTTATCTTCATTCATGCTGGGTACAAATGTTTACTGGGATGGACTGTGGAGAAAGAACAAATTACACTTTTAATTCACTCATTTTCTGCCTGGCATTATGTCTACTTATTATTATTATTATTATTAGCACCACGTCTTACTACCCATTTGGGTTATACGCACTTAAGCTAACATGTAATGGTAGGGTGATTGTGAGATGAAATGGAGGACCTACAGTTTAACGTGGAATCCGAACCACGGTGGAGACCTGGCATTCCACACATTCACAAGATGTGATTAATACACGTCTTGTCAGAGATGAAGGAAGGGTTTGGAAATTAGATAAATCTGTGCTGGGACTGAGGATTGAACCCCGGACCCCCAGTACAGAAGTCTGACACCTTACACCTAGACCATCAGGTCACCCTAAGGTATAATTATTACCCCTTCCTTTATCAATGAGCAAGGTCATCACAAAATAAACAAAATAAGCTTTTGTAGAACTCAATCGTTATAAATTTTCAGTGTTTGAATAAATATTAAAATACAATTATGATACAAAAGTTGAAATTAAAATTACTAGTTTAAAATAAAATGTTTTTCCGGTTTAAAAGTTCGATACCGAAATTTACTGTTATGATATTGATTCTTTTCTTTCAATACTAGTACGGTATCGATATTTTTCTTCCGATACTTTTAATTAGTATAGTATCGATACTTTTCTTTCGATACAACATCCCTAAGCCTGTGTACTGAGTGACGTCACAAGCTCAGCCAGTCAATCGTCTTTCTCCCTCTGACGCTACCTTCCATTATCTTTACATTGGATTGGTTTTCAATTTACACCTTCATTTGTAAATTTATTGGGTTGTTCTGAAGTTACTGTACATAATAGTTGTTTATATATTAGGGATTATTAAATCTACTCAATAATTATTACTTATTAATTAATTGTTTTGTTATCAAATTATGGTACCCCACTTCCCATATTATTGTTTAGTACTGAATTACTAATCAATGTGGCAACCAGTCAACTAAGATGTGTTGCAAATACTAACGAATGCTGTGCTATGGTATGTCGGGAAGAAAAGATTACGTCGAAATGGGTTCCAAGGTGCAAAGTTGAGTAAGAGTAGTTTAAATTTACATATGTACTTCAATTTATTTTTTATTCCTGTCCCTTTCTTATGTATTTACAGTATTTGTGTGTTTTAAAGTGTTGAATCCTTTACTTTCCTCCATATTCAATATAATGTGTCTCAAAAAGCGAAAAGAGGGGCTAGTAAAAGAGTTATTTTGAAATTATACAACGGATCTTCGGCCTTATAATTTTTACATCTCATTTTTCAATTTTTGTTATTTTAATCCTCATTTTTTATTTAAGATCTTTAAGATCCTATATAAAACTGATTTTTAAAACTGTTTAGTGAACATGGAGTTAATAGCACTTACACTGGAATAGCTGAGTTTTTCACACCTCCCCCTGTTTGGATGTTGGGATACGGGCTCACACAACACACATCCTGTGAGTGGGTCATTAGCACCTCCAGTTGTCATTGTTTGAACATTTTTTAAATAGATTAGCATACAAAATTCAATAAGCTAACAAATAAGTAGTGTCGCTGTGGCTCTAACACTGTCGCTGCGGCTCTAGCCGCAAGCACTGCTCAGTTCCGCGACACAAACCGCCATCGCCTCGTGTCGGAGACCAAACTCAAATTACGCATGCGTGAAGACTGATGCTCCAGACGCTGTAACTGTCGCAGCTTGGGCAACAAACCTTAAGGCGGCCGCCTCGGTCAAAGATAAAGTATAAATCTCTGTAAGGTCACACGGTTTAAAATAGTGTTTTCTGTGTTTTTTCTGGAACTACTTTTCTATTCTATCTAAGCCTATATTCCCTTTCACCCTTCACTTACAATCATCCCTTGTCATATCAATAAGAAAGAGGGGAAAACAAAACGTTTTTATCTCAAGATGAAGAGGAAAACTCGCTGCTATTCCTCAAATATCTTAAAAGAATTTGTTGTGAGCCTATCAAAAAGTTACTGTATTTGTTAGAGGAAGATTAAACAATCTAGAACCCTTTTTCATCAACCTCAAATATAATAGCTCATATATCCGTAAATATGATTAAAAGTTTATTGAAAATGAGCTAATGCTGCATTTGCGCACATATCTTAAAATTTTCTGTTGTGAATCTATCAAAAATCTACTGTATTTGTTGAAGGAAGACTGAATAATCTAGAACCCTTTTTCATCAAGCTTAAAGATAGTAGCTCTTATACCCAAAAATATGTTTGAAAATGAGCTAATTTTGCATTTGCACACATTTTCTACTATTAATAAAACTCAAAACATAGGGTTGCAAACGAAAGAGGGCCTTGTTGAAAGCTGTAGACTTCTCTTTAGCGTAAATCATATTCTGAAATAATGCATCATATAGTTAAATGCAGTAGCCCCATGGCTTCTTTGGTGCTGACTGGCAGCTCACAGCTGACTTATGACAGTCAACCTTTAAGTATATGCCTAAATTTTGACTGTCAGAAGTGAAAGCTGCTAAATACATGTTTTTGCAAATCATATGGTTCAGCGTAGGGATACATAATTTGGTCTGGTAGCTTTTCAAAGCCATCAGCTGTCAATCAGCACCAAAGAAGCCATGGGGCCACTGTACAATCACGTTATAACTGAAAGTCTGAACGGCGATTTAATGCTTACAAAGACGGCCCCATTAATATCGTATAAAAGGTTTTTTACAGAGGCTGAGTTTCGCAAATAAAACTTGAAGTAGATACATATCTCCTGTTAACTATCGAGGAGTTACTGAGTGAAATCCAATGTTTATTCACTTCAAACATTTATCTGTTATTACAATATTTTACACAAAGGGAATAATATAATGTACATATTATAATAACAATATAATTATTTATAGTAAAATATTTAGTACAAAACAATGTATTTACACAACATAGTGTATGTACTGTATATACTATATTAATATTAATAGCCTACATAAATAAATATATAACTTGAATTTCTGCCAAGGACACTTTTTAAAATATATCACATGAGCTTACCAGCGATCACCTAAATTAATTCATATACGCATAAACACTATGTTTATATAAGTTTTAAATATGTTTTAGTGACGTCATAGCAGTAAATGTTATATCAAAATAAATTATATAGGCCAACGTGAACAGTCACGTCTTACTTCTGAATAACTCATAGTAATATTTTAAATAATTAAAGCAAATCGTAAAACTACATATATACAGTATACTCGGAAGCTCATAGCCCAAACTGCACATATTTTTTGTTTGAACCAAAAGCAATACAAAATTCCTTTACACTTACAACCGGAAAACTATGCTAATACCAATAAATTGTGCACAAAGTTTCGGGATAGCAAACCTATTCTAAAGTGCGTGTACAACAAGTTGCATAGGAGTTAGGCGCGTGCCACTACACACCTTGACATCTTGGAGTATGGCAGCAGAACATAATAATAATAATACTAATATTAATAATAATAATAATAATAATAATAATAATAATAATAATAATAATAATAATTAGAAAACAACACATCATTCCATCTAGAAATGCGAATACGTTCTGAGGATCATCATTAACGGTCCTACATTGTCAATATTACACGTGCAGTGTAATTCGCCTAACTTCTATGCAACTTGTTGTACACGCATGCTTGAACAGCTTTGCTCTCCTCGCGCTGTACGCCGAAACTTTGAACACAATTTAATGGTATTAGCATAGGTTTCCAGAGGTAAGTGTTTGGGACTGCTGTATTACTTTTGGTTCAAACAAGCTAGTATATGTGCAATTCTGCTATGGGTTTCCGAACATACTGTATATCCCGTATACATTGTACAATAGTAGTGGTGGTTAGTGACAGATAGTAAAAACTACAAGATCTACTCTCACGTAACCATTCAGCAAACCATATGTTCTGCAAGACCATATTCTGAGGGTTTGTTGTCGTTTTTGGTGGTTAGATCATTCACAACAAACAATATGTTTTTATTTGAACATTTTTTTTACATTTTTACTGTCATTTACCACCATTCCTATGGCGATTGGACTCTCGATGAGCTATACTGATGAGCAAATAAACAGATCTTATATATAAGATAATCAGTGTTCATTTAGGTACAGGTATGTAAATGTTACAATCAATATAATAACCACGTGTTTCTTTTTCTACATCAATTAATTTCATGTATAATTTAAACAAAATACCTTATATAATAATTATTACTAAGTATGGGAACTTTGAATGCATTTAGGAGATACGAAGTTCGAGAAGTTGAGTAAATATTGAATTCGAAATATATGGGTAGGGGGGAGGAATTTAGTTTGAATTTGTTTTAGAGCTCTTGAATTGTAAACTAATACGAGTAGTTTGGCCTATCTTAATTCTAAAACAACCTTAGGGCCTACTAACCATTCCTAAGATTAATAATTTACAACTTTACTGAATATATATTAACAAAATAAAAACATTTAGTCAGTATTTTTACTATCATAGCAACTTAAGTATTTATGCAGTAAGGTAAAGATTTTATGTTTAACGTATTTTATAATATTCAGATCCGAATTTGAGATTCGGGACTCGTAGGTAAATTGGTGATTCAAATTTTTAGAATTCGTAAAGAAGCAAATTCGACCCAGTTTTAAATATTGTTACTAATGAGGTATATCCTCACCGGTGATCACACAGTCTAAGAAGTTGTTTTCACAATATACTGGATTGCCAGTGGTAGAGCTCTTGAGATTCGAACTTCAGTAGGATGGAATGGGGTAGTTTTCACCTTTAAACTTTCTTATCCTCTGTCCTCGTCAATGAGGAGGAAATTCATCTAAAACACTTCCCTTATATTAAACCATTAATAACCCTAGAGTTAGAGTTGAAAGAATTAATTTTTATTATAAAGTACAAAATTTAAACCTAATAATATTTATTGCAAAGGGGGCAAAATATTACTTCCCATACATTTTCTCACGTAGGCCTAAGTGTTGCTGTATTTTTTTCTTCTTGAGAATAGAACCTTAGATCTTTTGTGCTTTCCCCATTCGATACAACTTGCTCTCCGGCCACGTGGTACCCCCTTTCCTCCGCCCTTCTGCCACACTTCCAAAATGTGCGAAGCCCCGAGCCGCATAGTTCTTATTTGAAAATAGATAATAAAAAAAATGCTTGCAATCTTTTCACTAACTCTTGCAGTAAAGTTTGTTCAAAGTTTATCAGAAGAAACATTCTTGATGCGTGCATGATAACAGTAATTATTTTCCTGATAAAACGTATGCATTTACTTAACACCTATCATTGCGCACTCGTTATCGGACTGTCACCCCGAACTCTATCAAATGATAAGTACAGAAATTAATATGAGTCATTATTTCAGCTGACTTTATCACAATGACATGGATTGGACTTGTTCCTCCTCCTGCTGAGCTGGTTCCTCATCTCGTAGCAAGGTCATTCACCGAGTCAAGTCCTCCACCCCCCCCCCTCCCCCCATGCACCTGAAAATTACAAATACTTAAACCATTAAACTTCTTTTTTTTTTTTAGAAAACAAAAAGGTAGGTTGTTATTTTAAGAATGTTTTGAATTAATTGTTGGCAGATATGTTTCGGATAGCCCCGGTGATCTTAGGGTAAAGTGATCGCCTCAGGATCAGACGTTCGTGGGTTGAAACCCCAGCAGAGATCGACGGATTTTTACCAAGAGATGAAAAATCGTAGCACAATTTCCTTCGGAAGGGGAAATAACACCTGTCCCACGTCGATTATGGCTCACTCATATGAATTCAGTGTGAGGGGGGCAATGTGGAAACTACCGCACTTTCAGAACTTCCCTAATGCATGTGCTTTCTCCCAGAGGATACGGACGGGCGACGCTAACTAGCCAAAGAGTTAGCTGCACGTGCTGCTTCGGGTGGACGGGAAACACATCAAGACCAACCTTCGAGTTGTATACTCATTTATACGTTCGGTAAAAATATTTTAATTAGTTTTATACTTTGATGTAGGGACTGAATATAAGTAAACAATATGTTTTTCAACTTTTTTGTATTAATGTTTTTTATCCAAATTAATTAAAGCACAAAGATATAGTAATCAAATTACGATCACTATTGAAGTATTTTAAAACAAAATAAAAATTTGTTTATTGGAGGGAAATTTAAAGTCATATATTTGTGGGATGTATACATGGTGCACTAGACCGGGTAGGTAGTGATCTTGTGATTATATGCGGCGTGTGGGTCTATCTCGGAGTATGGCGGGGGAGGAGGGGAAGTGGGAGGTGGCTGTGTGTAAGACGGGGGATCCAGGGCTTGCTCGTAGGGTGGGGGTAACGTGCTCAACGGTAAGGCCGGTGGTAAAGGGCGCCTGATGAGCGGCGTCAATGGCTGACGGCCCTGGTAGATGACAGCCACCGACTCTGTAGCGCTCGCCCGAACTCTAGCACACGGTCTCTCCTTCAACTCCATGTAGTGGCTGTAGACGACCAGCAGCATGTAAGCAAATAGAGCTGGAACACAAACATTCGAGTCCTATTTCACGAGCCCAGAGCATTTAAAATACGATACAGTGGTGTGTTCTTTGGTTGTTTTCATCACCGCTTGGTAACCATTCGAGTTACACGCATATTAACTATAACTAGGATAATTTGTTAAGAATGAGGAAGGTTTTGTTTAAAAGGAAGAGTACCCGCATTTACGCAGAGGGAAAGTAGAAAACCATTCAAGGAAAAAAAACTGTCGTACACCCAACCAAGATCCTAACACCAATCTCCCTATCATCGGGAGTCCAGTTCATTGTGAAAATAGCACGCTAGCTCAGTGGTCCGGCCCACCGACTGATTTTATTTGGCCAGCAAAATATATAACATACAGACCAATAATCATGGTTCAGATTTTGATGACATGTCAACATTTTTTATCGGGTTCGTCACATACAATGTTCAAAAGCAGAATTTTAACCATCCTCTTAGTGTAGTGGTCAGTGCACCTGGCCACGAGCCTAGGGGTCCTGAGGTTGATTTCCAGTTAATATATTGGGTTGTTTTTTTTCCCGAAAGAGGAACTACCCCAAAGGTCACCAGGGTTGAGTTAATAAGGATAAAGTTAGGTCCAAGCGTTACTACTGATCCCACACCACATACTCTGTATCAACATCACCTCATATCATCGGGACATGGAAAGAGAATCCACGGAAAGGCTGTACTATTAGTACATTTGGGCGTCCCCTTGTCAATGTTACATTAGTCGTAAATTATGTTCCTGATCTTCTTGTTGTAGGCCATTTTTAGTCATTTTAAGGTATTCATGTAGAGTAAATATATCTTTAAATACTATCGATATTTTATAAATGTTTATATATTCATACATATTTTTTTTATCACCCAGATGTCGAATTAAGAAGATAAGGTAGACAATGAGCTTTTAATCCTCTTCGCTTGTCTGGTTGTAAAATACACATTCTTGGTTGGGACTGCAACTAAGCTGGAGAGGTTTACGTTGGGAGGGGGTAGGTAGCTATTACTTATAAAGCAGATATTTGTGAATCAATATTATATTTAGCAGAATGCAAAAGTTTAGTAACAAAATACCTTTTATTGCATTTTAAATTAATAAATTATACCTATTTGATTTAGTCGTGTGCATTTATTATGAGTTTTTGTTCAAATTTTGAGGTCTTTTTTGAAAGTTTTTAGTCATTTTTGCTATAATTTTTAGGTAATTTTTTGATCATATTTAGATCATCAAAATCAGGTCCTCGTTAATGAGAAATATAAAGTTGACACTTATTGCTCGAAATTTGTTTCCATACTGGTCCACCATCCTTATTTTTTTCAAGCTATACATCCCGCGATATCAAAAAGGCTTGCTTTCCCTACCTTAGACGATGTATCCACTGAGGCGGGTGATACGAACTATTAATGTTTATAAACGCAACTCCTTGCAGCAGAGTCTGTACTCTATTTTGATCCAAGGTCTCTAAAATGATGTATGTGCTACAATGTTGGTTAATAGAATTGCCTGTTGTTGTTTATTCTGAGTCTCTTTGTTTATCGATGTAATTTGTGTACAGCGTTCGATTGGTTTTCACAACATACCCTAAATAAAATAGTGCAATAACACAACAAACAACTTATCACTGAGGGGAGGGAGGGATTTTAAGCTTATATATGTGTGTCTCTTGTTTGAAAACGAAACTGATGCTCTTGGACCAAAGGTATATATTCTACCAACAAAGTTAAGGTTTTAATACTGTTAAAAAGTTGAATTAATTGTAGCTCACTTCGGTGATCGCATAGTCTGAGGCATCACTCTCGCAATATACTAGACTGCTGATGACGGGGAGATTGGGGTTCAAATCCTTGACAGGTGTATTGAGGGATTCGACCTCGGTGCTTGTTTCAGGACCCGATGTTCATAGGATCAAACCCAGCTGGCGTCAACGGATTTTTCTTAAGCAATAAATATCCGTAGCACAACTTCCTTCGGATGGGAAGTAAAGCCGTGGGTTCCATGTCAACTGTGGCACGCAAAATAGCACGGGAACGTATATTGTGAGAATACCTTTCCCCGGCAAAATTGGTAGGCCCTTTCGCTCTCACTTATAGAAATTCTTGTGTGCTGATATAATTAGTCGGTTCAGAAAATACACGTTAATTAAATCAAATAAATGTATTGAGGGTGGCTTTAGTTTTTTCGTTAAGCAGATACATGTACACTTCCTCTTGCCTTTAACGTTCCTCATCCTTAACACACTAACGTAATTATTATATGTGTGTACAACCCAAACGGGTAGTAATGTGCGTTGCTAAAATTATATTTTATTTTAATATGTTGACTACTGTTAATATTTAAAACTCTAAGAAGGTTCACAAAAAAATAAATAAACCTGTACTTACGAAGATTTACAAATCCGACGAGGAAAATGGCTTTACCTCCTTTGGATTTGGTAAACATCTTAAACAGGCCATAGAACATGACGACGACGTTGGCTGACGTCACGAGGGTGTAGGTCAACAGCCACGGACAAGGTACGATGGTCGGCTCTGGATGGGGGAAAAGAAGAAACATTCTGGGGTCAGATCTTGCTGACAGTCCTTTTATTAGAGATCAACCTCATTCTCACATTTAATTTGATTATAAATTAATCTGAAATGTATCTCTAAAATTGGTAACGCGAGATCACTGTTTATAAGGGAACGGTGAAACATATTAACCCAGCCTTTTAGTCGATAATATGATACTAATAATGATAGTAATAATAATATTGTATTTATTTTGGTGAAATTAAGGCCAGGGAATTTTCTTACACCAACCCACATATTTTTCATCCATGGCCATACTCATACTCAAGACATTTTGAGCATCTAGCAATTCCTAAGGTTTAGCCATCCAACCTGAGAACATCCTGAATAGTGTATAAGCCTATAATGGGGGTAAAGAAAGAAACTCCAATACTACCGGTTTGGATTGAACTACAGCATTCCAGGTCACGGGTGTCTATCTTACCTGCCAATTTAGTCGATTGAATGGAGGGAGCAGAAATTATTTTACGACTACTTTTGGCTACTTCCTAAGTTAATCCAGGTGCACCAAACCCCTATTTCCACAAGGTTTATGACCTTCAGGTCATGTTATTTGTGGACATGGTAATATTTCCAAAAGTGTATTTAAGTGTGGCTAGCTGAGGAATTTTTCAGGCTTTTTATTTATGTATGCTTATTCTAAAACTGTAACTAAGGTGCATTTTTTATTATGATTTTAACTCGAAACAGTAGCTTCTAAAAAACTAAGTTATTTTTTAAATTCATTTTTTATCACCACGTATTACTACCTGTTCAGGTTATACGCTTAAGTATTAATTACGCTAATGGACTAGGAATTGGGAAGGTTGAATTTAGAGGAAATGAACCATGTTTGTTTGGTGGGAGAGTGTAAAACCATTTAGGGAAGCCATTTCCGGCTCACCCGACCGAGATTCTAACCTCGATCTCTCCATCCTTGGCAATCTAGCTGAACACTAAATGAGCACGTTAGCTAACTATGCCATTGAGGTGGGTGTTAAAATCTGTAATCAACTATAGACAACTCGTAATCTTAACTTACCATACTGGTGCCCTTGAGCAGTGAAATATTAGCTGGTAGCAGTAGAACTCCATTGATTATCAACATCGCGGTCAAAGCAGCTTGGTAGTCGGCTGTAATATAAATAAAGTAATAATTTAAATTGTGAAGATTTTATGTGATATATTTATAACAATGTGTACTTAAAATGTATGACAAATTAAATAAAGTAAATTCAAAATATAATTCGAAATGAACTTTTATTGCCAGTATTAAATTAAAATGAGTAATCCAAATATTTTATTTTTTAATTGCAAATAAATGTTTATCACCCCATCCTAATATCTGTTCAGGTTATACTCATAAATTATAATTACTCTATTGGAGTAGGATGAGGAAGGAAGTATTTTAGAGGTAATCTACCCGCATTTGCGTGGAAGGAGAGTAACAAACCATTTAGGAAAAAAAAACTCTCTTCAGAATCAGATTTGGATGTATATTTTAGTAGGGTAAAATTATTATTGATTCATCATAGCGAGCTCCTTTTTTAGCTTGACCAAAAGATATTTTGTCTGTCTGTATATTTGTTTGTTCCGTTATAATGTCAAATGCTTGGACCCGTTTTAATGAAATTTGGCAAGGGCCTTCTTTAAATCTAGGCCGAACGATGTATGCACTTAGTTTTTAAATCTGTTTATTCGTTTTAATATGGCAGCTCAAAATATGTTTCATTTTTTTTTTAATGTTGGCATATTATATTGCAAGACTGAATAACATTTGTGCTCTATGAATATAGTATAATTTATTTTATGTCAAAGTTGACCAGCGAGAAAAAAATATCAACTTCAAATCCAAGAAGAAATCATAAAAATTATTTCAACTTGAAATTTAAAGATAAATATTAAGTCTGCAATAACGATAAGAACAAGACAAAATAATTTAACATGATGCACTTAGAATTGTTTTTAATAGAGGGTATACTTTTTCCACAACTACTAATTAAAGTCACATCGTTTTATCTGTGTTCTAAATTATAATGAATACAGTAATGTGGACTACGGTGCAACACCTAGTTCGAGCTGCCTTACCAACAACTCGTTTTTCGTAGAATGACTTAAAGTGTAAGGTAGCCTAAGCGTAAATTATATTTAAGCTATAGCCCAATTACCGTTCCCAAACTTGGCCAACTTAATATCCCTTTACACTTCACAAATCTTTCGTGACCCACCTGGGCTAGTGTCGCAACACTCGCCCCTTACCCCATACCCTTCTGACCTTCAGTTTTATTTGTACCAATAATAATTGAAGTGGGTTAAAGACGTTTCCAGCTTGAAGATTTCAAATCTATACATTGAAGCAGGCTGCATCTGAACTTGACGCAACTAAGCAGTCTAAACACTAAACACACTTAAACACCAATGTACGACATGGAAATATAGGGAAGAAAATGAGCAGTTCACACTGTGAGGCCTTTGGTTGATCTACTGATAACAATTTACCTCTTCCTTGTTTCCTATTATAGATAGACAAATGGTACCATTGAATATTTTTTTGATTCACATCCTGGCAGGAAGACTCCTACAGGCCATTTTCTTGACAAAGACAAATATCCTAAGTTCTAGAGGATTTATAAAAAACAATAAGTTTGCAATAAAACTGCTTCAAGATAAAAATAATGATAATGTTGTGAAGTTAGAACTAAATTTAAAATTATTTAAAAATTGGTGGTTTTTGTTTCCACATTGTAATATCTTTAAAACTCGCTGGATATAACATAAATTCCTATAAATGGGAAACCTTATTTTGACATCCCGTGACGTCATAGATGGGCAACGTCATTACCATATAGGATTAAAATTCTATTAGCCTATCATAGCATTTAATTGTTTTTAATATATTTTATTTGTTATAGCGAAAAAATAGTTATAAGATTTGGAAAAATTTCACCCAATAACTTTATTATTTGCATTAAAGTATATTTATATACTAATTACTTTATAAAGTTATGAATTTAAAATGCATCGTCATTAATAACATTAGTAATGCAACTGTTTCCAAAAATATACTAATCCGTGAATGACACCTACAGTCTGATTTAGATAGGAAGGAACTTTTTGACTGTTATAAAAGTTTCTAAAACAATTCCCATATATTTATAAATGAATTCATGTGATCTAAAACTCTCCCTTTTAACACATAATCAAATAATAGTAATAATAAAGTAATGTTTTATTGTCTGCAAAAAAAGTTTGTATTTTATAAATGTCTACTCCTACCAAAATCCGGCTGTATTATTATTTTCCGATCCATGCCACTTCGATTACATTTCTTCCGTCATGCCTACAACTGAAACAACTGAAGCAGTTTAATCGACATGACTCTCGATTCTGAAAATAACAATAGTTTCAATTCAAACACCGGCTGTGAAAGCCTTAAAAAAAAAAATATTAATATTGGCGTTTAAAAACTCACGAGCATAATATTTGTCTGTTTGGGCTGGGTGGGAAGGCGGTGTCATCAAAGCGTATGCGATCCGAAACGACGATATCATCACAGATACCTGGTTCAAATTAAAACACATTCAGGAACTTTACTCGAAATATGAGTGTGGGCGATATTCAGACTTAGTGCGTCTCGAGTGCGGCTCGAAACCAAATACAAGACGACGTCTACCTAGACTCGAATGGAATGGGCCAGTTTTTCATATGAAATATGGTATAAAGCCTATTACACACTGGCCTATAATCTTCAGATACACGCCAACCCACCGATGTTTCCCGTGGGTTTGGTTGTGAAAGATTTTTAAAAAATGTTAACAGTGTCTCGGTCTCTCGCCTTAAATGAGAAACGTCGCTCGGTGTGGACCCACGCGCAAAAATCGTCGGGTAGCTTTTGAATATTAATCGGTTGATTTCTATTCCTCATCTTGGTAGTGTTGTTGGGATGATTTTTATTTTGCTTGTGGTTACTAAAAATTTTAAATGAGCACCCATCGTTTGACGATAGTTCTGACAACAGTCACCATAATTCTCACCCCGTCTTATAATCTTCCAAGTTGGGGTATACACGGTCGATGTTGCTGACTTGTATCTGGCGGGTATCGACCAGTGGGTACTAGGGTACGCACTTGAGACGCACAAAGTCTGATTATGAATCTGACCATGTAAACTTTACAACCGGAATCAGAACATGTCAATGAGTTCGTGAGCAGTAACTTTTAGAAATAAGGTAAATATTAAATATTTGCATGATTAACTTTAAATAAATTACCTATATACTTATATAAAAATAGTTATACACAAACTTAGAGTTCCGAGCGAAACACTGGACATTTTACACAATGGAATTTAATAATAGAATGTTCCTTTATAATTTTTAAAATATTGTACCATGTTTTACTAGATGTTCAGGTTATTAACTAATTGCACTAGTGTGTTAGGGATGAGGATTGAATATATGGGAAGTGTACCCAAATTTGGATCAACAGAAAATGAAAAAAAAAAATCAGGAAAAAACCCTCAGAAAACCCGACTGGGATTCGAATCATTAGCTCTCCATCCATAATATTTTGAAAGTGATGCCTTTGACCATTTTACCACTGAAATACAGTTTTTAAAACTCGGAAATAAATTATTTAGATTCATTTCTAACACTACTGTCATAAAAGGCGTAATCTAAGAGAGAGGAGTGAGTAGAGTGGTTTAGGGAAATTACGCAGCTTTGGCGTGAATAGAGAATGGGTAGCCCGCTAATAATAAATTAAAACCCCTCCCGAACGCACTCAGCCGAGATTTAAACTTTGACCTCTTCCATCACTGGCAGTCTCGCATATTGTGGGCCTGTAATATTAGACCGCATGACAACCGGTGCAGGTAATACGTATGTACTGTACATGGGATAGAAACATATTTATTGTCTGTAACAACATACTAGGTTGTGACGTAAATTGTATTTACCATATCTTGATTGGGATATTAAATTATATTCCCATTTACTCGAGCAGTACATCTTGTAGCCCTATACAAAGCTAAAGACAGGACCATTCTATATTTAGTATACTTACAAGGAAAAACAATCCAATTACTGTGCATCCAGTCTTCAAAGTACATCCACAGCAAAATTGGGTAAGCCTAGTCATACCGGTCATCTGAAACTTAAGATATGTATCTACATATTTAGGTACATTGCGCACATAGGGTGTTTGGAAACTCATAGCCCAAACTTCACACATAGTTTGTTTGAACCAAAAGTAATACAAAACTCCTGTACACTTACATCCGGAAAAATATACTAATACCATTAAATTGTGTTCAAAGTTTCGGCGGACAGTGCCGGGAGAGCAAAGTTGTTCAAGCATGCGTGTACAACAGGTTGCATAGGAGTTAGTCATGCGGCACTACACACCTCAACGTCTTGGAGCACGGCAGCAGAATATACAGCGATTAATAGTAAACAACATACCAGTCCGTCTAGGAATGCGAATACGTTCTGAAGGTCATTATTACATATGCAGTGCCGCGAGCCTAACTTCTATGCAACCTGTTGTACACGCAAGCTTGAACAGCTTTGCTTTCCAGGCGCTGTACGCCTAAACTTTTAACACAATTTTTAATGGTATTAGCATAGTTTTCCGGATGTAGTACTGTATAGATATTTTGTATTGTTTTTGGTTCTAAAAACTATATGTGCAATTTGGACTGAGTTTCCGAAAATTCTGTATATTATTTTATTACATACAAGATCATGATACATCTAATGATTTGTTTTTGCCGTTGGCGAGGAAGTAGGAGTTCCGATTCCGGCTGAGTTCCTCATCAATCCACCACTAAAACGTGGATACACTTTCTCTAAATTATGCCCTTTTCACTATAATCCTGGCGGATATTAAGGGGTCGTTGGACTATCCACAAACCACGTAAATAGTTTGTAAATATTTTTTTCAGCTTCCCCCCCCTCCCGCCCCCCAAGCATGTAACACCATGTAGACATTTACTTTGATCTCACCCCTCTCCCTAACCTATGTTATGTAACTTTTTCACATAAAGAGTGAACGTCATTATTTCATAGGAAAACTTTTGTGACCCCGAAAAATAACTCGTAAGGCTCGAAACACAAATAAAAACAACCGCCCGACAATTAATTTGTTTGTTTCTGTCAATGAATATAGATATATGAAGTCGCTAGGGTAAGTGATGTGTGCTATAAGGTGTTATCATAGCTTAACTTAGTTTGTAAGTCGTGTTCTGATATAATATGTGTTTAGAAGTGCACGTACCATCAATTTTAAATAACAATACTTGTCATAGATTATGTTAGTCTCGAAATCTAGTAACTAAAAGTAAATTTACTTGACCCGCCTCGGTGGCGTAGTTGGTTAACGCGCTAGTCGTGTTGAGCTCGACTGCTGAGGACGGGGAGTTCGAGGTTCGAATCTCAGTTGGGTGAACTGGGGGGGGGGGGGGGGGGCGGTTCCTAAATGGCTTTCCCAATGGCTTCACTTCCTCTAAATTCAACCTTCCTAATCTCTATTGCATTAAAGTAATTACTAATTAGTGCATAGGCATACAACCTGAATTGGTAGTAGAACAAGGTGCTAAAAAAATAGCGAAAAGTGCATAGTGTATAGTGCACAGTGCATAAAGTTGATTTTACTTTAGCTTTTTTTTTAATGCTTTATGCATGTGTTAAAGCATAAATAAAAACCTCAAACTTGTGACGTATCAGCCAATGATAATGAGAGAAGATGTTCTACCCAATTTAACGCCAGTTTACACTTCGAACAGAAAATACATTCTGCTAGTGTTTGAAATACCTTGTGGAAGTCATACTTATTTGTTATTAACGATTTTTCTTTTCTTTAGCGTCAGTGTATACGATTGAAAATAAAGGTGAAATAGCACAAATTTGATTCTGTTATTGATAAATAGTTCTACCTTAATATTCATGACAACAATAATTTCAAAACTAAATCAAATTTGATTAAATGATACAGACAACACTTAAATTAAATTAATTTTATGTTTCAAAAGATACATTTCAATGACTTTTATTTAAGTGATGAATCCTTAAGTCAAGTATAATTCAAAAACTTGTTTTGTGGCAAAGAGGTTTCATGGGTAAAAATAATAGACTAAATAAACACTTTAATGGTTTATTTTCACTATAAGCTGTTGTATTTAGTGTGCACTGTATTATATATATTATTCTATATTATCTGTGCACGATTAGGTCTATAAATCCAGCTTAAGATAAAACCTCCAAACATAAGCAAAAATGAAATTGCTGTAAGTATATTTCTGAGATCGAACCCGGGAAGTCAGGCCCCTTGACCCCACATATTGACCGGATACTGTGTGAAAAAAAAAATAGTGCACCTTATTCTAGTAAACAAACTGATTTGAAGCTTGGTAAAGTGATGTGAGGCACGCATGCGCATCAGTCAAATGTAACCAAAAGGAAATACAACAGGAATTCACTTACTTGTAATTAGTTGGGTGTTTTTTTTTTAATATAAAGATATTTATTAACTTGTTGTTATTTATACATTGATGTTTTGGTTCTATGTTGTGATATGAAGGTGCTAGCGGTATACCAAGTGACCAGGTAGGCAGGTAGGGTAGATGGCCGAGCCGAGAAAGGTCAACCTGTAAAACACCGCATATTGTTTCGTCACCCACCTAGCTCCCTCTCGTCAATCAATATGTTGAGGTGAGTGGGGGACAAAGTAACACGACATATTCGTGTCATACCGGCCAGGGGTGAGCTATACCTTCATTCACCTGTCCCCGTGGATTACCAACGAGACCACAAGTCTACGGGACCCTTGTTTGATACCAGTTGTATACGTGTTGGTGATGCTTTCTTATCATTATTATTATTATTTTATGTATTGTAGCCATCCGGGCTATCTGCATACCTACAATAATGGAGTAGGGATGAAGAAGGTAAAATTTATAGTAAATGTACCCACACTTGCATGGAGGTAATGTGGGAATTAAATTATGGAGAGAGAAACCCATCTCTGTACCTTACAACCTGATTGGATTCGAACCTCACTCTTTCCGCCACCGGAAATCCTATCCGTTACAAGAGTGACGCTTTTGAGTTTAGACTATTAGACCACCTGAGTGGTCCGATTGGTAAATATCTGCCCACTGTGGCATTAGGCGTAGTGTCCTAAGAGTTAGTTTGTAAGCCGTGTAATTATAGATATAACCTCTATGTTTTAGGACGTGAACGTTAAGTCCCTCAAAAATAAAATAAAATTCCTCACCCAGTGTGGCACTCCTAACAGTTATAAATGAAAATTTTCCAAATTCCAAGGGAACATAATGTTTTTGCTAGGACCTAAAGGAAAATGTTCTAAAATCTCTACCTACAGTTGGTCTACGGCTATTCTCCGCATCACAGTGGTAAGGGACACTGACTAGAGGTTTTGGGAAAATTGATTCGATCTCAAATGGCACCTAAAATATGTGCCATATTGTCTATGCAGGCTAATAATGGTTTATCTTAATTAATAATTATAACTGGCCTTGTGGTATATTGGTCAGCTCCCCTGGCTTCCAATCTAAAAGTCTTTGGCTCGATTCCCGGCTGGTATTATGGATATTTTCTGAAAGGGGAATTATCTTAAAAGTTATCAGAGTCTGGTTAGTTAGGCCTAAGTTTCTAATAGTTCCATACCCTCGTATTCACTATCATTATCTCCGCATCTTATCGTGAAAGAGCCTCCACGGAAAGAATGTACGCTCAGTACATGCGGGCGTCCCCTTAGCAGCAGTAAATTAGTACAGTACTTGTTAATATTCCCAAAAATTGGATTACGTGTTATGTAGCCCAGACATGCATATCTATACTTATAAAATAACATGTTCTGACTAACTGACTGACTGATTCATCATCGCCGAGCGCAAACTATCAAGGCTACAAGCATGAAATTCGGACTGTATATTCATTTTGTTATGTAGGCACCCACTAAGAAAGGATTTTAGAAAATTTCACCCCAAAGGGGTCAAAATAGGGGATGAATATATGTATGATAATATGTATGAAAGTCCGTCATTTTGAAAGTTACATAAACAAAATTTTGTATTTCGGTTATTGACGTAAAACAAATAAATACGTGTTTCAGGAATTTTGGAAATTTTATTTAATAAGGGATGAAAAAGGGGGTGAAAATTTGTATCGGACTTGCATTATTTTTGATTTGAGGTCAAGTTATGGTCATCAACGTAACGTAATATTTTAAATTAATCTGTAAATATATATGTATATTTTCGTATTTGTATATAATCAACTTCCACGCGAGCAAAGCCGCGGGCAACAGCGATCTAGTATAAAATAAATTAATAGATATTAGGAACACTACAGACAAAACCCATATTATTATTATTTTACCATTTAGTTGAACGGAACAAACAGATTTAAATAAACAAGTCGTATGGCAAATTGTTTAGATTTTAAACCAAGTTTATTTATTGTATTTACACCAGCCAATTCATTATGTGTCAGAATTGTTTTTGTGTTTATTGTTGTATTCTAAGAAATTTACCGCATGCTGACAGCTCTAGTGGGTAGAAAGATGCCCGGCCCGCACATAAAAATAATCTTACGTGTAAACAAGTTATTGTTATGCACTATACTGTATACAGCTCGAGTGAATTGTTGGATGCAAGACACCATTTTTCACAGTCGGAGCTTACTAAATGCATCAGCGTTGCAAGGCCAGATATTTCAAATTCTAAGAGAAAAAAAAGGAAAATGCTTTAAGCAAAGAGTTTTGATTGAAACTAATTCATCTAAGAACCATCAAGACGACAAAGAGTGCTACGTTCGTAATGAGGTTACGTCCATCGTCCATTCAGGATTTCTTGCTCACTGAAATTTGAGATTGATTATTATTAATAGCGCCACGTCTTACTACCCGTTCGGGTTGTACGCACTTACGCTGACGTGTAAACGTAGGGTGATTGTGAGATGAAATGGAGGACCTACAGTTTAACGTGGGATCCGAACCACGGTGGAGACCTGGCATTCCACACATTCACAAGTTGTGACTAATACACGTCTTGTCTCTACCATCTTTACAACATTATAAAAATGAATGTATATGTATAGCCCTGACAGGTACTAAAACTTGGATAGAAAGAAACCCTTGGCTTTACATACACACGGCTATATCAGTATGCAAGGTCACTTCAAGGGGTGTGGTAAGCGAGGGACCTCCCGGGGTACTAAGCTCGAGGGGACACTATGCCACCAATGTTGTATAAGAAATAAATAAATTATATTAAAAAAAAAATCAGCTCAATTTTATTTTTTATTTACCTTATCAAATATTTGCAGAAATTCAAATTTCATCTTTTCGATGTTCGTTAGTCTTACAGTAAGTACATAAAAAAACGTATATCTGGGTCAAGTTCTGGTCCGGATAATCGAAACCAGAGATAATCTGTATTGTTGGGAAATGTTCACTCTAAGGAATGTAACTAAATTCCACTCTATCTCCATGTATTGTAATATTTGGGCAACAGGACGAACATTCAGGGATGAATCAAAGCTACCCTCTACAATTGCAATTTATATTCAACTACCCTCCTGTGATTTCCTTGTTAGAATTTACATTGAATCATTCGAACAAAGATATTTGTTCTGAATTGTTATTTTTTAGCTCCACATCTTACTAACCGTTCGGGTTATACACACATGTATTAATCACGCTAATGTGTTAAGGATGTCTAAGGTTGAACCTAAGCGTGCCCGAATTTGTGAGGATGTAGAGAGGAAAAACTACCCTCAGTGCACATGACCGGGACTAGAACTACAACTTCTCCGTCATTGGCAGTCCAGTCTAATGACGATTCAACCACCTAAGCGGGTCCGAGATAGTTCAAAGTTACACCTTTATTTTTGGGAATCACAAACAAATTATACCTTGGGGCTTTTGCCCGTTTCCTAGTTCCCCTGTTCAATGGGAGCCACATGCCATCCAATAGAGCGGCTGTGTTTAAGGAAAGCTTTGTTTTTATTGGTACGATTAATTTTCAATCCACCCGCATCGGTGGCCTAGATAGCTAAAGCGCTAGGTTAGTGTCAAGCTAGACTGCCGAGGACAGGGAGATTGAGGTTAGAACCTCGCTCGGGTGAACTGGGGGTGGTTTTCCCTAAATGTTTTTCCACTTTCCCTCCACACAAATGAGGGTTCACTTCTTCTATATTCAACCTTACCAATTCCTAACCCAATAGTGTAATTAGTACTTAAGCGTATAAACCGAACGGGTAGTAAGACGCGGTGCTAAGTATAATTTTCAAGTCATCGAATGAAAAGGTACATTATTAATTTTTTTTTAAATTAAAAAAAAACCTCAACAGTCACCTATTAAATGTACTTGGTTGGGATTGAATAACCTCCTCCGAATTCATAGTAGAGAGTTCAAATCATTTCACTGACCTTACTGGCTGGGACAGTTCTCCTTAGCCTCGGCCATGGTCAGCATATTAGACGAGATATAATTGACTTGGAGCTAATTAGCGGTATGGCGCTTGCGATGGAGCATACATCATCATCAAGGCTCAGATTTACAATCAATTAAATATTTTTTTAACTTTTATTAAAACCTATGTCCATGAATGATTATTTACGAATTACGTGATTTCGAAAATTTTGACAGGTTCTTTGATTAAAGATTTTGGAATATTTCGTATTTTTAGTTAATAAACACATATTTCTTGGTTTTTCTTCATAAACGCGTCATATTTTGCTAGTTTAAGACGCACAGATTATATAATTTAATTTAGCTTTTTTGCCAACAAGTGAGAGCCAAAAACAGGTATTACCTATGCAATTTCTAGCCTATTTATAAGAATAAGATTACATTTGTTGACTCAAAATAGCAACAATAATTTAAGCTGGCACTCTTCTCCACCTAGCTACCTAGTTATACTACACATAAAAAACACTCATCAAGCTTATTGGCTGCGTGGGGTGGAGGGTGGGGGTGGTTGGTGTAAATCTTGATTGCAACCTTTCCTCTCAAGCTAAGACCAATATTATTGAGCTACACCCTCAAAGGGCCATTGACTTTAAATTTGTTTACTTGTTTTGTTTTTATTTCTATAACAATATCTTCTGTTTTATCAAGAGCAACAAATCATGGGTGACCTGATGGTATAGGGGTAAGGTGTCCGACTTCTGTGCTAGAGGTCCGGGGTTCAATCCTCGGTCTCAGCACAGATTTAACAGATTACCAAACTCTTCCTTCACCTCTGACAAGATGTGTATTAATCACAAACTTGTGAATGTGTGGAATGTCAGGCCTCCACCGTGGTTCGGATCCTACGTTAAACCACAGGTCCTCCATTTCATCTCACAATCACTCTACCATTACACATTAGTGTAAGTGCGTATAACCCGAACAGGTAGTAAGACGTAGTGCTAATAATAATAAATCAAGCACATATATTTATTATTTTAATAAAATATTTTGCCAAATTTAAGAAGATCTACAATATATACATGGATTTCAAGGAAATATGAAACTATAAGCTAATAATAATCATCATCATCATCATTCGATTTTCCTGTTGGTTTTTTGCAGCTCACTCTTTCTACCTTCTGAGGCAAGGTTTTTGCATATTTATAATTGTTGTTCTTGCCAACATCTTCCAATATTTGATTCATAAATCCCGTCTTTGATATACTTCTTTCTTACATACACAATTCAGATTTTTTTTTTAATTAGAAACTTAAATTTAAGGCAAAAAAATGTTTTTAATAAAATGACCCCATACTAAAAAACAAAACACCACATGGTATCGAATCTGTGTTTCCTAGAACAGCAGTCGACCTCCCTAGTCACTAGGGTCAGTGATCAATTTAGCACAGTGCCTTCATTATATACACTGCTCCCATCCGACAAATAAATAAGCTCTTGCTTAAGTGCTCTGCTTTGTGTATTGGCCAGTCAACAAAAAAAGTAATTTATTTAGTCAACTTATACTCAAAGGCACAAAGACTGTTACTAGAATTTGGTTTTTTTTAAATTGCTAACTGTTTTCTCAAATTTAAGAACGCAAAATACGATTTAAGAAATATTTATGATTAAAATTTTTCAATAAAAAATTGTTTTGCTCTCTAGTAAACACTGACATTGATACCTTTTTTCATGTGTGTTTTGACTTCTAATTTGATGTTTCATTGAGTGTACATTTTTCTCCAAAACGTTATTTCAGGCCACGACGTAAATACTAATAAAAACCTTGGGACAGAACATTTAACCTAAATATACAAGCTCAGCAGCGATGGTTGTACTGGTTGGGCAACTCAAGTAGAACCCGCCTCAGTGGCGTAGTTGGCAAACGCGCTAGTCGTGTTGAACCCAACTGCTGAGGACGGGGAGATCGAGGTTCAAATCTCGGTCGGGTGAACTGAGGGTGTTTTTTCCTAAATGGTTTTCCACTCTCCCTCCACGCAAATGCGGGTTCACTTCCTCTAATTCAACCTTCCCAATCCCTAATCCATTAGCGTATTTAGTACTTATAGCGTATAACCCGAACGGGTAGTAAGACGTGGTGCTAAATAATAATAATAATAAAACTCAAGTAGAGTCGTTATAGGAAGGAAGGTTTAAAACGTAAACATTGCTCTCGATATTGACTAAATGTAACTACACTCCAATTTTCATAGGAAGAGCTTTTTCGGAGAGCAAGAAAAGCTTATAGATCTACTTTCACGTATTCATGCGTCAATTCATGTGATATGCAGCTGTTACTTTTGATAAATATGATCAATATCTATAAAATAATACTAATAATTTAGTAAAATTCTATTAATATTGAAACAATTTGTCAAAAGTGACGTGAGTAGGTCTGTACTCGCATTCACTTGGAGAGAGTGTGGGGAACCATTTAGGAAATAACTTAGTACATCAGCGAGGAATTCAAACGCTGAACTTCCTGTTACTGGTAAACTAAACAATACGATACATAAAAGATTATTTAGTAACGTGTATGATAATACAAGAACAAATAACTAGATATAATAGAGGAGAAAATAGGATATTTAGAAAATTAAATAATATGTCACAGTACGAGATAATCTCACCTCATTTAATCGATTTTTTTCGATGCGTAAAGGAAATACTTCACCCCCATTGATCACATCCAACGTGTATCTTTATTTTCAAAAAAAATGAATTTTCAAAAAAAAAAAATTATCAATTTGAATCGTAATCAGTTCAATAGTTATATGAGACACACAAACAAATTATTATTATTTTTATCTAAATCATTATTAAATATCATGTTGAAAACTCATAGCTGTAACTGTAAGATATTAGTTACATCTCGGTGCAGTAAATATATTTTTTAAATTAATTAACTAAATCTTAAAAATTATTTAATATATAGACATTTTGTTGCATCATGGCAACGTTAATAATTGTCACCGCATATATTGTAGATCGCTAGAGGTATAAGATGGCTTGTCATAATTAGGTTGTAAATTTTATTTTAGAGTAAAATTACAATTTTTTAAAAAAATTATATTTTTGTCGTGTTAAACTGAAAAATAGTGATCTCATCCTCCCAAAATCAAGAAGCACAAACTTACTTAAATAAATTGATTCGTTCTTCTTTTATACATAATGTCAGCAAAAGAGATATGAAATTATATAATTAACTATCACTTTTAAGAGGTTATCGGTAGGCAGAGATGTCGATTGGAGGATAATGTGAAACTGTATTTGGAGGAGGTTGGGTTTCAGGTTAGTGATTGGACTAAGGTATAGGTATTCAACCCGTGGCCCGCAGGCCACTTGCACCCCATCGTAACATTTTTTTTTTTGCATCCCGTGGGCTCATTAAAAATATAAAATTATCTCAGGAGGAAAAAAAATGACGAATACAGATTTATATTTTACATAATTAAATAAATACGTATTTTAAATTATTTTATGAACTATTTTTACTTTATACGTGAAGAAAAACATTACGTTTTTAGATAAATGTACCTAGAACCGGCAAATGACTAATTTAGTAGATCAGGAAGAGACTACTATTTCGGGTGCGTTCGATAATATTCGGGAATGTTCGCATTCGTTCATCACCACTGAAACGCCCGGAACGCAAAAAAAAAATGTAATCCTAATATTGTCGGTAGATAATACTTAGCACCACGTCTTACTACCCGTTCGGTTTATACTCTTAAGTATTAATTACTCTAATGTGTTAGGAATTTAATATAGAAGAAGTGAACCCACATTTGCGTGGAGGGAGAGTGTAAAACCATCTAGGAAAAACCACCCCCAATTCACCCGAGTGAGATTCGAACCTCAATCTCCCCGTCCTCGGCAGTCTAGCTCAACACAAAACTTGCGCGTTAGCTAACTACTTCACCGAGAGAGGCGGGTATTGTCGGTAGAGTATTGCGTCCCGCGAGCCAACAAGAGATAAAAACTTTCGAGCTACTTTAGGACAACGAGTTATTTACCGGTAGTTAATCTTGTGACACGTATGGCAGAAATGTGATGTGTGGGTGGAAATTAATGTGTCGGATTGCATCGAAAGTGATTAGATAATGTCGTCCTTGTCATTCCATTCTGGTTAGAAGTGTATTGTGGAGGGTGGTGCGGCTTATGAGAACATATAAGGAAGGACTTTAGATCTTGACCTAGGTCACTGAGGTTGATGTGCCTCAATAAAGTAGCACAAAATGCCTTTCTTAATTTTGGAGAGCTCCAGAGCAGGGAGGGATGAGATTGGAGGCTATGAGGAATTTGTTATAATTTAATCAACTTAATTGACTTGATTCCCGTGTTTGACCCGATGCGTCACTTTATAATGTGATGCGTATTGAAAACTTGTGCCAAGATGGTTGATTTATTTTAACTGTTCTCAAAATTAGTATCGACAAACATGTAGCTCAGTACTAAACGCAAAATGAATCATTTTAAAAAACCATTTTTGATAATATTGAAATAAAAAACTTATTCTCCTGTATTTTTTTAATAACACAAGTAAAAAAATGTCTTCAAAAAAAACAGTTTATCTACTTGAACTTTACACATATAGCTTAACTAAAATAAATGTTAGGAAATCCTTATGCGGTTATTAAACAGAAACTATATACATACATATATCAATAAAAGATAAAACTATCTCCATTATCTGGTTTTGTAAGGTTCGTGGCTTATGTCTTACGTAAAACTTTTTGCAATCTTGAGTCACGTTAATAAAACTATTTCCTACGTTTATGTTGCCATTGCAACAACAGTCTTCTGGGATCAAGCCAGGAAAAATGGTTATCTAAATCTAGTAGTTCTTTTTTTTATAAATGTCAAAAAATATCGCGATTTATAGTAATCGATTTTACATGTCCTTAAATTATTCTATGATTCTTACTATACAACCGGGAAATCCAGAATTTACTCATTTTTAAACAATAAACAGGAAATACACTAGGATTTGCATGAATGCATGGAGATAAGATATAAAATAAACACTTTAAAAACCACAATGTGAGAAACTAACCCCCATGTCATCTGACCGGGATTCGAACATTGACCTCTTCATAGGTGATGGATGACCTAGTGAGCTTCTAACTTTTTAAGTGAGTTATTTTCACACAATAAATAATTAGTAGTGATCAACGATAGTTTTTTTTTGAATGCCCCTTCAATGCACCACGTTATATATCTTCTTCGAGAATAATCTCTTGGACCACTGGATCGTGCCTGTTCCGTTGGATGTACCTTTTCTTGTTTTTCCTCCCCTCCTCCCAGGAAAGGCACTGTTTGGCCACAACATTTATGTACCAACACTCCAAGCCTGGAATGGAAAACATTCCTCATGTCATCAAGACTAACGAAAGGCAAGGTTGATCACGTGGTTAGCGCCCTCCACTCTCACCCAAGAAGAATTCCTCCACACGAGTACATTTCGGTGAAGTTCCTTTTACTTGCTATAATCTTTAAACTAGGTTACTATATAGATTGTGTTGAGTTAGAGTGTAAATGATTAAAAACAAAATTATTTTATAAACCAATTGTTACTCGACATAGAATGTGTTTAGTAGTGTGGCTTTGTCTTAATAGTCGATATTAGAAGTATAGTCAGGGCTTGAAAAAGCCTCATCCACTTGTCTGTGAAGAGGGGAAAATTTTTGTTTGACGAGGGAAAAAGAAAAATTATTTTAAATCGTTATTTTCGTCATGGTTGACCTGTCGATATGACTACTTAACGACTATCGCAAGATTAATAATCGATATTACGGATCGAATATATCGTACATAAGCTATGGATATGAGTTCATAATGACTCTTGCAAGGTGATTATCGATATTACTCTTCGACTGAAGAGTAGATAAACTATGAATAAAATAGCGATTCTCTCGCAAGGTGATATGATATCTTATTACAATTCGAGGGTGATTTCGAGATAGATATAAATCAAGGTTGCAAATATTGAAGCAGTTTGGACCTCAAAAACACAACGAAAGAATCGAGAGTAACATTTGGCGAGTTTTATCAGATTCTTATTTTGTTTATTCACGTGTGAGGGGTGAAGAAATGGCGCAAAAGAATCTATTTCATTTTTTTAAGAACAGTAATACAATATATTTTGGTTTGGTAGACAGTTTTAGATAGAAATAAAAATGAAAGAATGCCTAGTTTAAATTTGTTAACATAAATTGCGTGTTTATATTCTGATCATTGTGACAGGTGAAATTTTTGACTTACTGGTGAGCCACCCTAGAATTTTTCAATCTCTGAGTATAGTGCACCCACATTAGTGAGAAGGGCGCATAGGAAAGTCACAGTTATAAATTCACACGTGTTGTTCCCCTTTCAAGTACACCTTGGACCACATCCGAACCTCAACCCCCTCGTCGTCGGCAATCCAACATATTGTGAGTCCAATGCTTTAGACCGTTTGTACATTGGTGTTGGCACTTTATTAAATAATAACAATAAAAATTATAACTAACCCCACGCCGGTGGTCGCATGGCCCAACGCATCACTCCCTTTTTGTACTGGATTGCTAGTGACGGGGATATCGGGGTTCGAATCCCGTCGGGTGTACCGAGAGTGATTTTTTCCTAAATGTTTACCACTCTCCTTCCAGGAAAATTCTGGCACGTTTCCTCAAAAAATTCTACCTTTCTCATCACTAACAAATAAGCTTAATTAATATATGCCCATATCCAAAACAAATACTGAGACGCGGTGTAAAATAATAATATTGATAATAAATATTTGAAACTTAGTAATCAGATCACTAATCTTATAAATGGTCACCAGATACATTTTCCACAATCGCTCTCTACATATTTTATTGTTCAGTCACCAAAATACTGTTTGTGTTCGTCTGATCATACTAACAAACAGAACTCCCTAACTTAATTTCCCTGCACCAAGATAATTCTCATTTTGTCACAGGTTGGCAACGCTGTATTAGATAAAACGAAGGTATCTGACGTCACATTTCATAAACTTACCGACACAGACCGATACAATCATCAGTAGCACAGCTGGTAGCGCTCTATGAGGCTTTGTACGGAAGTAGAGTATCCCACCTATGGTGATAATTATTATATAACAGAACACCAGCATTCCGTCGACAAACAACCAGAACAGTGTCAAAACACTACTTTCCTGAAACAGTTACACAACAGGCGATCAAAAATTAAACTCTATATAAAATAAATGGTGACCTAGTGGTCTAGGGGTAAGGTGTCAGACTTCTATGCTGGCGGCCGGGGTTCAATCCTCGGTCCCGGCACAGATTTATCTGATTTCCAAACCTTCCTTCACCTCTGACAAGATATCTTGTGAATGTGGGGAATGCCAGGCCTCCACCGTGGTTCGGATTCCACGTTAAACTGTAGGTCCTTCATTTCATCTCACAATCACCCTACCATTACACATTAGCGTAAGTGCGTATAACCCGAACGGGTAGTAAGACGCGGTGCTAATAATAATAATAATATATAAAATAAACTAACATCTATAGTCTCATTTTCAGATAAATAACAGCTATAGCTGATAGATAAGAAAAGTTACGGGATCTAATTCCCCGTAGTCCTATGTAAAATCATGGGATCATCATACCGTAACTATTTATATAATATATTAAATATAAATATAGCATGGTGTTTCTGTTAAGTTTTTTTTCTACTCTCTACCTTTTAAGTTGTTGTTTTTGGTTTTGCTTTTCAAATACTCTGAGTTTTGACTCGTGTACTTACGCTGCTTTATTAAAATATATCATTATGAAATACATTCTGTTTTGATGAGAGATATTTACCACAGCTGTACCTTAATAGCTCCATAAATGAGAAGTAAGCTGAAGATTATCTGAATTATCATACACAAGCTCAAAACTTTCAGAGTTTCTCCAACAATGTTTTCTGAAACATAATGTTATGTACCAATCAGTATGAAATGGTTTTCCACCCTCCCTCAACTTAAATGCGGGTGTACTTCCTTTAGATATAACCTTCCAAATCCCTAAAACCATTAACGTAATTAGTATATAAGTGTATAACTCACAAGGGTAGTAAGACGTGGTGCTATAGGAAAAACAAGTATTGGAAATGTGTGTTTGCGCGTATTTTATTTTCATAAATCATAGGTGAGTAGCTAATATGTTTTGGAATATTTTTCATGACGTTTTCAAAGATTATTTGCTCGAATATGAAAGAGTAAGAGACAATTTGGCAAAATCAAAAAGTACACACTCCTTTTTATGCTTTTTTTTTATTGTCTAAATTACATTTTTGCAGAAAAATTCTTCTATGGTTTGTACAACTGAGATGATTTTCTAGAGGATTTATTCTAATAATATACGAAGCTAATATAAAAAATTGGGTTCGATTTATTAAAGGGTAAGTAAAAATGGTAAAAAGTGTGGAAAGAATTAAAAGAAAATTGTTTTATTTTAGGGGAAAATATGCAAAAGGGGCAAAAAGGGTTAAAAATGCAATATAATCAATTGACTTAGAATTTTTTAAACACTTTTAAGTTACCCCTCTTACCCCGTTAACTATTTTTTAGCCTGTTTGTACGATTGGTTCTTTTAAACCTTTTATCCCTTTTCTCTCTTTTGGAACTGTTATCCTTTTTATCCTTTTTACTCTTTTAGTATTTTTAGAAATGTTTACCCTTTTATCCAGTTTCTCCCTTTTATTTTATTTTTTGCCATTTTTACTCTTTTTTCCTTTTTGCCCGTTTGACTCATTAATACTTTTCATATTTATAAGTTTTTACTTACTCTTGTGTCCTTTTTTAATTTATTATATCTATTTTATACCATTTTAGAACCTTTTTTACCCTTTTTGCACGTTTTACACCTTTTTACATTAATTGCTCGGCTTTTCTTGGGAGAAATATTTTAGGATAAAATTAAATCACATAATTTTTTTAGAAAAAAACGGATAAGTAATGGGAGTAAAAAGTATTAAAAAATTATTAATAGAAAAGATTAAAAATAGTGAAAAGGGCAGAAATTATATCTAGTAAAAATGGTTGTTTGGGATGGAGCTTATTCCCACCTACCAAGTTTTAATCTTCTGCCACATTGAAAATTAATGTATTATTCTATTGTAGTTTTGGGGATTCTGAAACCCCCATTTCACCAGCTTCCTTTCAAAGTAGTAAATATAATCCCTCCATATTCTCGGCCAAATTAAATTTTCTGCCTCTTCTAAAAGTCGTTCTTTTTTACCTTACCCCCTTCCCTCCAACCCTAAATTTCTTATTTAAAATTTTAAGTATTTTATGATTATTTGGAGTATTCTTTTTACCTTCTCACCCAATTTAAGTTTTATTCCACACTGAAAAGTACTTTTTTATATTAGTTTTAGAAATGGTAAACCCCCCCTTTCAATTTAAACGGCTCCTACTTATAAATTTGGAATTTTAAGGTGAATTAGATTATCTGGAGTTGTCCTACCTGTCTGTCAAATTTAAATTTTCAACACATCTAAAAGTGTATTTTTTCTGTTATTGCCTCCAACCCACACCACAGCCTTTTTCTCAAAGATCCAATTAAAAATGTAACATTTTCAGCTCTTAATAATTATTTGGAGTAGTCTTTTTAACTGCTTGCAAAATGTCAGTTTTCCACTACATCCCGTAAGTAGTTGTTTCTTAATAGTTTTTGAAATTCTGAACATCTCAGCCCCTTTTCTCTAATTCACTCTTAGAAATTTTAAAGTTTATTATTTATTGGGATATTTATAGTTGTCTCTCAACATATCTTCCAAATTTTAATTTTCTTCCTTCTCTAAAAAGTTTTTTTTAATGATAGGTCCCCCATTTACCTGGATCCCTATTTTAAATTTCCTAATTTTAGATTTTTTGGGGTGACCTGGTGGTTTAGAGATAAAGTGTCAGAATTCTGTGCTGGGGTTCCGGGGTTCAATCCTCGGTCCAGGCACATATTTATCTGATTGCCAAACCCTTCCTTCACCTCTGACAAGACAAACTTGTGAATGTGGGAATGCCAGGCCTCCACCGTGGTTCGGATTCCACATTAAGCTGTAAATACTCCATTTCATCTCACAATCACCCTTCCATTACACATTAGCTTAAGTGGTATAACCCGAACGGGTAGTAAGACGCGGTGCTAATAAAATAGATTTTTCTAACTATATGGGCTAATCTCGCTACTTACCATCAAATAGAATTTCTAGTTTCCAGTTCCAGGAGTTGAAGAAATATGGTGATGAGTGAGTCAGTGAGTCACACACCTTTCTGTCCCTCCCCACTCTCTTAGATGAAGACATTTTTTTTTAACTTCAAAAATGACTTGCCCAATTCTAGATAGGAACCTTCATTTTAAATTTCAAGGCTCTATGCCCACTGGTTCAAAAGATGCACTAGTGAATTTTGAAAACTTTCAACCCCTCTTTTTCACCACTTATAGGTCAATTTTCAGATATCCCCGTTTTATCTTTTACCTAGGACCTAAAAGGAACCTTCATACAAAATTGTCTTGGGGAAATACGGTGATTATAAGTGAGTGGGTTTTGCCTTTTATTATATAGATTAAACGAGTATATATTCAGTAACAGTAAACATCTTGTATGTTTTGTCTTTGACATTATCAGTAACATTAATACTAATGTTTGATGAAACCCATGTTTTGTTAAGCTTATTGATAACGTTAATATTCAGTCCTATTAATTTTATTTTGTTTGTGAATGGTGGGAATGCCAGGCCTCCACCGTGGTTCGATTCCACGTGTAAGTCCTCAATTTCATCTCACAATCACCCTACCATTACACATTAGCGTAAGTGGCATAACCCGAACAGGTAGTAAGACGCGGTGCTAATAATAATAATAATAATAATAATAATAATAATAATAATAATAATAATAATTTATTTGTTAGATAATAATAATTTTTTGAGAGATAAATGTATTTAAATTCAAAAGTTCGATGGAAAATAATTTGATTTAAATTTTAATAAATATGAAGTATAGTTAAACTCACCTGGCACTAAAAATATATTTAAAACATATTGAACACATTCATCTTTGAAAACTCGGAAAGTAATGTACAATATTATTGCTGTGATCTGAAACAAAATGAATAAGTTACCATAGGGATTGGTACCATACACTGACAATGTATATTTTGTTGTGTTTTTTTTTATTCCACACGTTTATAAGAAATGGTTATTTTTAACGGATTAACTTATGATGTAATAATGAGGAGGGTTGCTATATGAAATAAACCCTCACTCTCACGGGTAAGGAAAGGAGTGAAGCAGATTTGAAAACTACCTCCAAGGTACTCGACCTAACTGCAAACCACAACCTTCCTGTCAACAGTAATCTAGTATTGCGAGACTGACAACCTAGGTTGTAGGGGAGAGAGTGTAAATGAACTTTTAAATTAAGTTTTGAATTACATAAAAATAATCATGATATACAACCAAAAAACACACTTGAAGTTGTTGACAAAATGTTTTGATGGTACAAGCTAAGCAAACAACTTTTTAAGAGTTTTTATTGTTTATTATATTATTACAAGCTAATCAACTAACTTCTGAATATATAGTATTTATTATATTAATATAAGCTAATCAACTAACTTCTGAATAGCTAGTATTTATTATATTAGTACAAATTAATAAACTAACTTCTAAATAGCTAGTCTTTATTATATTAGTACAAATTAATAAACTAACTTCTAAATAGCTAGTATTTATAATATTAGACAAGTTAGGCAATCAACTTCTGAATAGCTAGTCTTTATTATATTAGTACAAATTAATCAATTAACTTCTGAATAGCTAGTCTTTATTATATTAGTACAAATTAATCAACTAACTTCTGAATGGTTAGTATTTTAATATTAGACAAGTTAGGCAATCAACTTCTGAATAGCTAGTCTTTATTATATTAGTACAAATTAATAAACTAACTTCTGAATAGCTAGTCTTTATTATATACAAATTAATAAACTAATTCTAAATAGCTAGTATTTATAATATTAGACAATTAGGCAATCAACTTCTGAATAGCTAGTCTTTATTATATTAGTACAAATTAATCAACTAACTTCTGAATAGCTAGTCTTTATTATATTAGTACAAATTAATCAACTAACTTCTGAATGGTTAGTCTTTATTATATTAAATAAATTATACAAAGAAAGTGTAGTTTCAGTCTAGTTCACTAATACTCTTTACTTAATTATAATCACCTATCCAGATGTATTAATTCATCTATTCAAATCTAGACGGGATGTAATAACACGGACATTATCTAATACATCGTACTTACATACTATAATTGTATGCATTCAAACAATCATGTAGTAGGCCTACTAATTAGAGACATTCACTTGGTATTCATTTAAATATAATAGAAAACTACACGTGTATACGGGAATCAAAACCCGGTACCTAAACCAAGTGCTAAATCAAAGGCCCCAATTTTATTCTCTGGTGTCGAGGTGTCAATTTTCAACTATGCTTAGCTGAGTACTATGTAATGTTTAATTAATTACATTGTTTTCAATATTTTGAAGAATATAACTATCATTTTAATTAATTGATTATTAATACTTTACTTAACATCTTGATATTATGAATACACAGCAACTAAGAATGATGACGGACTGTTTGCTTGTTCTCTGAAACTTGTCGCGGTGACAACACTAGCGAATATTGATACACACCTCGTTGAAAAGTCCGATGTAAAACACGACCACGCTGCCATCTTCCTCATCCCAAAATCGTGAGATTTTTGATCTAAATGACGGGCTGGACAAAATAAAATGCATATTACTATCATTAAAATGTATCTGAGTTATTCTTAGTGATGTATGTATACTCTTATTTCGGAGGTCAACCAATCTCCATACATCAAGTATTGTAGCGAACAGTTTTGGATGAACTGAAGATGTTTTGACCACCGAATGGGAATTAACTAAATGCACGGCCGTGTTTTTTATTTATTTTTATTTTCTTAGTACCACGTCTTACTACCTTTTCGGGTTATACGCTTATGTAGTTATACGCTAGTAGTTTTAGGAACGATGAAGGTCATATTTTGAGGAAGTGTAACCACATTTGCTTGAAGGGAGAGTGGAAAACCATTTAGGAAAATAGCCCCCTCAATACACCCGACCGAGGTTAGAACCTTGATCTCCCCGCAATCTAGTCTACTGCAAGAGTAGCGCGTTAGACCATACCACAACCGTATTGATTGAGTTGTTTCTGTCTCCCAGGGACATTTTTAATCATATGTTTTATAATCTTCCTCAATGTTTAAACTAGTAGCTTATTAGTATCACTAATTTGGTCTATTTCAATTGCACTTTCTGAATCGACTGATTTTATCAGCACTCATCTTACAAAATAACTTAATAATATAATATTAGCACCAAGCCTTACTACTCGTACGCTTAAGTACTAATTACTTTAATGGGTTAGGAATTGTGAAGGTTTAATTTAGAGGAAGTGAGCCCACATTTGTATGAAGGGAGAGTGGAAAACTACTTAGGAAAAACCACCCCTAGTTCACCCGACCGAGATTCGAACCTCAATCTTCCCATCCACGGCAGTCTATCTCAACACTAAACTAGCACGTTAGCCAACTACACCACCGAGGCGAGTCAATAACTTAATAAAACAAACACAACGCCAATACCCCAGCCATGAACTCATCACTGTGAAAGGGAAAACCTCCGTTTCAATAATGACCTTATGACCTTCAAGCTCATTAGGCAGAGGCGTTTCCGATTGAGCTAAGGAGTCAAACATGTATCTAACTTATTGGAATGTAATACAATTAATATCTTCTACAACCACAATTATCTTTAAAAGTAACTTTTAAATTTCCTAGTGCTAAAATAATTATTATTTTATTACTTCTGTTGGTAGACTGTGAGCCACTGCAGCCACACACATACACATTAATTATCTCCCATTAAAATAAAATCCTGGGTCTCTCCCAAATGTACTGACCAAAGGTGTAGGTTTTACTACGTGTGTAAATATTAATAGTTTGTACTTACTTTTCTGAAACCATGATTATTAAACTACAGTAATTGATAAATGCGTATTATTAATATATATTTCCTCACTTAACTCCTCAGTCTTGTGTTTTCAAGCAATTCAAATCAATATTTTTTTAATCTAACATCCTACTTATTTAGTGTTAACTTAGAAAAATATATAATATATTAAAGAGAAGCATTGATTTTAATTATAAGACATTTGTCGTTAAGAAAAATCTTATCATTGATTGAATGGTATTAACTTAAACGACAACAATAATCCCCTTATCTTTGGGTTTGTTGTAAAAAACATGTTTTAGTTTAATGTTAGAATGCCAGAATGTAAACCCAGTGAGGACCGAATTAATATTAAATACCTTAACTTCATTGGTTTGAAACAATTGTTTAGGATTAAATATTGAACATTTATTTATAAATCAAATTTTGCACATTGAAATAGTAATCGACCAAATATTTCACTAGATATTTCAAGATACATTACTTCCTAATGTATTGACCTAATTTATACAGTTAAATACAACAACCATAAATATTATAAATAATTATTATCAGCACCGCGTCTTACTACCCGTTCGGTTTATACGCACTTACGCTAATGTGTAATGGTAGGGTGATTGTGAGATGAAATGTAGAACCTACAGTTTAACGTGGGATCCGAACCACGGTGGAGGCCTGGTATTCCACACATTCACAAGTTGTGATTAATACACGTCTTGCAGAGGTTAAGGAAGGGTTTGGCAATCAGATAAATCTGTGCTGGGACCGAGGATTGAACCCCGGACTCCCAGCACAGAAGTCTGACACCTTACCCCCCCCCCCCCCTAGATGCCAGGTCACCACTATTATAAATCAGAAGCCTTAACTATAAAGTTATTTTAAAACCCCATTCACTCAATAATTTGGCAAACGGAGGAATTAGGCTTAATTGATATAATTTTGGGAAGTAATTTGACCTGTTTCAGATGAATTCGTAATATGTATTTGCATAATGACTGATTTATGTACAATCATGAATTATACTACTATCATTTGGTTAAATTTAACAAAAAAAATATAGACACATTTCACAAACAGCAAAAACCCTTCATAGTTAGAGTTATTTACATAACATCCTCTTCTATAAAACAACTAAATACGTTGTTGGTGGAATGTTAATTTTAAAAATACTGCCAAGTCAAAAATATTTTTTTAGTTTACACAATATTTTTAAATTATTTTCGTATGATATTCATGTGTTATATAATGGGCAATAATAACAAATTATTTCTTATCTCAGTCAAATTCTATCTTTTCTCCATTCCAAAGAATCAAATAGCCAAAGCTATTATATATGTTTTTAGTGAGGATTTACTCCATCTAGATATCATTTTATGAAAATGGCCATTTTTCAATTTTCAGAACATTCCAAGGAAGTTAGAGTAAACAGTTTAAAAAAATTGTTTGGTTTATTCAATTCAAAGGTTTATGCTTTATAGTAGTAATGATAGTAGAGGTGATTTTTAGCTTTAGTTATGCCTTATCGCTAATATGAAATTTAAAAACATAAAAAATATCTATACTTACTCGTATATATTTCAATTATTTCTGGAGACTAATAAAAATTTACATTTTGAATACCCTACCGTAAAAAAGTTGATTCTGTCAAACCGTACATATTTCTGTATGCTTGAGCACTTATCTAATTTGTACTTAAATAACTAACCTTATTATTAATATAATATTATTTTTATATCCAGTTTTAAGATTGTAATAAGGAGTGTGAGATTATAGTTAATTTGGTGATGTCTCTGACAATATTCGTTAAGATATTTTGCTAAATAGAAACTCTCCTTTCACGAGTAAGATTATTGAACTTTCGTTGCTAAGCTCGGTAGCCATGACCATCATGTAATCTCGAGAGCTTTTCGTGAAAGACAGGTAAATAAGGAGATTTGATCAAGAAGCCATCTTCATGGAACTAAGGATTCATGGTCGGACAATTTGCAGGTGTATAAAAGATGATGTGTGGAAGTAACAAACCACAGTCCTCAGTGGTTCACTGAGAACAACACTCTTTTGTTTCTATTTCTTCTTCTTTACGAAACTACCAACATGAAGAGCACAGTAAGTATTGCCAACTTTGTGGTATTGCTATGATTAAGATGCAAGTTTTTAAAATATTTACAGCTCTCTGTAAATTATTCCTTTGTAATAACGTAAACAAAATGTATTTCATAGGTGCCTATTTAATCTGCTAAACATGTTTTTCAAAAGCACCCACGTGATTTATCATCACCTCATTAATTTACACGTTTTCCCCAAAATCAAATGATTTTTTTAAAATAATACATCCATAAAATTTTGTGCGTAGTTTTTTTTAATATCTTAGAATTAGATTAAAATATGACTTTATAATAAATAGACTTTATCTCAAAATTTGAAATTAAATTCATAAACTTGATACATTTAAATTTTAAACTGTCTACTGTAGTAACTCTAAAATGTTGTGAGCAACAAAATCTGCTCTTAGCTAAGGCACAACACTGAGACCAATCCCTAACCTGACACCCAAACCCTTTCAAAGACATTCTAAGGTGGGGCTGTATAGAACGCGAGCAAAGGGCAGTACTATTTTCTTTTCTTTTTTGACAAAAAAAAATTGCTTTGGTACAAACTTAGATTTTAATTTTCTTCACATAGTGAAATCAACAGATCTTGAATATCTGTCATAAGCAAACTTGACAAAACTTTTTAAATTAATAGAAAATGTTGTCATTAAATTCCAGGACAACCTTTACGGATATTCAAGAGATTTGGTGAACAAAATTGAACTCTAAATTTGTACTGAAGAAATATTTGACTTATGTTGACCAAAAAAAGTTTTGATACAAAGACTGCAAAAACTCTTGCGCGCCTTGTTTATATGTTTGGGGATGCATACAAGTTGCAAAGTTCTTCACTATGTAACTCTTTACATTCTTATGTTTGTCCGTTTCTACTAGGTCCAAATATCTTCCTCGGTACTTTGTTCTAAAAACTTTCGAACTATTTTCTTATGATACAGAGGAAGGACACGCTTCATACCCACATTTAACAACAGTTATGATTATAATGCTGTATATTCTCAGTTTAATACCTCCAGATAGAATACGAGACAACAACAGCTTTCAAATGAAATAATAGAAGCATTTCTTGCAAAAATTTGGGTTTTGACCTCCTTTTAAATATTATTCCTGTATGTTGGCACAGCTCCCAAGTATTTGAGTTTGTTAACTTTAAAAAAAAAAAAAAAAGAATGTTGCCAATCTCAAGTATCCACATCTTAGGAATACAGGGTTTCGATATACAGTCCTTAGTTGTACCCATATTTACTCTTAAACCTATTTATTTGTGGTTTTTAAACCAAAACTATGCATTTCTTTTAATTATCGCCTCGTTTTCCCCCAACAAATGTACATAATCAGCATAGGGGAAAAATTGACTTACGTCATTTAATGTCAGGCTCCTAGTAATTTCTTTCAAAGGCCTGACTGTATATTCAAATACAAAGTTAAATAGTAGAAGGAATAATAAATGTCCCTGTTTGAGACCAATGGGAATTTAAAATGTATAACTGACTTTATTTCCCAGACGTATATGTCCCCAAGTTACCTTCAAACACATTTCAATAAGCCTAAGCAATTTTTGGGAGTTTTCCCAAATCAACCAAAGTACTAAACAGTTTTTGACAGTGATGGAATCATGATATTCCTTTTCTATATATACAAGAAAATTGTGAGCAATGTGATTGTAATCTTATTTTCTCTCTAGGCTCTCACTTATACGCTCTAAAATCATATCAGTTGTTGACCTATTTCTTCTAAACACACACAAGTGTTCGTTAATCAATTCATCTGCAAATGGAGTCAATATAAGAATAATATTTGAATTCTCATTTTTTAACGAATTCTATATTATCAACTATTTTAGTCTGCTAGACTAAGTCCGGAAAATGTATTGCAGCCAATAAATGTTAAAAGCACGTGTTCAAATGTTGATTAATTGATAGTTGATTGTTTACGTTTTCCAGATCTGTGTTGTCATCTTGGTGTTCACCGCTATCACTTCTGCAGCAAAGGAACAACAGGACAGCAAGAAACAGGAGAAGCGAGGACTATTCGACCTTGGCTACGGAGGACATGGATTAGGGAGCTACGGAAGTATTGGAGGTGGTCATGGATTAGGGAGCTACGGAAGTATTGGAGGAGGCCATGGATTAGAGAGCTACGGAAGTATTGGAGAGGGTCATGGATTAGAGAGCTACGGAAGCTATGGAGGTGGTCTAGGGAGCTATGGAGGAGGACTAGGGAGCTACGGAGGAGGTCTGAGTGGCGGACAAGGACACGTACAGTCTGTGACCATCACCAAGCAAGTGCCCGTCGCCGTACCCCACCCCGTCCCTTACCCCGTGGAGAAACGCGTGCCTTACCCAGTCAAGGTCCCAGTAGCGGTCCCTGTCGACAGACCCTACCCTGTCCACGTACCCAAGCCATACCCGTGCCCGTAGAGAAACCTGTGCCCTACCCAGTAGAGAAACCGTGCCTTATCCCGTCCACGTGCCGTCAAGGTAGCAGTGCCTCATCCCGTGGCTGTACCAGTGCCTAAACCAGTGGCTGTACCAGTATACAAGTCCGTGCCTTATCCAGTGCCCCAACCCTACGTCGTGAGAAACAGGTGCCCGTTTTGATCCAGAGCCACGGTGATAGCTTCGGGAGCTATGAGGAGGAGGTCTTGGGGGAGGCTACGGTGGTCTTTCTGGAGGCCATGGAGGTCTTAGCAGCATCTCGTACGGCAGTTTGGGAGGAGGCCATGAGGTCTTAGCAGCGTCTCGTACGGCAGTCTGGGAGGAGGCCATGGCGGTATTAGCAGCAGCTCATTCAGCAGCCATAGCAGCATTGGTGGAGGCCATGGGAGTTGGGAGGAGGCCTTGGTCTAGGAGGTCACAGCAGCTTCAGCAGTGGGTTGTCTGGAGGATATGGAAGCTTCCATCATTGATGATTTATGCTCCACTTTGCACTCTTATTTATTTCTTATGTATATACTTAGTGTTTTATTAGCTTAAAATTTTAGTTGTCGAATACGATACATTAAATATCTTCATAGAGTTAATCCTAAATCACAATGTAATCTCTTTGTTTTTAGCATTTTGAGCAAATAAAAATTGTATGACCAAAGTATCCTACATGTTGTATTAATTTAATATATAAATTATTTTCAAAAATATGCTACTAGCTACCAACTTTAATGTTTGTCAATTAAATTTGTTGAGTAATCTCAGCTGAAACACATTTTTTAATCTGATAAATAATACAAGGAGCAACAAATATAAAATACAAGAATAATGTTGACTGTTAGTAAAGAATAATCCAAAATATAATAAAAGGAAATAATAACTTCCTTACATTTTATCAGCTTGGAAATATAAATGATATTAAAGGCAAAACAAACCAAAAAATTTTAAACTTTAATTCAAAAAGAGAGAAGAGTGAATTTTAAACAATAGTGTAACTAAAGCTTTAAACTAATAATACAAATAAGTACTTTGTAATGAATAATGTTTTTCGAAAATCATCAAGAAATACTAAAATACTTGCCAAAATAAAAGTTCTATAATATTGGTATTTCCTGTCATTTTCAGTAAAGCTTTATAATAAAATAACGTTGTCTTTGGATGTTAATTCTTCACCCGGATTGATCAACGACAACGCAAAATTATGACGTTTGTGATGACATCATCGTAGATCTTGTCACCAAATTGCTCCTTGTACAGTGACTATTTTACGAAGAAAGGTCAACTAGATGGTCACAGTGTGAGGAGAATTGGCTTTGTAGGTGATGTCGTAAAAGGCAATGGGGAAGATATAAGGGGACAAGAAAGACCAGGAATGCAACTGATGGATGATATCAAACAAAGAAAAAGATGAAGTTTTTACTATGTAAAAAAAAAGAAACTAACATTCTGGATGACTATTTAAACAAGATAAAAAGACCTACTGAAAAACATAGCACTTAATTAGAGAATTAAATAACATGAAAAAAAGAGGCGCATCATATTTTAGCAATGAGCATATTTGCTTTTTTAATGAATCCAGAGCCACGGGGGGGGGGGGGGCCTTATGTGAGTTATCTTTGGATTTTAAGTTGAAATACATAATTTAATTTTTACCTGAATGTGAATTTGATATTTTTCCTTAGTGAAAAAGTTAGACAAGAAACAATAGCATATTATATTCATAAAGAATATAACCATATTGAACGTAGTTTAAAAAAGTACGTATCACAATAGATGTAAAAATTATTTAATAAATGCTCATATAATTCATTCACGAGCTAAGTTTACCTGGATGACAGCTAGAAATGTTACTAGAAGTATTCCCTCATATATCACTACGCCAACAGCTGACATCTATCACTTTGGATCACTGTAATGAAAACAGATGGTAATATATTAATGTGATAGTTAACCACAGTAATTTAGGCCAATATCATTTATATATTTATTTGGGACGGACACAAAGTTTATTTATCGTTTTATTCCACTTTAAAAAAATATTCACAACACTTTCACAAAAACTTCTAACGAACTTAGATTCAAAATGGTGACTGACGAATTTAAAGCATGTGGTTGAACATGCGGTAAACAAGTTTTTTACAATGATGCAGACACGCAGTTGATAAAAATATTTTATTCTGTTAAATATTTCAAAATAAGATAAAATAATCATAAAATCATTTATTGTATGTAATGACAACACTTTTCTCTTTTCCAAGTAAATACGATGCCTGTATTCAAAGGTATTGATTGATGTGTGCACTATATTACACAAAATCAATAACGTTCCAAAACGAAAAATAAGTACTTTTAATTATGTTTAAAATATTGTTTCGAGTTTGATAAAAGGAAATTATTTAAAAAAATTAAATAGTATGGAAAACTTAAGTTTACGTTATTATAAATGTAATATATAACAGGTAATTAAAGATCTTTACATGTTATAGCAAAACAGTGATCTTTTACAGGTGTTGGCAACCCAAAACCTAAACATATGATTTTCGAACTGTCATCCAGGTAAAAACCTATCGTGAACGGACTTTACATATAACAATTCTCAGCTTTTTAGGTTCTTTGGGTTTGGAGTTCCATCGTATACAGACATTTAAATAAACTCTCTATTTTCTTTATATGATGGTTTATGTTAAGCCTATATTTCTAAAAAAAAAAAGTATGGATGCGTTCAGGAGTTGTTTAAGGTTCTTGCCACACCTCAAATTTATGCCCCGAAGTGCACGTGACATTAGAGGGGAAGGACATTATGATAAAAAATGAATGTATTCACTTGATATAAGAAAGTTTATGTATTGTACACAACAATATTTTATATGGTATCATAGTTATATAAATTAAGTTGCTATGGTAAGTAATGTTTTTCCCATTCTGTTAAATCTATAAGTCGATTGTAATCGACTGGGGATGGTAGGATTAAATGTAGTACCTTAAACACGATATTGTTTCGAAGCCAATTTAAAAATAATCACTTATGTAAATATTTAAAAACAACTCTAACGGAGGCAGGGAATTTGTTTAAAAACTTCAACCACTGCTAGTTGAATTATAATAATAGACAAAGTACTACTAACAAATAAACATTTTGTTAATATTGTTTTATTAAAATATAAAATATACAGGAACATGACATAATAATTCAGACACAAGTCTTATTGTAATAAAATTTGCAAAGTTCGACATCAATAAGGAGTAATTGATTGAAATGGCCGGTTATACTTGTGACATTGTTAAAGCCATGGTAGACGGAGTATTTGTTGTGAGGGGTGTGTCGATCTCAACCCGAAACACCACGACATTCTGATGAGCGTAGGGTGGATTGTCCTTTCTCTCCCAAGTCATCTCTACCTTCGACACAGTCTTCATACTCACACTAGCGGAACCTGGATGGCGAGACGATATTAAGAAATGGTATCAGTATTATTATAGCATGTGTTTAATTTTACTGGAAACCAAGGAAAAATAACTTGTCTTCAACTCTGACTTAAATAGGGGATAGAGGGGGGTGGGGGAATGATTTAAAAGTTAATATAGAAAATTCATACTTATCAGTCATTGGAAATATAGTAATTATATTTTTTATTTAATCATAGTAATAACAGTTAGAACAAGTAGTTCTGTATGTGAAAGTTAGAGAGTCCTTTTTTTTCTTACCAAAAGTATTATTTATTTATTATCAATGTATGTGTAATGCTAGGCCTTCACCATGGTTCGGATCCCACGTTAAACTGTAGGTCCTCCATTTCATCTCACAATCACCCTACCATTACACATTAGAGTAAGTGCGTATAACCCGAATGGTTAGTAAGACAAGGTGCTAATAATAATAATAATTATTATTATTACTATCATCATTATCGTTATAGCTAAGTAGCATATTTTATAAAATATTATTAATACACCTTGGTTAGGTTATACGAGATCTGGTTAATTTAGGCTTGATAAAACTGGGCTAGTATAATTTAGGTTGATTTATTCAAACAACTGAAGTATCCTTACTTATTTACAAATTTGTTTTTGTTTTTTTCAACTTTTTCCTCGATTTTAACTTGGGTCTTGATATACGCATACTTGAGAGTGTCAATTTAAGCATTTTCTGTGTTTTAATGGGGTACATTTTCATAAATTTACTATAGTAAGAAAAACTGGCGCGCGTGAAGATCTCGTAGCTAAACACATCAAACTGTGAAAAGTATTGGTGTTAGAAGAATGAATCTTATATCAAAATAATATTCAGTTCATGGTGATCATTTCGTACAATTAAACTACCCATCTATTTTAATTAGGAAAAAACTTGTACACAGAGTGAAATATGTCTGCAGTAAGAATCTCATTATACAGGGTGGCCCACGGAAAAGTAGCCCGCCTCCTCTATCCAGCAGGCGCCTCACTCTGAATTGGAGGAGGTCAATCCCCTTCCATCCATATTGTGACAGGAAGAATGAGTCAATAAGGCTTTAGACAAGCAGTTCACTTGCTCATTCTTCATGTCACAATATGGGTGTAGGGAAATTGACCTCCTCCAATTCAAGTGAGGCACCTGCTGGATATAGGAGGCGGGATACATTTCCGTGGACCACTCTGTAGTTATTTTATTAGAAAACCATTTTTTCAAAGTAAACCAATTGTAGTGGGGGAATTTTAATAATATCCTCGGGTCTTTTAGGGTTCTTATAACAAATTCTGCAAAATCCACTGTGATTGTCCAAGTAGCTTAAAAGAAACGGTGAGTTAAGTTTTAAGATTTTCGTGCGTATAACCCGAACGGGTAGTAAGACGCGGTGCTAATAATAATAATAATAATATAATAATAAGATTTTCGAGTATTTGATCGCGGTAGATATGATGCCGCGCTAAGCTCTCAGTACCGTAAAATAAATATTTGCAATGCATACATTATTTTATATGATTTGTAGAATTAACTCGAGAATCAAATTATTGGTGTTATTCATTTGGTAAGAACTATTATTATCTTATAATTTAAAGTGAGAATGTGTTTGCCCTGTCCCTCTTAATAATTAAGAGATAGCGATATATATGAGTACTATTCAAACACAGTAGTCCTATAACAGGGTTCCGCGGTACACCAGACTTCGGGAAGAGTTAGTACTCTTTGTACTACTGTACTAACTACTCTTTGAATAGCTAACAATGCTTCCATTCTCTGAGACTATGTGAAAAATGAAAGTAAGAGTAAAAGTTGTTCTAGTTGTACGCCGTTAAAAGTCAAGAATAAAAATACAGCCAACAGGTGTCATGTATCCATTGTGACCTGAATATACTGCTCTACAATATTATTGCTATGATTTTTTTGATATATTACATAGATCATAATTTACAATTACAGTAATGAGTATATATACATATCATCATTAAGGACATTATTTGCAGAAAAATCTATATGATTTGATGAAGATAGGATGTATTTTACAATAAATTATATCCGAGGTGCTAAATGATTTAAATTAAACACTATTATTTTAAAGTCATCTTTATTTTGTACTTATAATTATTGTATTGTACTATAAAAGCTAAAATATTATCTCTATGTAATTATTTCAGTAGAGAACTAAATCACATAAGGAAAAGTTTTGTTTTGAGTAGATCATATATTTAAGAATGGAAGCTTAATTTATCAATTTGATAAACATTGACATGTGTCCATTCTCCCCCTCAGTTGTAACTTACCGGAATACACACAGATGTACAGAAATATCAACCCAGCACTGAACCATCTTTGCACACTCATACTCAGTATTAACTCATATGTGATGATGCCTGCGTAGAAGAAGACTAAACAACAGTTCGCGATGCCCCAGGCTCTCAGGTGTCTAATTTTTTTCTGTTCAAAAAACATAAATAGACAATATTATAAGTTTGAACAAGTGTATGAACATAGCTTTATCATACTTACATGGTGTATAAACATAACGTTATCATACTTACATGGTGTATAAACATAACGTTATATACTTACATGGTGTATAAACATAACGTTATATACTTACATGGTGTATAAACATAACGTTATCATAATTACATGGTGTATAAACATAACGTTATCATAATTACAGGTTGGGTAAACATAATGTTATCATAATTACAGGTTGGGTAAACACAAAGTTATTATAATTACAGCATGTGTAAACATAACTTTATCATAATTACAAGGTGTATAAACATAACATCATAATCACACGCTGGGTAAACATATTAAATTGTATTAGTTTTAATTATTTGGTTAATGTTTTCCCTTTGACTGATTTTTCAAGCTTGCTAAATTTAAAAAGAGTAATACATTTGAGGGAGCTTGATAGTTTGTATATTCGAGTCAGCAAGACAATTAGTAGGTTAGGAACATGTAATATTTTGATTGTATTCAGGTATCTTGAAAGTAAATTGATCGCACTTACTCGGAATGCCCCATGTATCAGAAAAATTGTAAACTTGGTTTGGATTAGTAGAGCTACCGACAAAGATATATTCAAATACTTCTTTGTAGATTCTGAAGAAAAAGAACATCGTTAATAAACATTCTTACTTAAAAAGATATTCAGAAATAAATCGTTATAAGATACAAATAGAAAAAAAGAGTTCAATCATTTTTGTATGGTCACTAAAAGTGCCAAATAAGCTCCTCACCTTAGCACAACTTTCACCTTCTTTCATCCGCTCATTCTCCCCAGTAACGCTAATGGATTAGGAATTGGTAAGGTTGAATTTAGAGGAAGTGAACCCGCATTTGCCTGGAGGGAGATGTAAAACCATTTAGGAAAAACCACCAGTTCACCCGACCGCGATTCGAACCTCGATCTCCCCGTCCTCGGCAGTCGAGCTCAACACGACTAGTATGTTATCTAACTACGCCACCGAGGCGGGTCTAGGTTTAGTTAACATTTTTCTGTGTCCATAAAACATAGTTTTGAATGTAAGAGTTTCTGACCTGTTTTTCTATGTCCATAAGACATAGTTTTGAATTTCAGAGTTTCTGACCTGTTTTTATATGCCCATAAGACATGGTTTTGGATTGTCAGAATTTCTGAACTTTTTTCTATGTCCATATGACATAGTCTTAAATATTTGGGCAACTACCCGATGCCCTATACTATGTGGCCAAGTCCCATATGGTCTTACCTTTTAGATAGGTAAAAAGGGGAGATCAGTTAATTTATTGCTTTGTTCCATGGCCTAGTTGGATCTATGACTGTTACCAGTCTCTAATCTATAATTGTTATACTTTTGTACGGTGTTCAACTCGTGGGTATGCTACTAGTCCAGAGTAGTGGCCCGCGTGTTATTGTTAATTTTGTCCAACCCCCCTTCAGGATCCGCTTGAATGAGTTAATGTTTGACTGTATGAAGTTGTTATAGTCTGTCTCCAGACTTATGTTGAGATTTAAATATACTATTGAATGACCTGCAGTACTAATGAGGAATAACAGCGTAGTATCTTTACAGCCTAGATTCCTGGTAGCTCGCCGTTAACTATTTGTAAACTTATAGTTCCAGTTCTAGGAACTTAACCTTTGTACCTCTTAACTCAATATGGAGCTAACTCATGCTAGCTAGCCCGCTTAATTACCAACGTTGTAACTCTTTAAACTAGGACTTTCTAAATTTAGGTATTGTTTAACTATTCTTTAATATGCTTATTAGGTTAAATGTAGTAGCCGTAAGGCTAAGTAGTGTTTTGTATTGCCTTTTAACCGCAAATATATTGTTCCATCCCATTTAAATCGCTGTTGTGTTCAGACAGACGCACCTTCGTTTTGGAATGTGTGTTTGTTCTACTTTAAAGAGTTACACCCTTTCTAATAAAGACACAGCCATACGTGTCTTGGTTACAGGTCTAATCAAGGTGCTTCACACCTTACGCTCCCTATTTGGACCACATTTCTAAAGTAACTGATATGATCCCCATCAATAAATAATGGAATGTTTTGTATATGATCACGTCAAACCATTTGTAATACCTTCATCCATTTTTGAATTTGAATAAACTGATTTGTTAAACTTGTAAATATCTCTTATGTTGTATGCAACCATCTTCTTTGCATATCTTTGTTACTGTATTTGTCTTTTATCTGATAGGAGAAGCGCGATACACTCTCAACACGTTCAAACCAACGTAACACGCCTCTTTCGCATATTGACCATTTCAATACGCATCCTTCACCACCATTCATTACTGACTTTTCCATACGAGTTTTTTTCACATACATTTCTTGATATCTCATTCTGACCACATTCATCTTGCTCTTTGTTTCTTCTGACAAACCATGTTTCACATCCATAAAACAATTTTGGATTAATACACTTTATATATGGCTCTTTCGATCCTATTCATTATTTTTTAATAGTCCACAACTCCAACTATTCTTCGAGATGCATTCACCCGTCTGTCGATTTCACCATATATCCTTCCATTTTTACAGAACATTTTCCCAGATACATAAATCTCTCACTTGTTCTAATAGTTTTCCATTTATACCAAGCTGACCATCATTTCCTGATTTGTACTTATCCTTGTTTGATATCGGTAATATTTCAACCAAGATTGTGGTGTTTTAACTGATACCTGAAATAACCTCCAAGTCATCTGACTCTTTGTTGATATTCTTCGAGAAAGCCAAAAATAATCCAAGATGGAGAATGGATACAAACTGAAAAAAAAGAAAAAAATCACAGCCACCCCGAATACTAAAGCCTTCCTTTATAGTGTGATTTATAAGGTGTTAGACTTTATTTGCATTTTGTTGCCGTTGATGAAAAGTTTGGGGTTCGGATATCTGTCGGTTCATCTGGAGGTGGTTTCTCAAATAAAATGTATGACTATAGAGTTCTCCTCATCTCTCTACTATAATACAAACTATGATATGTGAGTCTGAAATTTAAGCCGCGTGCCCACTGATCCTTACCCTCTTAAACCAAATTATTTAGAACTGGAAAGCTAAGTGAAAATATTTTAATTTTCTTTCTTGTGTATAGTAAAAAAACACAAGAATAACAGTTACATTTTAGTGGATACAAGATATGAAGCATTTCTTATTATATTTCATAGCTACATGTTATCATGTGGCGTAGATTATATAACGTAGTACATTGACAGAGCATGAGAAAATATCACGCCATATACCATTTATCTACAATCAGTACTTCCCAGAGATAATCGCCTAAAGCCTTCACTTCACTCTCAAGTAATCATTTGAGAAATGATCAAACGTCATTTTGGTTAAATCAACTATTTTGGAAGAAGGCGATTTAATTATAAAAATTATTTTAAGCTAAAAAAAAAATTTGAAAATTTATTTTAATCCTGTTTTTTATCAGTTCTATCGAATTACGTCATACAATTTTTCGATCTTTTTTTTTAACTAGCATTTGTTTACGTTTCTTTTGTTTACATATATTATATATATATTATTATATTTATTATTATTATTATTAACGCTACTCTCGTAATGGACTAGACTGCCTAAAACATGGAGACCAGGTCTCTATCTAAGCCCGGTATACTGAGGGTGGTTTTCCCTAAATAATTTCCCACTCAATATCCAATAAAATGTGAGTACATTTCCTCTAAATTCAGCCTCCCTAAGCCCTAACACATTAGTGTAATTAGTACATAGGCGTATAATCCAAACGGGTGGTAAGATAAGGTACTAAAGAAAGTTATAAGGAGATTTAAAAATTAAATGGAATTATGATTGTTATTTTGTACCAAATGAACAACAAGAATAATATTATAACTGAATTAATAATTCTATACATAAAATAAAGAAGCTACCTTAAATGATCTATGCCTTATTTCTAACGTGGATTCGCAATTTTCTGAATAAAACGAATCACTCTTTCTTTAACGCTACTAATAATGTCCCATTTGAGCAGATTATGGGGGGTCGACCCCCCCCCCCCTCCCCCCGCTAAAGACGCGCATGACACACTATGGGTCAAGGGGTTAGGGAGGTAGAATTTAGATGCATCATGTCTGTGGAGGTAGAGTGAGAATCCATTCAAACCATGGCTTTCCCATAATTGGCGAACCAGACCAGATGAGTTTGACGTTTATTCCCCGACTTCACCGATATGAGTTATATTTTGGTCTCATACTTCAAGGCAAGTTTAGTTCCTTAAGTTCGTCGTCTGTCCACTTTCAGGCAAGGAAAGTAAACTAAGACCACTCATTTACAATGTATTGCTGGCGCGTTTCAGAAGAGGAACTTCATTTGAACAATTAACTTGTTTTAATATTTATTTTTAACGTATTCTGAAAACCTTAAACTCACATTCATGCAATTTTATGTTACTTTTAAATTGCATTGATCGTCCGATCATTTTTTTATTTATTTTTTAGGATCGCGTCTTACTACCTGTTCAGGTTATACGCTTCTGTACTAATTACGCTAATGATTTAAGGGATATAAAATGTTTAGAAAAATGTGTATCAGCATTTTCGTAAAGGGAAAATGGTACACCATTATGTAAAAAAAAAACTCAGTACACCTGACCGAGATTCGAAACCTCCATCTCTTCATCGTCGGTAGTCTAGTCTACTGCAAGAATAGCTCCTTAGACCATGCGGCCACCGAAGTAGGTAAACCAGTTATTCAAGTAAGAATATATTACCGAGTTCAAATGGTTTCTTAAGAAACTCTTGTCTTGTTTGTTTTGTTTAACGAAATCTTTTGTTTGCCTCTTATATCCTTTTGATTGTGGATATCTCCATTACAATTTTCGTTATTTTTTTATTTTTATTTTATTATTTGATAATAAATTACATGATCCAAAGAGCTAGAGCTCACTTATAGGACTATGGATTTATAATAGTTGAAAGTTTACATGGGTTTAAATTTTAAAAGATTTAAAAGATATAAAAGATATTTATAGATATTTATCATGAAATAAAAGTAAAACGAAATTAGAACAACAAAAAAATAGCTAAATACACAAAACATAATAGAGAGCAGTACCAGTACAATGTTACAGATAAGATAATTTTGAAATATATGTGATAATATTCATGAAAATATTTTATCAATAAACATCAAAGAAAAAAATTAAAATAAGTAAAAAGAATAATAATACATAAATAATGAGAAAGTTCCTTTGAAATAAAGATGAAAATTGAGGAAAATTAATTAGTATTATAATAATTTACAAGGCGTGTGGGTATGTTATTTTAATAATTATGACTTGACGTAGCTCGATTTTAGGAAAGATCACCAAGTACTAATGTACCGTTGCTGAGGGAACGCCCGAATGTACTAATCTTACATCCTTTCCGTGGAGGAGGTGAGGCGATGATAAAAGTGGATATAATGGGGAGGAGATAAGGAGGATCTAAACCTAACCTAAGCCTAAAAATTCCAAACCCTAGTAGCCATGGGAGACATTGCCCTTTTAATAAATACCCACCTGTAATAACCGGTAATCAAACCTGGACCCTCCATAATTTACTTTAGATAAGAAATTAATGTATTGAAACTAATACTACTGTCCTTTTTACAGTTTGGAATTGTATGAGCACTTTTTAATTTGTATTGGGATTTACCTTTTGAATATTGAGTTTCATAATTAACCCTCAATGTAAACTATTCAGTTGACACGTCTTTACTGCTTTATATTATTATAGTTCGATTTTCTATATTTTACGCTTTTATTAAAATTATTGCAATCTTTAGGAAAAGGGGAGGGGGTTATTAAATTCTATAGTCAAATGCTATGCTTGCCTCCCCCCCCCCCTAACCTCTGGTTGCAAGCAACCCTTTGATGTGAAATATAAACATAAATGCGCAGTACTTTATATAAACAAAAAGGTTACATAAACATGGCAATATGTTCAATACGTGCATTCAACTGTATTCTTATTTAACTAGTTAGCACAAAGTAACTGTGACCTCTTTAATTCTCACCTCATTGTACAGACCAATTAGAACTACAGTAATTTCACACCTATGTCTCCTCCACAGTTCCTTGATCTTTTCATATCTGGATATGTGCCTGAAACAACATTTCAAATTAGCAAGAATTTCCAATACATTTTCTTTCAATCTTGAACTTGATGAGTGGGACCATAAAAGTCTATCTCACGGCCGATTAACCAGTATATCAGATACAAGATTATGCCTGAACCAGAAAAAACGCGTTGGAGTACAGTTTACTGCATTATTCATTTGATAACAAAGAAATCTTGATCAGTTTAATAGTTTTTTTTAACATATATACATATCTGATCACGCCGTTCCCTTACAGGGTAGGCAACAAACTGTGCATATAGCTAAGAAAAAAAAAGTTTTTAATCATGTCAATGCTTTTTGAATGTTTGTGCTTTTACTACTACTCTTTATTTATTATATGTAGTATTTATTTTTATTAGTATTTATTATTTTTTACTATTTTTTAGTAATTATTTATCTGTATGTATAATTATTTATCTCTGATTGTTCATTTTATCCTATCATGTAATTTTACTCATATGTGAGATACTTTTACTCACATGTGAGGTACTTTTAAGCTATTCAGTGATGGCCTGTTTTAGTTCTTACGGCTGTTGGCCAGCAATACAATAAATAAAATTGAAATGATTAATATTATTATCTCCTATAATTATTACCAGTTCCGTTCCTAAACACCAATGTCAACAGAATCTCGAAGCCCAGAAGCTCTAGGAGTTAAACTTTTTCAGGCGGTAGCCCTTAGCCCAAAAGAATGCAAAAATACTTGGCAACCTAAAATTCCCTCTGAGGCCCCCAGAATGGGGGTTTTCTAAAAGATCGAAGTAAAAAGAATCTCGAAGCCTAGAAAGTTAGAATTACTGTTCCAGAGAGATTTCTTTGTATTGGATATGGGGAAGAACAAAGGCATTTACTAAAGAACAAAAAGTATATACAAAAAATGTTGTTTACGATGAAATCTTCAATTGAGAAACAGTTTCATACTTTTTCACTTATTATTGATTTAGTAATTAAAATGCACCCCTCAGATTTTAAGGGTCACTAAAAAATTATTTCCATTCGCAATCATTGTCAAACATATGCCAATAGGTCACATTACACGACCATAAATGAAGCTGTTGATTTTTAAACGGGTATTATGCTAGTTATTATTAATAATAATGTGGTGAAATGGATTCAATGACCTCATTTCTATTGTTTTAAAAGTATAATGCATAAAACCCTAGCACGATGCGAGTGGTTTTGGTTAGCTAAGTTAGCTGATATTCGTCTCATTTTCAATGGTTGTCTATATTCAACTCCATACATAACACATAATAAGCTCAAGTTAAATCAACTTTGCGCGTTATGTAATCATTACGTTTCACTATGTTTCGATTATAAACGTTATGAATGAAAACGTGTTTCAATTTCTTACGGGCGTATAACCTGAACGGTTAATAAGACGCGGTGCTAAAAAACAAAAGACCTCTTACGTACGATTTGTTATTGGCTATGAGATATAATTGAACCAAAAATACTTAGAATAATGTTAAAAATATTAATTCTGACCTCACAGCTACCCTTTAACATTATTTAAAACGTTTATCATCTCATTGAATTGAAACTTATATAGAAATAATGAGTCTTAATGTAAACATCCAAATATTTACCTTTGTTCGCGCTGCATATTTTTCTTGCCCAATGATACAATAAATTATATATCTAGAAGACTATAAATTCCCAACCTTAATCTCTGATAAACCCACGTATGATTTCAGAACAAAAGTAATATTGAAGATTTTTTTTTAAACCTGTCAAATAACTATCACCATATCTAATCACTATGATATCAAATATGTATTGTAATGAACTATACAAACAAGGGTGTTAATTCAAGTTGTATCATGTGCCCACAGTACAGCGGCAGTGAACTTTGAGTTCCTAATCCCATAGAGTAATCAAGTACAGTAGATTCTGTAGTACTGAACTGCTATAAATACTGAACTATGATCAATAAAAGCTAAACGTCATCTGATGTTAGTTATTTAATTGTTATTGAATGTTCATAGTATTAGTGAAAAAATTTTGAGGCATCAAAGATCTATTTTCTCTGGTGCAAAAGGGCTAATTCAGTTTCAAAAGTTGGGAACCCATACGACCACCGAAGCAGGTTTAAGACTGTTAAAAACTTAATAAAGTCATCTATGTATATTATACATGCATATTAACCGCAAATATTTTGTATCGCCTTGTAAAATGATATTATGAATTTATCTGGGCTGTCACCCGCGTCGGTGGGCTCGCGGTCTTAAATTCAAGCTTATTTAGTCAAGTTTTTCGGTGATCGGGGGGTCCAGGCTAGAATCCCAACCGTGTGTACTGGGGGAATTTTTTCCTAAATAGTTTCCCACGCTACCTTCACGCAAAAACGGTTATATCTCCTTCTTCATTCTACCTTCCTTATCCCTAATACACTAGCGTAACTAATGTTAGTATAGTCCGAATGGGTACTCAGACACAATTGGTGGTAGGGAGGGGGGGGGGGCGGTGGAATCTGTTTAAATAAAACTTATTTGCGGGCGAAAGCTATTTTCAGAAGGGTTTCAACTATCATAAAAGACCAAAGCTACTGTTAATGAAGTTTAGTAATGAAGCAAACGCCATATTTAAACTAACAAAAATACATTTTTCACTTGGTTCCTCTTAACAAAAAGCTATATCGAACCAATTACACGCTGAAAACGAGTCAATTAAAGTCCCAAGTCAAGGTGGGCCTACTAAGCAAGATCCCTTTGCATGCCTTGGTAGGTTCTGTGTAACACCAATGAAGGTAAAAATAGCTCTTGATTATATCTTAATATATTCAAGCCAAATTTTCTAAATATCCTCCATGGAAATAGTAAACGAATTCGAAAATAAAGTATTTCTTAGTTATTTGTATGATTGTTGATGTATAACCTATTTATTTAGTTTATTAGTTTGATTCCACAAGATTTTCTTCGAGCCTAAGAAGATATTTGGTCATGTTTTTATAAATAAGTTGTGTATATATTTAAAAGTGAAGTTTAAATAAAATTATTACTATTAACAAAGAGTATTCTTGAAAACAATCATGTATGATGAACAGCAACGTATCTACAATCTCGAGTTACATACTGCTAAAAAAGAACTCCAGGATTTACAGCGTCATTATTTTAACTTACGCGTCAGCGACAAATATAAAATGGATATGGCCCAGATGTATCTCAAAAGACAAAGAAAGATGATAGGGTTCCTCAAGTCAGAGAACGAGGATTTACTGACAAACGCGCGAGTCGCTGGATCTAAGGGTAAAGAAGCCGCAGCGACCGAAATAAAGGCAGTAATCAAAGATAGACTAGCCCATATGGAACAATACAAGAGTAAGATAAAAATTGAAAGGACGCAATTGAAGGAGCTTCAGACACAAATCATTAAATTAGAGAAAGAACTGAACAGAGTGAAATCGAAGAACAAAATGAGTGAGCATGCCATTATGGCTAGAGCTGTTGAGTATGAGCATCTGCTAAACAGGTTAAAATGTCGCCTGGAAGTTGGGCATGATAAATTCGGCGTCATGCTATCAGAAAACAAAAGTTTACGGCACGAAATCACCTTCCTTTTACAAGAAAGGCACAACTTTAACGCGGTATACTCATCTCTTGTTACTCTGTACACTAAAGGTAATACGTTTATTAGTAGCCTCAACGAACAGGCGATTTTGACATTTTGTAAAAGAGAAGAGGCTTGTAAGCAGTTAAGGAAACTTAAATGTAATGAACTTGAAGAGACGAAGATAGTGAGTAATGAAATTAATGATTTAATTAGGGAGGAAGATGACTACATCAAATTCCATAAATTTATTGCTTTCAAGAATTCTTTGCGCGTGTTGAGTAATTTGGAAGAACGTATTAGATTAAAGCGGGAGAAACAATTTGCAGAAGAGATTAACATGGTAGAACGCTACACGGTCCTTATTAATAAAATAATTCATTTCACTGGAGAGAAAGATCTTAAACAACTAATACGGGACTTCCAGAAAAAAGAAGAAAGCAATTTTTCTTTATATACTAACGTGATCATATTGAACGAAGAAGTGCAGAAAATTGAACACAGCATAGAGTGTCTTAATAATGATACGGAAGCTTGTTGGAAGAAGATACGACAAGAGAAACAATGTCACAGAGAAAAAATGTTAGACCTAAAGGTGAGGTGTTTTCACGAACTATACAATTAATAAAGTATAGTTTCAGCACAAGTTTAAACCTATTCTGTTGGTTTTCCTTGTAAAGGCTCTGCCAAAGTCTTTCAAAACTTTTCCATGAAGTTAGGTGAAGAAACATTTGCCAAGCTATGATTTTTGCTAGGTTGACTGGATTATACTGATAGCTACATTTTTTTACTCCCGTCAAAATAAACCAACCTTCTAAAGCCAATAAACATTCACCCATTCTTAATTGTGTGGTTGGTTAGTGGAAAGGGGCGCAGGGGTAAATTGATTGTTTACTAGTACAGGCCTGCCAATTATTGATTGTCTTGGCAACAGCCCACGAGCCGCATCTGATACCAATTTGTATTTAAAATAATACATTATATTTTCGACAAAGTATTCTGTTAAGGATGACATCAAATAAATCTAAAATATATTTATATATTAGAAGAATTAAAAGAAAAGATGAGTGCAATGCATTTATCTTAATCAGCCTAATTTCGTACAAATGTGTAATATTATTGACTCGTCTTAGAAGCACGTTTCACTAGGTGGTATACTAAATATTATTACATTAGGCCTTACAGATATCAAACATTTTCTTAGAAAACTTGGTTAACTTATTTTATATAGGATAGGTAATGAAACAATATATTTGATTTTTAATGAATTTTACTTCAGGCCTAGGTAATATTATTATTAAACTTGTGCGTAGTTAATAAATGATTTTAATATTAAATTATTTCATCACACTGCGGCTTAAGCAAACCCTCAATGAATGCTAATAATTAAACTCGTAATATTGTTTTTTATATTTGTTTTATATTTTATTAAGCCTGCATATTAGATCCAAATAATTAAATAAAAACTGTTATCGCATTTGTAAGTACATTTAAAAATAGGACTAACTATATCTACTATATCACATACTCTATAAATATTGATTCATCTGAATCTAACGGATATTATTGGTAGTTTATTAGATTTCACCGGCCATGCAAAATTAAAAAAGTCTGTTTACTCACTTAAGAATGCCTACCCAATTTTACGCATTAATAGGCATATAAAGAAATTGAATTTTAATTACAACAGATTGACGAGATCAAAATATGTCCATCTTGGGCCAAACACACAGAATCTTTGTATCAGTAGGTCTTGGTGTGTGAATCTAACGTTGGCCTTGACCCTTTAGAAAATTGTTTCTAGAGTATGTGAACTAGACTAGCAGTTGATACAGAAACATCTTGATCCAACAATGTAAATATGTTATAAGGTACTTTTAGAGGAGTCACGGAGCGCTACCAACAAAGCCAACGAGAAGAAAGCGTGGTGTGAACAAAAGATGGAGACACTCATGAAAGGCTTGGAAAACATCTTCGCTCTCCTTGATGGCGACAGGGGTCAAATGCTCAAGAAGCTAGGGGACAACACACATGTTTCGCTACCCAACGTTGAGATGCACTTAATTGCCATCGAATTCAGAATTAACGAACTACTGAACGTCTTGTCTTACCTAAAGGACAGAGAGTCCTTGACAGGATTGGAGTTTTACCGGTTGTATTACCCTTTAGAAGACGAGAATAGCCAGGTGAGCGTTATGGAAAACAGACATGAAGCCTCTCCTTTAATAATTAGCCTAATTCAATTAATTTGTTTGTTTTGAAAAACTGTTATATTTTTCATGTACGGTAGGTTCCTTGAAGTGGGTTCGGAACACAAGTGCTGAATGACACTTGCACGGAGTGAAACTTGCGCGGAACCACCGTCACCCAGCGAACTTGGTTGTGACTCCAGATCGGGTTGTGACACTGGCCCGTAATGACCTATTTTTTTATTTCTTCTATTCTTATATATTCATATATATTTTATTTTAAGAGACTCTTAGTAGATAGTACATCGTTTACAGTGAACACCACGTAGAGGTAGTCCCTTTTTGCTCCCCTTATAATTTTTCGCTTTTATAAGCTCGTCAAATATTTTTCTTTATGTAGTTTACTAGGCCTATTTGTTTTCTCCTTTTAATTTTCATTCGGTTTTTTGTTTTGTGTCTTTTTACGGTTAGGCCTAAAGTGGCTGTCTTTCTCTAATTTCTACGTCTTCTTATATGCATTACCAAACATCTTATTTAGCGGTACGTGTGTCAGTGCACCACATATTCGAATAAGAAGGCGAACTTCCGAACTTAATTTGAGCTATACCCAGTCACTAGACCAAGTGCTTGCACTTCACTCCACAGACACTGGTTAAAGTGATAGTTACAACCTTAAATCTTTGCTGATGGAAACAACAATTTTACTTACTGAATAATGGCAGTATCGAAATCAGTAACAACAGACTCTGGATTCCAGCCAGACAAGCAGTTTTTCACAGCTATAAATAATCTGCCGTAAGATTCGCGTGTCTGGTTCAGCAGAAGTCTATAGATGACGGATGGTATTTGTTTCTTCCCAAGAACTTCCCAGATCAACGTGAGTAATGAATATCTGCCCAAACTGCTTACTGGAACTTTTTAATGTTCCATCAGTATAAAAAAAAAAGATGATGTCAACAAGGCAACTTTTCCTTTTGTGCTGGTAAACGTTAATATCCTGTCCTGAGGCCCACGGTTATCATCCTGAATAAGGAAACCACCTCCGTCATTCATATTTAACATTTGTTGAGCTAAGTTGGCATATCCTGCATGAGCCTGATCTTTTATTAGCCCAATTGTTTCCTCCGAATACGATGCAATAATTTTTGTCTGCGCTAGAATCACCATCACAAAGTCGCAACCACGATTAAATAGCTGGCCAACATTTGTGTAAATTTTTGAGATTGAGTCATCTGTTTCCCTCGCTTGTTTTCTAAACCTGGCCATTTGCTTTCTAACTTCACAACTGTGGCATTGCTCTCCTAAAACTGCATGTTTTTTTAGTGGAAATACGCGCTTTACACAGTTATTATTATTTACACAGCGCCAGTAAGTGGCATTCTCCTTGTTCGTGTAGTCCACTATATATCCATTTGAAATCAACAATAACTTACCTTGCCAGTTTTGGTGACTTCCATGAAAGCTGATATTAAGAAAAAGATAAAGAAATCTATCAACCTTGACTCACTTGCGGCAACTAACTGGTAAGCAAACAATACCGACAAGCTGAATTCTTCCTACCCCCTCTAGACCTTCTCACCACTTATAGCCTCTGCGCAAGTGTCACTCTTTACAATAATCCTAGTTTCAGACTTCCAAGTTTACTCGCCGTTAGTTTCTGTTTCATGCAAACGAAACTAAATTCCACTTTCGGGCAAATATCACTCCGGATAAGTGTCATATTATATTCCTTGAAGTAATCGTCAAAGATCGTAGCTTCATCCTACTGTGGAAACTTATATCTAATGAAAATGGTAACTAAGAGAAATGTGTCATTACCTGAATTGTACTCAAATTCGAGTCTCGACCACTCGAGTCAGGATCAAGTGCTCTAACAAACTCTATCGCTGAGCTAGTTTTCCCACAAATTGACCACAATTTACGAGCCAGTTAAAAGAGAAATAAGCTATTTCCTTGTTGCTGTTGTTGTTTTTAAACTCTTAGTTATGATCATTGTTGTGGATAACGCTACCTTAAGTTGAACCAAGCATTTAAAGAGTGACATAATAACCTTTTATGAAACTCGTTCGTAATTGGTTTATAATAGTAGGCCTACACTTATGTCGTAATATTGGCTCATGCTGAAGTTTTTACCGACGTTATTATGAATATAAAGTTCTACTAACATGGCACACTAAAAAGGATTAGCTGACATCCGCTGAAGTCCGACTATGCACGAACCTAAATGCAGGGTTTGCTTAGAAAAGAAAGGCAAGTCAAGGTCACTGCACTTTGTTCCAAAAGCTTGCCTCAAGATGCTTCAATTTTCTGTAGATTTAGAATTCACTGTCTTCTAGTTCTAGGTAATACCAACCATGAATGATCAAACCAAATAAAATTATTTACAGTTCAGCATCGAATATTAAAGTAGTAACTACAGCAGATGTATTTGCTGACAACTTGTCTATCTCGCTTGTTTGGTAGTGTAAATATTGCTGAAGTAGACCGACACAATTGTTTAATTATTTCAGTACCGAATATGCTTATTACTGCACGTAATAAAACAATAATTATTGGGACTCAAAATAATCCTAGTTATGTTGATTGTTTGGGAAATATACCTCCTCCTATTGGTTTAATAAGTCAGTATTTTGTGTAGCAAGGAGCTAATAAGTCATAGGCTAAGAAGCTCGGATGTCGTTATGCTTGCAGACTGCCTTAATGGCGTAAGCCAGATCTCGGGTCACTGTCTTAAAGAATCAAACCAGTAGTACAATTTGTGAAGTTTTAAGAATGTTTACTGAAAATCACCTCTTGCACTCGTTATTAAATATAAAACAGGGTTAAAGTAAACCATCTAGTGTCAGCAGCATAAACAAATAATACCAAACAATAAAATTGTTTATTTAAGTTAATAATGTCCACTCAGCGTATTTGTTACGTAAATGCCTCTGATTGATCAGATGTTACTCATCGAGGGGGTAAATAGATCAGCTCGATGGTTCCCAGGGGTTTGATTGGATGGATTGTATTGTGTTGTTTCTGTTGCTATGACTTTTATCATGGTTTTGGGGGTGGAAGCCATATAGAACAACAGCTAGACAATGAACACCAGTGCTATGTACAAGCGAACTTAGAACTGAGTGTTGGGTTAGTCATGCCAAGACATGAAGGGGAGAGTAAGGCAAGTACAAAGGAACTGACACGGGAACTAATGAAGTTCGATTAAAACGTGGGTTACTGACACAATGGTTACACTTAAAACTTTGGTCGTTTCTCTTCCTACCTTCATACTATTTTAGACAAATATCCATCACATTAGTATAATTATTAATGATTACCCATATAAGATAGTACTTTTATGATAAAACCCACTTAAAATCCATTTCAATACTATTATTTTGTTCTTCCCCATTCTCTTTCTGTTACCCATCCTGATAAGTAATCGCCTATAAAGGACGGGGTACATGACAAGTTAATTTATTCGTATGAGCCATGTACTAAAGCCACTATTCAACGGCATGAATGAGCGTGGCAAGTGGACCTCCCGGGTATCAACCCAGGTCCTACTTACTCTAGGACAGGTGCAGACACGATGGTCTCACTTCCAACCCATCTCTTATTTAGACAAGACATAATTTTTATATTTTTGTCATGTACTTTATCAAGAACTTTTTTAAACAAAACCTTTAAAAATCCGTTCCAATTAATTTATCTCAATCTCTCCCTCCCCCTCCACATCGACCACCCTGATAAGAAGCGCCCAAGGGGAGTCAGGCAACAACATAGTTATAATTTAGTAATGCCCATATAAATAAATTCAATTACGGTTTGGTGATAGAAAAATAATCAAAACTTTTATGTTAAAATCTCTAAAGACTCTTAGCACCGATATCGAGGGCATAAAACAATTATTTAAAACTAGGATTAGCGGGTATTAAATACACTTAAGATTTTACGAGTTGCCACTGTTACTGTATAAATAATAGTATAATACATTTATTCATCAAAACGTAAATGTTATACTTCAACTGTTTTATCCTCCCAAATATACGAAGTATTGACTAGTATTTATGATCATTATTTCTTTTATCAAAGGTCTCTGTTTAAAAGTATTGGAAACATTAAAATAAGGTAAATGTTTGGGGGAAATATAAAAAATTAAAGGAAATTTGTTAACGTAAAATAGGATGGTGGATATTTGTAAAGGGAGGCTGGGGAGTGGGGGACACGCAATGAAAATTTTTTTTTAATGGATTATAAAAAGTATTTGGATGGATGGAAAACATGGAAACATTCATGAAAAAATTAATACTTAGTTCGTAAAATGATTTATTTTTTTTACTTTCAAACGTATCAATTTAAACTTGTAGCATATAACATTTCTAGAATATGTCTCTTTAAAACAACACATGTATTATTTAACTATTATGGAAACACATGCCATAAAGGTCCACATTATATATAATAGAAACACACATTTGTTACAGATTTATAATCGTCTAGAACAATGGAAAGAAGAAATAAAGCAGATGGCAGTTACTACTCCTTGTGCTCTATGCGTAGAGCAGCAAGAGTTGGCAAAAGAAGGGAAGAAATGTGATGGACGGCTACAACTTCCTCCCACCAAAGAAGAGTTAGAATTGGACTTGAAGGAGAGGGCCAACCGTCTCGAAACCATACTTCACAACGTGTCAGTCTGCTTGCTCCCCAAGTCACGTCAAATTGTGGAGAAAAGGTCCGTAAATGAAGGGAAAGACTCTTAGATTACTTGAGGATGAATGTTTTGCAAACTTTATACTATTTATCAACTGTTTACAATTATAATCCCTCTTATGATATACCCCTTGTTAAGACGCGTTCTTAGGAACTAACCTAAATAATGCTATCAATGCACAGATTCCCGCTAGTTTTTACGGGTCATGTGTAGTGTAGCATTTACTTTAGTCACTTTTAGTAGTAGTGGTATTTTAGAACGTTAAAATGTCTACATAGAACCAGCCAATCAGAAGGTAGTTTTCAATAATTTGAATTAATTTGCAATTTGGATATAAAACTATAATATGCTGTTGTAAACAGTTATCGACGAACTAAACACGGTGAAAGTAGACTGGTTATACTTTCTATATACGAATCTTGATATAAAAATTTAAGTAGCGCTACAAAATATTTACTAGTTAAAATTATACTAATTAAATTTACAGTCAAGACCAGAGTCTTAAAATATCCTTTTGAAGTTGTCAGTTATCCCAGTTCACGAATTAAAATAACATAATTATTTAAATCTATATCGATTATTGAGTGACTGGATTGTATCGTTTTTTTTGGGTCAAATGTCAAGGATTGTTGACTCGGGTCTATGGATTAACACTGTGCATTTAATTTCTTTAATATCTGATCTAAAATATGATTGAAAAGTTGGAACTGGAGTAAAGTATTTAGATTTAAAATGGAGAAAACCAATGTATGTCCTCATAAAAAAAGTTATATTTAAAACTTAGATAACTGTTTAACATTTAATAAAAGTATTGGTTTCTTGCCGTTTTTAATCTTTTTGGCCATTAAATAATTTGTGGATTGTGGCAAGATACTGTAATTTAATTTTGTAATATTGTAGATACTTTTTACATAGGCAAGACAGGTCCTCTTGCTAAACATTTAACACAATTACAAACTTACACCACTTACCTATCCCTGGCTGTATCCGAATAGTCAGTAGCTTGTCTGTCGACTGAACTAAGGGTCCCAAGTTGGATTCCAAGCATGGACAAAATTTAATCATTGGTGAAATGTGGGTTTACCCTTGCACACTGGTAAATTAACGGCTGGGGACTGGATGTTGTGCCTCCCTTAGTCTTAAGTTAGATTATAAGGCATATGATACTATGACAGGCATAGCAAGCAAGTAGTGGGAAATATATTACTTGAATAAAACAATGACTCAGGCCACAGGCTGGAAACTAAGGGATGTAAAAAAAAAAATCTAGCTAAGCTATAAGATCTTTAAATTGTAACACACTTATTGATGACAAATTTATAAAATGTTCCAACTACTATTATTAGCACCACGTCTTACTAGTTTGGGCTATACGCACTTATACTAATGTGTAATGTTAGGGTTATTGCAAGATAAAATGGAGGACCTACAGTTTAACGTGGAATCCGAACCATGGTGGAAGCCTGGCATTCCACACATTCACAAGTTGTGATTAATACACGTCTTGTCAGAGGTGAAGGAAGGGTTTGGCAATCAGATAAATTTGTGCTATAAAATGTTCAAAAATGCCTTTAGGGCAAGGACATAGAAAGGGCGGGGTCGGGAGGAGTCCTTTGTTGGCTAAAGATATGTTAAAATTTACTAGCGGACCCCCATAGAAAAATTAGCTTATATGTCCTTGCTCTAGCGATTTTATTCAAAATGGTTATCTGGGGAGTGTTTCACATAGTAAACAATACTGTATAGGGCCTACTTAATTTATTTTGAAAAAAAAAAATCATTTAGGTGTAAAGGTAGTTTACTGATTTTTTTTTTAAATCTTAACTATGACTAAAATGAAAAAGTAGGCCTATGTATGATTGTTATAGGCCTGTGACCATTTATTTTATAGTATTACTATATGGATTGTATTAATATTTTTGCTTTGTTTCAGGATGAATTAAATGCTGAACTTCAAGCACTGATCAAAACCAAATCTATAATGACAAAGTTTTTGAGTTTGCTTAGAACCATACGGACAGATTTAGAAACAATAACTGACAACTATCAACTTTTGGAAGGTATTTAAATAATTTTAAAATAGTATTTGTATTGTAGGAGCTATTTATAAACTTGGTGTTAAATTGCCATAGAATAGTGTTTTTTAGCCAATAATTAACTCTGCCACCCTCTTTTAAACAAAAATATTTTAAATACATTATTTTCTACTTATGGACTTATTATTTTACCTGTATTATTAATTTTTTTAATTGCGTCCTTCTCTGCTACATTGTAGCTCTATATAATCCTACTTATTTTAAACTACTGGCAATTTTTCACATTTGCTTAAAAACCTATTAAAGCTATTGAAATTGGAGCGAATTTATATATTCATTTCTTTTTAATGGAAACAATATGTACCATAATTGTTTTTTTTTTAAATAAGTGTAAATAACTGTATATGTAATTGTTTTTTCTCTTAGAACAAAACCAGATGTTTTTCCAAGCACTAGGTGAATTGACACACAGGATGGGAAGAACACTTGATTGATTACAGTGAAGTAATTCACCCTCCGAGATGGACAAAAATACATCTTACACTAAGGAACACTTTTGTAGGGCTAGTGTTTGTGTGTGCGTGCAATGGACAAAAATACATTTTAATGGTCTCTTTTGATAAATCTATCCTATTTATAAAATAATACAATTATTTTCTATAACATTCCATTATTTTATATAATAAAAGGAAACTGAAATTTTTTATCACTTTTTTGTGTAATTAATGTATATAATTAATTAAAGCATTATATAATAAAATGTAAATACCATAGTAGTGTAAGACTTTAATTGTAGGTAATACCTAAATATTTACAACAAATTAATACAAGATAGTAAGATTACTAACAAGTAAAATTATAGGAAGTACACCCCAATACTCCAATAATAAAAAAGACTTGTTTGAAGGAAATACACCAAGAGAAAAAATGTTTGACCCTTAAGGTGAGGTAAGTGTTTTCATATTATACAATAACACACAATAATTTCAGTGAAAGTCTACATGTATTGCTCTCGTTTTAATTTTGCCCTTTTCAGGCATTTATTAAAAGATAAGGGTACTTTGTACACATATGACCAAACTACATTTCTCTACACTCGATTTTGTATTGAATTTCAAGAAAAATAACACTATGCTACTTGACATTTTTACTTGAATACGACTACCAACATGTTGTGTCTAGTTAATCAAAAAGAAATGTAGGATGTTTCAAAACAAAATATTTTGTTCAAAAAGGGCTGAACGTAATAGTTTGGAGGAGATTATAATAATAAGTATGTACTCGTACTCATTGCCAAGCATTGTTAGGGTAGCCAAATCACGCAGATTACGGTGGACAAGAATATGTAGAGCGAATGGAATTGACTAAGAAATAGCATTCATTTAATCTGTCGTAGTGGCTGCACTGTCTTTAAGGTGTCACACTTTTAATCTATAGACTAGACTACCGATCACTGGGAGATAGGAGTTTGAATCCCACTCAGGTGTAATGAAAATAGTTATTCCTAAATGATTTTATAACTTACTTTTTTCAAGAAAATTCAACAGGAACTCACCCGCTTCGGTGGTCACATGGTCCTAGATCGCTACTTTTGTTATAGGCTAGACTGCCGAAGATGGGGAGATCAGGGTTTGATCCCGGTCGGGTGTACTGAAGGTGGTTTTTCCTAAATGGTTTTACACTCCCTCCACACAAATGCAGGTACACTTCCTATAAATTCAACCTTCCTCTTCCCTAACACATTAGTGTAATTAGTACATAGGTGTATAACCCGAACAGGTTGTAAGATGCAATGCTAAAAAATAAAACCAACCATCTAGCTAAATGAACCCCAAATTCAAAGGGCTGCGTTTAAGAGTGGAACAAGAATGCTTGGCAGAAATGTCAACTGAACACATCCTGATTAACTGCAAGGTGTTGAGGGCGTCATGACTATTATCCTGCTTCCATGAATCCTGACATAAGTTTTCCTCACAAAAATAATTGCAGATTATGGAGAGTGAGAAAAGTGTGTGAAGAAGACTCAAGTTTCCTTTAGAGTTGTCTCTTTTTCTTCATCTTAGAACCTCCTCGGTGGTGTAGTTGGCTAACGCGCTTGTCGTGTTGAGCTCGACTGCTGAGGACGGGGAGATCGAAGTTCTAATCTCGGTCGTGTGAACTGGAGGTGGTTTTTCCTAAATGGTTTTCCACTCTCCCTCTACGCAAATGCGGGTTCACTTCCTCTATTTCAACCTTCCCAATTCCTAAACCATTAGTGTAATTAGTACTTAAAGTGTATAACCCGAACGGTAGTAAGACCAGTGCTAAATATTATTCATCTTAGATTTATCTGATTTGGACTAGTATGGAGAAAGTTACACAATTGTTAGGAGTTGATAGAACAAAGTTAGTAAATATTGACTGAATTATTCATAAATTAGAGAGGTTCTATTTGTTTATTTGTGGTTATAATGAATGTGAATTTAAATATTGTGTTGTGTATCCGTGAAATACTATTCCAAATAAAGGACCAATATACAAAAGTAAAATTCAGTTTTGAATCACTGATATCTGTAACAATATGAATTGATGCATGCAAGTTCTTTATTAACTTCACTGTACCTATAGATCTCTAGTTGTAAGCTTCAATTAAAATGAATGTACTAAGCAATAAATTTTCAGTGTTTGTGTATGCCAGTTTTTTTCGACAAATATATGAAAGATGACACACGACACTGTGATACAATGCCACAATGTACTAGTTATTTTACTAACAGATTTTAATATTAGTTTGCAATGAGCTTGCATAAACAATAGATATTTGTAGAAGACAGTAAAGTTAGTTATAAGTTACTAAACAATTTTAATATATCATACATAAAGCAGGCTATCTGCAGCTATCACTTTGAAATAATTACAATACCTACAAATACACAAATAATATATAAATTTGCAGGGTGTCAAGCAATGTGTTTGAATTTTTCAATGTCTTCCAACCAAAATCAGATACATACATACATCCTTATACATTAATTTAGTCCACTTAGAATATGTATGTATAGATCGAAACTAGAGTTTTCAAAAATAAAAATCATTTCTTTCGAAACCATAACAGCTTATGTTCTGCATACTAATCACATTGTTAATAGCGTTTACAAATTTACTTTTTAATATTTACCCAAATGTACCCAAGGTTTAACCGATAAATAATCTGTTTTTTCTCACTCTAAATTAGGATTGTATTATTATCAGTGTGTCTTACTACCCATTCAGGTTATAAACACATTATGCTAATGTTTAATGGTAGGGTGATTGAGATGAAAATTAAGGACCTACAGTTTAACGTGTGATCCGAACCACAGTGGAGGCCTGGCATTCCACACATTCACAATCTGTGATAATACACGTCTTGTCAGAGGTGAAGGAAGGGTTTGGCAGTCAGATAAATCTGTGCCAAGACAGGATTGAACCCCTGTCCTCCAGCACAGAAGTCTGACACCTTACCCCTAGACGGCCAGGTCACCCAATTGTATTATTAAATTGTCACTTTTAGATAAAAGCTTTGATAAAATAAAATAGCAGAACATGGAAATTTAACCTATACACGTGTATGAAAAGCAATTAAAACTGTACTGACCTCGATGATCTTGGGGTAAACTGCTCACTTGCCTCAAGACCCAATGTTAGTAAAGTTCAAAGCCAACCAGGATCGATGAATTTCACTGGATTTTTATTGAGCAATAAAATCTATAATATATGGGGAAAGTGCAACTCCTTGTTTCAACCCCTTATGTATTTCAAAAGTATCTGATAAGTGACATTCAACCCATACCCATCTACCCGCATCAGTCTAACATACCTCAATTAGCTTGACACATTTTTTGGGCAACCCAAACTTATCTTAACTTTCCTAGCATTTTATTTCTTTTAACTGAATCTTAGGTTGTTGTTTTTTAAATCTATGTATAATTGATAGACTGTCATGTTGTATTCCCACTTTTTTTTTTCAATATCAGCTGAATAATAAAAAACTTGTGTTTTGGTCTATTTCGTCAAAATCCACACTGATGATCCTTGATTATTTCCTCTGCATACAGCATCATTTTTATAAAATTATTTTAAATAAAATTCTATATCATGTTGAGATACTTCTTTAGTCATTACACTCAGTTCTATCCCCCTTTTTGAAAATGGGTGTTATAATACCTTCCTGCTATTCTTGTGGTAAAACCTAATGGTTCCGCATGGAAACATATGCCTTTAATGGTTTCCGCATGGAAACATAGCAATTTATCACCCAACTCGGACCCTTCATGAACATTCAAATAAACCTGAAGTAGTCGTTCCATCTACTCAAAACCTTGCCTAAAAACATTCCCTGATATTCTAATTTTTGCTATTTTGTTTTATCTTGTTAACATTACCCTTTAAATACTCTTTGTTTTTGGACAAGGCACTGGTCTTCCTTTTTGCGTTGCTGATTGTGTATAAACTCAATACAATTTTGATTCTCTTCTTTCCTCTATTAATTTTGAACATGTTGTCAAATCGTTGTCTCTCCCCCTACTCTTTGTAAAGACCTACACTACCCTTAGTTGCATTTCTAATATTATTCCTGACAATTCCCCACTGTTTCTCTGGATTCATGGTTTACTCCTCATCCTTTGAGCACTTTAGGGCAGAAAACCTATTTAAAATTTCAATTTGATATTCCTACATTCACCATCAGTTAGTTTTTCTACATCATATATTTAACTTGACCGCCTGATTTCCTTTTTTTTTTTTTGTTACAGATGTTCCTTAAGTTTTGCTTCTACCAAATAATGGTCTGAATAGCAATCTGCGCCCCTGTATTAGCTGAGACCCAACTAACCAAATCTTTATTTTGTTAAGGATACATGTTTATTTTAATGGCACATTTACACCCATTGCCATTACCTAACCTTTTTTTTTTTTTTTGTAGTTAAGACTTCGAACCTATAAAGCTAAGATTACAAATGTGGTAGTCATATAATAAAATAAGTTAAACACTAAAACAATATTATTAAAATAAGAATATACTATCAAAGTATTAGAGAAAACATAAGCTTATGGTTTCTCTAATACTTTGATAGTATATTCTTATTTTAATAATATTGTTTTAGTGTTTAACTTATTTTATTATATGACCTACCACATTTGTAATCTTAGCTTTATAGGTTCGAAGTCTTAACTACAAAATTTCATTACTCCTTACTTAACCAATCTTTAGAATGTTTTCTAAAATGATTACCTAACCTGTTTAAAATCTAAGAAATTATAAAATTTCTTTGAAAACTGCTTTGTGGCAAGACATGTTTTAACATTTAAAAAACCCAGCATTAATCAACTTTATTCTACCATAACGTCTTCACTCTATTCGTTAATTTTAAATTTAACTGTTTCTGGGGAGCCATAAAATTAGGTTATCACAAATATGCTTGAGAGGTTCTTCAAATTATTGATTCCATTGGAGACCAAAGCACTAACCTGTGCTACCAACAAGGCTAACATGTTTTTGTGCAGTTTCCCAAACAATTATCACTTAAGGAGTGTGAGCATTTGTAAGATAGTTAATAGTTTGTGATTTAATTTGAAACAAAAATTTAATCTTGCAAGTGTGAATGATATGCTACTACACTTAATTTATATGCACTGTACTGAACTGCACAGTTACACTATGGTTTTTATTTAGAAATTTCACGAGTTCAATGAAATACACAAGTAAAATGGGTTCTAGACAGAGCGGATTAATGGGTATTTCTAGAAACTCACTATGATCAGTTGATAAGGCATGACTTGCAGGTTAAACATTTGACTTTTTAAGATACATTCCTGCCACAATTATTAAATATTGTTCATGTAATCAACTTAAGACATCATAACATCTTTCATTATTACTGAAATTCTATATAAGTATCTTTTATGACACTCACTATATAGATTGATGATTGTAACAACTGTGTAATGAAGAGGGTAAAAAAAAAACTCAATATTACTCCACGAAAATGTAATTACTCACATGGTTTCGAGAAATTCCTAAATTATTTAAACAAATCAGTCTTTACACACATAGTAACATTTATGAAGTTAGTATGCTAAGTATTGTCTCAGTCATTAAGCTTACAAAAAAACAACAATTTATAATTAATTAATTTCTTCAAAAGAAAATCTTGTAAACCATAATATATCCTTGAAGCAATTTTGTGCTTTCATCACAATTTAATAACTATATCAAACTGAGCATTTAATTTTGCTAAACTTTGTCTAAAATGTTTTCATATCCAATTAATATTATAATTTATACTTTAATGCAACACATCTTATTAATTTAGTTTTTAATCAGCACATTTTATGTACTTAATGATAAATATCAGTAGTATTCTCACTGGTGGGATTATTGAAGTTAAATCTAGTGATACATTATTAGACAATCCTTGTACAAATCTAAGTGAAACAACAATTCCTCAAATAAAATAATAAACACAATTCTGATTTATGAGAAAGTCAGGTTAACATAAAAAGTATTGTTATATTATAACAAAGGCACATTGTAAGAAAAATTTATATGACACAATATTACGTCAAAAAATTGTTGTCCATAAGGAAATTTCTTATTTCAGTCAAACCTAATTTGTTGAGATGGATCATATCTTTCATATTTTTCTTGCGCCCACTCGTAAAAAATCTAAAACAAGAATAAGAAGCAGGGATGTACATACTTTTAACACACACAAATGTCATTATTAGCGATAAGTGATAAATTATCTTAACAAGGGAACAGAATGAAAAAATGAAAAACTGCAAAAATACAATCACCAAGAGAAATTGTAAAGCCAAAAAATACACATATACATAAAAAAATCATGCTACCAACATATATTTTTAAAATAATTTTTACTATGAGGGTACATAATTATTATATGACATTAGGAACTAAAAAGTTAATTGCCACACTCACAAAAGTAAGTACACCACCTATCCCTATCTTGAGCTAGTTCTAACCAGTCTACCTCATTACAACCTAGCTTAGTCAGGTCCGTTATAATACTGTGTCTAGGTCTGCCCCTTGAGTTTGCCGGTCTGTACCCAGTCACTTCTCGATCCTCTTCTTCTTCTTACGGTGTCGTCCACGGCAGTCAGTTGTTTCAGTAGAGCATCTCGGGGTTATAAGTATAATGGTGAGGGTAGAGGTACTCAGCCAATTAAAACCATAAGAGGTAGTGTAGTATTTGAGTTTTAATTTAATCAAAAATTTACATGATTGTAATACGGCTAATTAGATGAATGAATAAGTTACATTGATAAAGACTTTTTAGCCACCTGGGCTAGATCTCCTCTCCCCCATCTCTACAGGTTGAAATGGTAGGTAGTTATTACCGGTCTACTCTATGTTAGTGTTAACAGTTCTGTCTCCCGATCGCGTCTGTCCCGCGTCTGACACTTCCTTTCCATATAATGCAAAACCCAGACGCTCAAGCGAAAGCACTGATTGGCCAGGAGTCCGCGCCAAAACCTCCCCCTCCCACTGAAAGACCACACGTGCAAGCCACAGGTGCATCTCCCAGCTTCCGGGTTCAGATATCACTATGTTGCACGATGCTTAAAATGAAAAGTAAAAGTAATAAATTTGGATGACTCTAATATTCCAACAAAGACTTTGAACAATGAAAAACTATAAGATTAAAAGTTTAAAGGCCTGAAAATGAAGTTAAAGAATTGAAATTTAAAACATGCATTGCTTACAACTTTGGTTAGGATTTACATGACTTATAATTACCATAAAACCCCACACTTTCTTATAATTAACCATTTGATAGTGATAAAGATAATTAAATTAGGCCTAGACGAATGGGAAGTGAAAAATGTATGTATCAGTTTAGTACTCTGAGTAGCTTGAGCATATTAATATATAAACAAAGGCAAACTAATGTAAATTTAAACGAGAAATGGTTGAGAACTGGGCCTAAAACCCTGACCACTTTACAGGTCAATACCCTGAACATGGTTCTATATTCTCCCATTCGCACTGCATGTCCTGCCCATTGAATTCTACAAGACCTGACTATCCTAATAATGTCTAGTGATGAATAGAGGATATGTAACTCAACATTATGTAGCTTCCTTCACTCCCATGTAGTCTCATCCCTCTTTGGACCAAATATCTCCCTAAGTACCTTGTTTTTGAACACCCTAAATTTGTTTTCGTCGTGTAAGGTAAGAGACCACATTTCACACCCATAGAGAACAACCGGTAAAATCTATGTAGATAGAGGGAGGTAAAGTTAATATATATAATTTTAGTGGTTAAGTCAGAACTAAATAATGTTGAAGCAACATATCTTAATTACTATAAACCATAAATGTAAGGGCAACCCTGAATACATATAATTTAAGTAGTTTACTATCTTATTATTAGCACCGCGTCTTACTACCTGTTCGGGTTATACGCACTTACGCTAATGTGTAATGGTAGGGTGATTGTGAGATGAAATGAAGGACCTACAGTTTAACGTGGAATCCGAACCACGGTGGCGACCTGGCATTCCCCACATTCAAGGTAGTTTACTATCAATGAGCGTATAACCCGAACGGGTAGTAAGACGCGGTGCTAAATATTATTATTACTATCAATGAGTAGTAGTTATCCAAAACTTTAAAGTAGTATTATTTCAATGACTAGGCCTATAGATAAATACAAACACTAAAAATGAGACTTACCTCTCATAAAATGCCATTCTGCATGTCTGGAAGTCAGTTACATATAAGGGGCATATGTCTGCCACCCGAATGGAATCCTCTGTAAGGTGAAAACTGTATACATATTTTATTTGCATTTAGATTAAAGTCATTTTTAAATCTTATATACTACTAAGAGACCAAAGTATATAATTTTCATTGTCAAAGTACTACTAAAATTGGACATGGAATTTACTCTACATTTAGAACAAGATCAGTTGGAAGAATAAGAAAATATATTTGGAGGAATGGAAATGGTGAGAGGAGGTAGGAAGGTATAACTTGTTGAGACTTTCTAAATAACAGACCTGTATTATAAATAGTAAAAGAATGAGTGCAAAAGAAATAAAGTAATGACAGAAAAGTTAGATCTATTTCATTTTTAATGCATCAAGTCACAGTTGTCACTCTTGTTGTAATGTATTATCAAAATATATATAAAATAATACTAGTAATAAAAATAAACTGTTATCTATGATATCCAAAAATAAGTGTGAACAGGTAATAAGACAAAGTGCTAAACAAAAAATGTTTATAGTATAACATGTTCTTTCTAATAAAATATGACCTTAAACTCACAGTTTTGACTTAACTAACTAAATAGTATGTACAAATTGTGGCTGAAGCATATTTGGAAATTTAACTTTTTGTTTAATCTTACCTTCTTTATATCATCATAATAAACTTGGAAGGAATGTTTTTAAAACTTATATAAGAGACCTAGTATAAAATAAAAGTTTACCTGATTCGAGGGTTAAAAGAAATTTGTTATATTTCAAAAGTTTCTTCCAATGTTCTTGTTTAAAGGCAAGTCTCGGTACTGGGGGTAAAGTCAAAATTACTATTCGTTTTGCTTTCTCTTGAAGTTTTTTTACAAGTTTCACCATTCTTCTCTCCATATCAACTCTTGGTGTACTCTATAAAATGCAATTTAAAAAAGTATTAGGCCACTAAAACTACCACTCCATTTAGCGTCAGTGGCGGTATGAGATGACTAAAAAAAACAGCAATTATGAGCATCAAAATGTGTCAGTTTCTAAACCTCCTAAAAAAAAGTAATTGAAAATAAATTTAATATATTTATTCTAATAAAAATTTCTTCAGTAACATTAACAAGTTTTCTCAGCTTAAAAGGGTATCCCAAACCTTTATCTTCTTCATCAAAAACTTTAACTGTGTGTATACTCAAATTTTGCTTTTTGCTCAAATTTTGTTTAAGATAAATCATGCCATTTTTAGAATTAGTAAGATTAAAATAAATTAGGGTAAAAGTAGCCCGAGTTTACTACACCATTAAAGAGAAAAAGAACACAATCATTTTAAGGATATAATTTGTGTAATTAAAGTGTTTGGTGTAGTTAGAAAACCGTTTTTTCCCTAATTGTCTTTAAATGTGCCATCAATTGTGTTCTGTTTACTAATAAGTGCAGTGACTGACATTAAAGCATACTAAAAAATTAATACATCAAGACAAAAAATTCATTATATATTTTCTAAAACAATATTTCTTAAGGCTACAACCAGACGAGCAGCAAATGTTAGGAATGGGCCCTCATATCCTTAAGGCTATTTGAGACTCAAGCTATTCTATTATCTTTATATTTCCTCTTAAGTTTATAATTTTTTCCAAGATTCAGGATTTGAAGTAGATTGGAGATTCAGATTTGTAATAAGGTGGATTCGACCCAACTCTAGTAAATGTCGTGGTTGAACGATAAATAACACTTATTACAAATGTCACAGCACATGGACTGATGGGAGCATGAAATGTTGTTTGAATCAGGCATGAAATAACGCTGTCTGACCACACCAGGCTGTCTTATTGGGTTGGAGAAACAAGAATTAGTGACCTTTTTTGACCACTTAATTTCTTCGGTAAACAGTTGGACATTATATAATGCCTATATAGGCATAATTCACTCACGCGCAACATTAAACTTTAACTAAATGGCAAACATTCAACCTTGTCCTTGGTATCACAGTACAAACAATCAGGCAACTTGCAGCTAGTGCATGGCATCATGGGTAGTGGGTGGCTTGACATTCGACGCACTCGCGTTGTTACAATGCACAGGAAATTCAAACAAAATTATTTCTGTGACTTTATGACCAAAATATTGAAAATTCATAACTTTTCAGGGACTTTTGTGACTTTTTTTTGCAATTAATGATTTTTTCTTGACCCAGTAGACACAGAGATGTTTATGCTATCTTCAGATATTTCTTAGTTCAGTTTAGCCATGAATCTTGTGGCAGAAGTTGTATTATTTGTGCCACATAAGTGCCATTGAGGGCAAACAGGGATGTTGAAGCCAGAAATGGGTTGCATTAAAAATATCTTTTAGGAGACATTCAATTCTCAATATTTTCTCCAGGTAGGGTCTCCAGACCCTTTTTTGGCTTTAGGGACCAAGCCTTCTAAAATAAAAGCTTCTTTTTTTGCTAATCTCTTTTCCCTTAAACAAATAAGGTTCTGCTGCCAAGGAGGGTGAAGAAAATGAAGGATCCATCATATTATTAATTAAATGTTTTACCCAAACAAGTTTTGTGACTATTGCATTGTACAAAGACTTTTTGCACTTCTAAAAAGGCATTTTTGCGGTCAATATACCTTCTCCATACCCATTATGGAAAGTAGGCAAAAAACTTAATAAATAAAAAAATAGAATTGTGGATCACACTTCTCAACATATGGCCATTGTACAGCATTATGTATTGCCCTTTAAATGGACCCTGGCCCAGTCGGGCAGCAGACATGACCTTGAAGTTGCACCCTCCCACCTTACCCCACTACAATCACTACTGTGTCTGGTTGTCATACATTTTAATACACTGGATGCAATATTCCTGCCTTATTTGCCACTCGTTTTGCCATAGTCTACACATTTTAACACAAGGATTATAATGGTTTAACCTATCGGGTAAGGATTGTGAATGGAATTTGAAGAAATACAGCCCAAATTAGCAGATGAGAAAACCAGCCCAAGAGTATACGGTCAAGATTTGAAACTTGACCTCTCCGTCAGCAGTGATTTAGTTTTGCGAGTTTGACACATTGGAATGTGTGATCACTGCGATTAATTTAAGACAATATTGATGTTTATAAAAACACATAATCAAATATATGGTAGAATTTTTGTTATTTTATATTTGCTTTGTTGTGTTCTTCTTCACTAAGAATCTATTAATTTTGAATCAAATAGTATTAAAGAAAGTATAACACACAGTAATGTTTAAAAGTGAGAGTGTTTAACGCCTTTTATTTTATAAATTAATTTATTTTCTCATAGAAGCAATGAAATCTAGTTATAATGTGCCATTACTTATTTTAAAGCTTATTTTTCAAAGAAATTTATCATACTACTTTAACTTTGAAAACCTTTTCTTTCAATCATGTGTTTACTTTAACTCAAAAACCACAGAAACAGATTTATATTTGTTAGTTTTTAATTATAGAATATAGAAAAAATATCTAGTTTGTAGTTATAAATCTTGAATATTCTTTTAGTTTTCTCAGGGTCAATTTATGGCAGTAAATTTTTGAGACATATAAAACTTGATTTTGTTTCAAGGTGTATCATAATTAAAACAAAACTGAGTTAACTACGATACTGTCTTTGGTTAGATAAAAAAAAACATAAAACAAGACGTAATTAGATATCTTAGAACAGTGTTTTGGTCATGGAGAACCACCAAATGTGCACTAGAGGACCACCGAGGCCCTAGGTGTAAGAGAAAGGGGGATTGTTGAAAAAATTAAGAGAACATGAGTTTTATAAAAAAAATATTTTAGGTGTTATTTAATAGTACACTATAACTACAAGACAAAGATTTATTTATTTAATGAAGAAATATTTCAAAAATATCATATAGGCCTAATTACAATGAATTAGTAGGTAATAGTGTTTTCGATAAATAAATATTCAAATTTGTTGACTTAAGGTTGGTACAGACTTTCTTTTCTATAAGGCCTATGTCTTGTATCTATCGAGGAAAGAAATAGCTATAATGTGAATACTTAATATTTAATCGTTTGCATTTCAAGTTTTTCTATTATATGTGACCAACATTCTCTAATTATTCATTACTATTACAAAACTTCCATGTATCTAGTGGACCACTTGATAGGTCGCCATCGGCCCACCAATTGTACAAGGACCACAGTTTAAGAAACACTGTTTTGGAGGTTTTTAAAGAATAAAATATGACTAAGTGTTGAGTAACCATACCTGTGGACAGAATTATTGTCCTTTTAATTAATAACATGCTTTCATCACCTTAACTTATTAATTTAAAGAGTTAATTGAATCATATAAAGGAAACCAAGATATTAAAACTTTTTAATCATAACTAAGACAGTCTATATGTTATGGAGCGGCAAGCATCTACAGTGTTAATAGATTTTAAATTTCTTTTTGAAAATGTAATTTGGCACTTTAAATAGAAATGTATAAACTGTGTCTCACCTGTAGAAGATCATTGGTTCCAATCAATACTATCACATTCTCAGAAATAGGATATTTGCGTTCTTTAATTCTTGCTTTCAACTGTTTTAAATTTTGTCCATTTACACACAATCCAAGAACATATTTTCCAGATTCTGGAAAAAAAAAAAAGCTCAATTGTCACGACCAAGACAAAAGTTACCAGTATTAGGTAGTAATATAGATCCAAATCCTTATGAAATCCATTTTGTTTGGTATATTTTAGTGGTGAATAATTTTCCATATTAATTAAGTATTACATAAGCAAATTTTGGGGCATTTTTAACCCTTACCCCTCCCCTTGTAGGCAAAAATAAGTGAATGTCTGACCGCCCCCCCCCCCCCCCACCTCCTCAAACCTCTTGTAAGATTTGTCAACTTTTTTTCATTTGTCCACAGGAATAACCATTCTTTTTTCCATGCAATTTTGCCTATAGCCTGAACAGGTAGTTAGACGCAATAAAATAAATTAAAAATTCATGCAATTTATAAAGTCCTGGTAGTTATTAACATAGAAGTGTAAATTAATATTGTGAAATAATAAAATAAATGATTTTATGATTATTTTATCGTATTTTGAAATATTGAACTGAATAAAATATTTTCATCAACTGCGTGTCTACATCATTGTAAAAAAATTGTTTGCCGTTATGGTCAATCATATGGTTTAGATTCGTCAGCTGCCATTTTGAAGCTATGTTCGTTAGAAGTTTTTGTGAAAGTGGTGTTAATATTTTTAAGGGAAATAAAACTATAAATAAACTTTGTGTCCGACCTCAAATAAATATATAAATAATATTGGCCTAAATTACTGTGGTTAACTATCACATTAATATATTACCATCTGTTTTCATTACAGTGATCCAAAGTGATAGATGTCAGCTGTTGCTGTAGTGATATATGAGGGATTACTTCTAGTAACATTTCGAGCTGTCATCCAGGTAAATTTAGCTCGTGAATGCCTTATAAGCTATCACCTATTAATTGATATGAGCAGATTTAGTTTAAGCCCCTTGGGAAAAAACAACTTACCAGAATCAAGCTTGGAATGTTGTCCTAGGATTTTATCAGCAAATCTCAGAAGTAAGCTATCACCTATTAATTGATATGAGCAGATTTCTGGCAGCTACAACAAAATAAATAAGTTTGATTAATGTAGATTTGGACATTAGCCTCTTACCCACTTACTCTATGACATTAGTAATTCGAAAGTTAATTTCCAAACTTACTAAAATATGCCACCTATCCCTATCTTGAGCTAGTGCTAACCAGTCTACCTCACCTTGTCTCTTTCAGGTCCATCCTCATGTTATGTTCCCACCTGGGTCCAGGTTTTCCCAATGGTCTCTTCCCTTTGGGTTTCCCAGTCAATACTCCGAACATTGTTCTAGATTCTCCCATTTGCTTTACATATTCTGCCCAATGTAATCTACGAGACTCGATTATCCTAACAATGTCTTGTGATGAGCACAGGTTATGTAACCTCCTCCACTCCTTTGGACAAAATATCTTCCTAAGCACCTTGTTTTCAAACACCCTAAATTTGTTTTTGTCATGTAGCCGAGGTAGGAGACCACGTTTCACACCCATAGAGAACAACCAGTCAAATTATTGTTTTATATATTCTGAGTTTTACATTCCTTGAAAGCAGGAGCAATGTAAACAACTTATCGACCAAGTAATAGCATGCATTTCCTGGCTGTACTCTTTTCCTAATTTCCAATCTAATATCCTTATTGCTAGTTAAAATTGTTCCAAATTATTTAAAAATATTAACCCTGTCAAATTATATGTTGCTCAAAGTAATCTCTAAATTATTGTCACCAATCAGTATTCTATGTGTGATTATATATGCTTAGTTTTTTTCAGCCTTCACTTCTAAACCTATTTTCTTACTAGTATATAATAAAATTCCTGCAGTTCTTGCCACACCTTTCTTACTATTGCCCAACAAAACTAAATCATCTGTTTATCCTAATAGCTGCTTTGTACCATTTAATGTCAACCATTCCTTACTCTTTTGCACTACCCAAATATCTTATTCTAGGGCCAGATTAAAAAGTAATGAGAAAAATGTATCTCCTTGTTTTAAATCGTTATGTATTTCAAAAGTGTCTGATAAGACGTGAGTCTATTCATTCCATAACTTACCATGTGTATCAGTTAAACTTAAGTTAACTCAAAGAGCTTGACAAATTTTTTGGGCAAACCAAACTTGACTAAAATTTCATATGACTTATGAACCATCTGTTGTATTCTCACTTTTTTTTTCTAATATTTGCTGAATAGTAAAGACCTGATCCGGTGTTAATCTATTTCGTTTAAACACACTATTTCATTTTTTTAGCACTGTCTTACTACCCGTTCGGGTTATACGCACTTACGCTAATGTGTAATGGTAGGGTGGATTGTGAGATGAAATGAAGGACCTACAGTTTAACGTGGGATCCGAACCACGGTGGAGGCCTGGCATTCCACACATTCACAAGATGTCTTGTCAGAGGTGAAGGAAGGGTTTCGTAATCAGATAGATCTGTAAGGGACCAAGGATTTAACCCCGGATCCTCAGCACAGAAGTCTGACACCTTACCCCTAGACCGCCAGGTCACCTACTAGCCTAATTCAATCCAAGAGGAGCTCTATTATATGACAGCTATAGGCCTAAATCACTAAAACAGTTTTCAAGTCATATGTCAAGTAAATGATCTGCAACTGAAATTTATGATAGATAAAACCAATAGCTATAAAAGAACATTATAATAATATAGCCTACTAAAATGTCATCTAGATGCTAACTGCGAAAATAAGTTTGTATTTTCAATGTATATGGTGTTTCCTACCAGAATACTAATATAGTGGTATGTGAATTATGCCAGTACACATATAGTCTGTTTGCCATTAAATTAAGAAAAAAAAAATATTTTTTTGTCAATGTGTTTGAGTTATATGCAAATGGTTAGTGATGAGGAAGGTTTAATTTAGAGGAAGTGTACTCAAATTTTTGTGGAAAATAATTGGGAAAAACCAGCCACAGAACACTCAATAATCATTTGAGACCCGATTTCACTGTCAACAGTTTCATCTATTGAGATAGTGAAGCCATAAACTAGTGATTTCCAAACTGTATCATGCGTAACACTGCAAATTATTCCCAGTGGTACACAATGAGAAGCCAAACAAAATAAGAAAATTTAAGTCGTAACAAGATAGGGCCATCAATCTTATAAATTTATTTTATTACCAAGTCTAACCAAACATAAAATAGCCTATATTTAAACAGTTGTTGGAGGGGTGGAAACACTGATTCAAGCTCAGATAGCTGGTGCAACCGCATAGTCTGTATTATAGCCCCTATCCCTGGTCACCATTAGAAATGCGCCTAAATAATTGTAAATATTCAACATCATCTTGGTGGTACTCCAAATTATGGAAATTGTTGGGGTGGTGCGTCATTCAAAAAGTTTGAGGACTGCTGTTTTGACCATTCGACCAATGATACTGGCGAAAGAAAAATTAAATTGTGCTAATCTTTATATTTTGTTCAGAGGAGATTTCATCCTTGTAATATAATCTTAGTGTATTAAATAAAGATTTGGAATAGCAATTTATATTTTCAAAATCAAGTCTTAGATCAATCATCAGTTAATGCTTATTTAATGATTAAAGGATCCAAGGTTTTGATTCCAGACTGGGTCACATATGTAGGCCTATTATTGTGAACTGATTAAGTTCCCTTTAAATAGTAAAATAATCATCTTGTCCTTTCGTTTTAATAAAGAAGTAAAAAAAATCGGATTGGCACCTAAAATAAAATAATTTATGTTGTCACAAAGCTATCAGATCAATGTATAGGAAGTCAGAAAAATCGTGTAATAGATGTTCCCAAATACTAACCACTTCCTTAAATTCTGTCATAATTGCAATATTTATAAAGCATAATATGTTATTGTCAGCCTTTTATCATTTTTATTAACGCACTCTTTAAAAATAATTTATAATCAAGCACAAGTTTAGCCAACAAGACAAGGATAAAATAATATTTAAATAATTATCCTCATAGTGTCACTCTATTGAGTTTAAAATCGACTTTATATAAATAATCACATGTGTCACTAAATAGAGATAAACTTTATTTTATTTTTGTTTAATGTATTGAATTACAATAACTCTACTAACAATAAGTTTCCCTATCTAAGAACAGAAGAAAAGCAATTTGACACTCGCCGGCCAGCTCGTTTTGGCGCGAAATCGTTATAATAAAAACAGCAACAAAAAAATGCCAAATCACAGAAAAAGTCAATAGATCTTTTGTTTGCACACGAAGTATGTTTTCTGGACAGGTAAAGATTTTATCCAAATATGCTGATAGTTATCTTTACATTTATCATACTTTAAATGCTTATCACTTCAAAATTAAGATTAACTGTGATTGTAAGCTGAATCTTTACGGTTCTCAAACTGTGATCCACAGACCGGACCATATTATTATTATTAGCACCGCGTCTCACTACCCGTTCGGGTTATACGCACTTACGCTAATATGTAATGGTAGGGTGATTGTGAGATGAAATGAAGGACCTACAGTTTAACGTGGAAACCGAACCACGGTGGAGGCCTGGCATTCCCACCGGACCATAGGGGAAAATTGAAATTATATGTGAAAATTCTCACCTCGGTGGTTGATTAGTCTTAGGCCTCACTCTCATAATAGACTGGACTACTGATGACTGGGAGATTGCAGTTTGAGTCCTGGTTGGTGTACAGAGCCTTTTTTTCTTAAATAGTTTCCCACTTTTCTCTTTGTGAAAATATGGCTGCACTTCTCCTATAATCAACCCTCCACATCCCCAGATCATTATCGTAACCGGTACACTATGACTGAACAATCTAATTGGGTAGAAAGAGGTGGTGCTAAATAAAGTAATGTGAAAGTGCTTAAAGAATACAAGATTGATAGGCTGAGTCTGTTATATCAACATTATTTTGTACTTCAACTAGTACAGCATGTTTAATTTGAGTAAGAAACAAAGTTGGATAAAAGTGCTGTCTTTTACTGCTTGAATTTACAACTTGGGCGCGGTAGTTATATTTAGGTGGCTGGTCTGTCAATTTTGTAAAATCACCCTATTTTTTATTTGAAGGCTACAATCAAATCAAAATAACACTCTGAGGACAGACAGAATTGTTTGGCTTAGTGGGCATATAAAACGTAAAGATTCGTCTTAATCTTGAGGTCGAAATGTTTCACAGTAAAATATTTGTTCTCATTATAAAGTAAAATGTGATATAACAGTTAAAATATTTGATCTCATTATAAAGTAAAATGTGATATAAACCTAAAGAGTACAAACAATATTAACAGGCTAGCTCCTCTAAGTCAACTATACTTTTTGCCACAAGTACAGTCCAATTTTCATAAAAAAAATTACTAGTATATTATCAGTGTTATTTATAAATATAAATCAAAAGTGACATCAAATGACTTGACAGTAGATTTAGTATTGTTTCTAGCTCTTCCTATGAAAATTGGACGATAAAATGTGTACTATATGAAACAAATTTATATAAATATGCTCTTTTTTCTGCTTGATAAACACTTTCATCAGAAAACTTCCTGGTCTGACAAGTGACAGACCCACCCTGGGGTAGTATCATAAGATGGAGGTCCATGTGTGCACCAAACGCTTATCAAGTGGTCTGCTATTGGGAACAATTTGAGAAACACAGCTCTATATGCGAATTTTTTTAAAGTCATTTTTCTACTTAGTTCAACTTCATCTTGTGGCCTTAAAATAGTTTAGGGCACTAAGATATTTAAATGTATACCAATAATCTACACATCACAATAATTAAGGAAAAGTTTATCTAATGTGTAAGAGTGAGTAAACATGTGTAATTAGATGTTGAACATTGTTAATAAATATATTTCTTTTAGCACCGACCACGTCTCACTACTCATTCGGGCTATACACTTATGTACTAACTTTGTTATTGGTTTTAGGTGTGAGGATGGTTATAAGAGGAAGTGTATCCTCATTTGCATGGAAAGAGAATGGAAAACCATTTTGTTAAAACCACCCTCAGTAAACCCGACTGAGATTCAAACTTCGATCTCCTCGTCATCAGTAGTCTAGTCCACTGCGAGAATAGCGCGTCTTAGCGTGGCGTGGCTACCAAAATAGGTCATTCTTAATATTAAAGGTTTAGTTTTCTATAGATGTAGTCAAAATTATCCTGTAAGTGACGCTACAGATGGGGAATGAAACAATTTAAAACATAAAATCCTACAAAATATTCATTGGTTTATCAAAATAAGATTCAAAAGGGTGTCTGCCACTAAACCATTCAAATAAAAATAATTAGGCCTATCTAAAATATTAATTTTCTTCATTTTTTTTTCTAAATTGCCACCTTTAAAAATCACAAAACTATAAGTTAATTACCCGCCTCGGTGGCGTAGTTGGCTAACGCGCTAGTTGTGTTGAGCTCGACTGCTGAGAACGGGGAGATCGAGGTTCGAATCTCGGTTGGGTGAACTGGGGGTGGTTTTTCCTAAATAGTTTTCCACTCCCCCTCCAAGCAAATGTGGGATCACTTCCTCTAATTTAACCTTCCCAATTCCTAATCCATTAGCGTAATTAGTACTTAAAGTGTATAACCCGAACGAGTAGTAAGACGCGATGCTAAATAATAATAATAATAAAAGTTAATTTGAACGTACAAAGAATATTGCCACAGACATGACATCCCGTGTAGCGTGTTTTAACCTTGAATGTGACAGGCTTTTTAGTAGGCTATTCTTTCACTTATATATGTAGGCTATAAAAAAACTACATTATAACTATATATTTTGATTATTGTCTAGAAGATAGAGTGATTAAAAAAGCAGAAGTTTAATCTCTTGTAGGCAAAAAATATTGTATAAATGATGAGTAAGCTCATATTTTACCAATATCAAAATAAACATGTGTGAATTTTATGATTTACAGTGTGAAAACCAAGAAGAGAAACTATTTGTTCCAGAGGAGTTTCCTTTTCCTTTCACACCTTACTCGATACAAAAAGATTTTATGAAAAGCTTATATAGTGCCTTGGAAGAAGGAAAACTTGGTATTTTTGAAAGTCCAACAGGAACAGTGAGTATTTGGTTCTAGATAAAACTTGAGTTTTGTAACTTTTTATACTGGTTTATCTTAACTTGGAAATTTACAAAGTTAGCCTTTTTACATAAACTATAAAACATTTTTGCCAACCAATTAAACAGTTAACTTGCACTAAATGGCATATTTTGACTGAATAAATAAATGTTTATAATACTCTTATTTAGATCAATGGACTATTTCATTCCCACTTCATCAGCTGAATGGTCTATGGTGTCACTTTTGTGTTGGACTGACCTTACAACGACCAGTAGATTTTGGTTTGAATCCCAGTCTTTTCTACTGAGGATTTTTTTTTTTCTAAATAGTTTCCTAATCTCTTTCATGCAAATGCAGGTAGATTTCCTCTAGAATGTTTACTTCCTCATACTTACCTGGTTTGAGTAATTAGCATAATATATGCGTACAAACAAACAGATGTGATGACAACTAAAACAAAAATAAACTATTTTATCATCTAGCTATCATGAATGAAGACTGAAAAAAATCCTGTCAAATGTTGGTTTATATTTGGTTTGAATTCATATCCATATAACCCGCCTCGGTGGCTTAGTTAGCTAACATGCTAGTTTCGTGTTGACCTAGACTTTCTAGGACAGGGAGATCGGGGTTTGAATCTCGATCGGGTGAACTGGGGTGATTCTTCCTAAATGGTTTTCCACTCTCCCTCCACACACATGTGGGTTCACTTCCTCTAAATTCAACCTTCCCAATTCCTAACCCATCAGTGTTGCAATTAGTACTTAAGCGTATAGCCCGAATGGGTAGTAAGACGTGGCGCTATAATTTCTTTTTCATATCTGTATAACATCTTGTAAATTTTTAGGGCAAGTCACTGAGTGTAATATGTGGAGCTTTAACGTGGCTTTGCAACCATGAAGAAAGAGAGCGTCGTATTTTATCTTCAATATGCAATAGTTTAATTGATGCAAAAAACCAATTAAACAAGGCTGCTGGTGACGATTGGTTAAATCAACAAACCGAAGAAGTTAAAATAACACAAAAATTAAATGAAGTCCAATCTCAGCTGAGTAAAATAAAATTGAGAGATGAAAAGTTGGAGACACTGAAAAGGAACCATGTAAGTAAGGTAAGTAAATTAATTTCCTCATCAGTTGCAATGATTCAATTTAAATTCAATTTCTCTATTTTATTTATTTATTCATTCTAACACATTTACTCCTATGGCCTTCTATCATGTCTAAAAACAATGTGGATATAAAGCACATCAAAATTTCCAGTCAACAATAAAATAACAATACATCATAAAATCAAATTACATACAGTTAGTTACTTAGTTAAATTAATCCATTAATCATATTAAAACTTAGCAACAAATTGAAATCACAGAGCTATTTATTAAATTCAGTCAAACAAAAGAACATTTCAATAGCTAAGAGCCAATATACAAACAACTATTTCAATATTGACTATAAAGTTAAAAATCATTCAAACATGTTGAAGGTGTGAGCGTATAAGAAGTTCTTCGTTTAGTATTTAAATAAAACTGTTATTTTCTAAACATGTTTTTAAACTCATTTCTCGACATGGTTCACGCTTTTGTTTATTACCGTATATAAAATTCTAATTGCTTTCTTCTTTAGCACAAAAATTTACATTACCTTTGTTTCTTTTTCAGAATCAAGAGAAACAATTTCAGAAGCATTCGTCTAGTGTGAAAAATGACCTTTCAGAAGAGACTTCAAGTAATGAACCATATGAAGACATCGACATAATCTTAGAAGATTGTGATGTTGAAAATAATGACGGTTTTGATTCTGACAAAGAGCAAGAAGAGGATGAAGAGTCTTTAGGCACTAAGGTAAATAATGTGAACAACTCTTCCAGTCTTGGTTTGCTTTTTGTTGTAATCTTTAATGACTATCTAGTTTTTTCTCTTTAGATCTTCTTTTGCAGTCGTACACATTCCCAACTATCACAATTTGTTGGTGAGGTTCAAAGAAGTCCTTATGGAAGTGATATTCGTCTTGTGTCTTTAGCATCTCGGCAAAACTACTGTATCAATAAATCAGTACAAAAACTTAAAAGTGTTACTTTGGTTAATGAAAGGTCAGTGAAACATATATTACTGGTAAGTTTAATCACTTTTATTAATTAGGTAAACTTGAAGCTCTTGGCTTGGTCTTTTAAGCCACTCAAATTTTAAAGGTACTGTTGTACTTTGTTTTTAAAAAATGAAAAAAAAAATACTTAAACACTAATTTATATCAGGTGGTAAGATTAGTTCCTGAAATGTAATAATTATTTAATATATTTTTTAAATGTTTGTATAGGTAGAGATGTTGAACATTGATTTCATACCATAAGTCTTATAATTCTCAATACGGTGTCTAAAGAAGCTGTCTATGGCAGCGAAAGCTTGTTTTTAAACATGTGTATATGTGTTTTTTTTAGTGTATTAGCTATACAAGTTCTACTCCATAATCATTCAGGTAGGAACAAATGCACCAAACTAGCCAAGAAAAACCCTCTTTTGAATCTCAAACATTATGGGCATTGAACTCCTAAGTGTACTGGTTATTCCTCTCAATTTGAACTATTAAACAGATAAAAGAAAATATATCGAATTGTTGACTAGGTGTTTGGATCTGCAAAGAGCAAAGAAAAGTCGCCCACTGCATGTGATGTGGATGGTAAGACTGTGAAGAAGTCAAAGTGCCTTACAGGTTGCCCATATTTCCAACCAAGAGCAGTGGAAAGGCTGCGGGACGATGTTCTAACAGAAGTGCAAGATGTCGAACAGTTGGTAGCTAAGGGACAGCATTTATCTGCTTGCCCTTACTATGGATCACGAGCAGCCATTAAGGACGCTCAGGTTAGTGACATTAAATACACCTATGAGCATTGCCTTGGGTTTTTCTAGAATCACGTCTTATGCTCATTTGGGTTGTATACATATCAAGTAATAGTTACATTAACGTGTTAGGGATCAGTAAAGTTGAATTTAGTTGCATTTATGTGGAGCACAAGTGGAAAACTATCTAGGAAAAACCACTCTCAATCCATCTGACCAGGATTTGAACACCGATCTCCCTGTTATCTCCAGTCCAGTCTATAGTGAGGGTCCTGTCTTGGACCATGCAGCACCGAAGCAAGTCACTTTGTATTCAAACATGTTTTATTCAATAAATGGTATGTGTTGTGCAGGTAGTGGTGGTGCCTTACAACACCTTGTTGCACAAGTCAACACGTGAAGCCTGTGGTATTAATCTACGTGGCAATGTACTTATCATCGATGAGGCACATAACCTGTTGGACACAATAAGTCACATTCATAGCTCCGAGCTAACAGGCCATCAGGTAGTTTATAGTTTAAACAAATTTAATTTATGTTATATTTTAACCATGGAAAAATCCCGATAAAAATCACATTTATTAAACGTAATTTTTACATGCTGTTACAAATGGCCTCACTTGGAAGACGTGTTAGTATAAACACCTGATATTGTGAGTAGTGAGTGACATAACGAAAGGTATGAGTTTTGTTGTGATGAATCAGTAAACAAGTAAACTAGAAGCGCTGACACGAAAAAGAGGGGTCGACAAGTCATACGAGGAAACCAGGCCGAACGCAAGTTTAAAGAGCAGGGTTCAGAACCCTTCGTGGCTGGTTGATTACGGAAGGTTGTAGTTAGGAGGTCGTGCTGCTGGTCACGAGGCCATTGGGGCTAAGTCGTTGGGTTCACCAAGTACCAGTCGGGGCTGCCGCTCGAGCCCGGGGAACCAGGGTCGATGTCCATGAAGGAACCACCTAGCTGTCAGCCAGGCCGTAGGTAAAACCTCATACCACCTTGTTCAGTCACTCGCTTCTCTATAACCACTAAGGTCTTCACTGTAACTTCACTCTAACATCACATTTGTAGTAGAATAGTAGTACTAATACACCTTTGAAAACACAAGACTAACATCAATCACGAACCTACACAATTAATCCTCGGCCAAAGACTCCCTGACAGATCTCCAGGCCCACACACGTAGAACATACATAAAGGGGGAGGGGACAGTGCCACATACCAATGCATTATTGCTGTAATATATATATATATAAACATGGGCTAGTGGGAGATGTTGGCTGAAAAGTGTTATTGTTTTCAATGACTTGGATCTCAAAGACTCAAAACAAAATTTCATTTTTAATACAGTGATATTTAAATTGCTATTGATGACCATACTTCACTCATTTTATTAGTGGTACTTTTTATTAGTTGCTCAAATTTAAACACCGATATTTATAAAATAACACAATTGTCAAGGGTATTATAATCTAAGAACCTTATACTAGCTATACATATATGTCACCTTAGTTCAGTCAGAAGCACTTCTACCTACTCAAGTAAGAATCATGGGTTTGATTTAAAAAAAAAAATGCTGAATTAACATTTGGGATACTGTGCTGTGACTGTTATAAAATTATTATCATCATAATCATCATCATTATCATTACCGGTATTTAACATTTGTCAGCCCCGATAGCCATAAAACTAGAAGCTCTTATGGCCCAATCCGACCCAGTTACTGCACAACTGGAACAAGACTGTTGTGAGTAGTCCACATTCTTGCTGAATGTTTACCAATTCATTACGAGTTTGCTTGGCCAGTTCTTTCAGTACCATAGAGTCAACAAAGTTATGCAATATATTAATGGATCGGATAGCTGAAGCTATCATCTAACATTTTAGTGAGGCTTAACACCACTTAGATATCATATTCTGAAAATTTAAAATGACACCTGAACACGGGAATTGAACCCGGGACCTTCAGCTTAGTACGCCAATGCTCTTACCACTGAGCTATCTAGGATTTGTCCCATGCCCATGGTAATTCTTCACTCATATTTTAAGGCAGAGTCTATGATGGACGTGCAGAAGTTGTCAGCTTATAAACATGTGATTATACGGCACGGGACGAATCCTGGATAGCTCAGTTGTAAGAGCATTGGCGTACTAAGCTGAAGGTCCCGGGTTCGATTCCCGTGTCCAGGTCTCATTTTTCAATTTTCAGAATATGAAAGTTATGCAAGTTAAAATAAACATCCCAATATAGCTTAGGGTTGTGACACATTTTTTTATTTGCTTTATTTATTTGTCTCTATATTTAGCTAACCCATTCTCACAGCCAGTTGACACAGTATCGGGATCGCTTTCACAGTCGTTTTGGTGCCACCACCTTACTGCACCTTAATCAAGTCATCTTTATCATCGGTAAATTAATCAAAATGCTGGGTGAGTATGAGGGGATTGTAATTCTACCTAAAATAAAATAAATTTTAATAAAAGTACCTTTTTTTGTGTTCTATTTAAAACCAAGTATATTAATTAATACTAGATTAAATTGGTCAAATTCTTAAGGATATTTGAGATTTGCGGATTCAAGAAAATTTTACATCTTAGATTGTAATTGATTTTAGCATTCTAATACTACAAACAAAATTAGTAAATGACATGCCTAACAACCATACCCCAGATCATTAGTTTAACACATCTGAATAGATGAAATTTATAATGAATGCATTATAACAACAAATTTAACATTTAGTTAATATTTCTTTCTTTTATTTTTTTCCCTCTTTTATCATCATGGTTTCCAAGATTCAGATTCGAATTTAAAATTTAGTATTTGTATGTAAAATGATTCAAATTTATAAAGTAGTATATTTGACCAACTCTAGTTAATATTAAGAAAAGACAAGTGCTTGAGCGTTTGGGAAAGTTTCCAGAAATGATATTGGGGATGTTTGCTTTCCATCTATATTTTGGGTAAGATTTATACTCGGAGTAAGGAATGTATTAGGGATGGGACCCTTGAGAGACTCAAATCCTTAAAAAAAAAAGTTATGTTGTTGTCGTCCTCCCACCCCTACCCCCTCCCTGACTAAACAATTTTTTCTGAATTTATGAATATTGTAATGAACAGATTACAAGAATTAATGTTTAAATTTAGTTATTTTTTGCATTTTCTATTATAATTATATTTTCTCTTATGTTCATAATTTTTTCCGATTTGGATTCAGATTTGAAGGTAAATTGTAGTTCAGATTCGAAAATAAAATGGATTCATCCAACTTCTAGAATCTTTGTTTTTCCCACACATGACAGAATATAAGTAGCATGTTAAAAACATGTATCAACACCAACATTATTATTTTCCTTTCTACCAAGAGTTTTGAGATATTTCTTGGTCAAAGGACAGATAACAATCATTTGATTGTTTCTTCTCAAATCCATACAAGATTTTTTTTTCCTACTAAAACTTGCCCATGAATTGCCAATGTCATCAGTCATATAAATACTGCTTTCTGTGTAAAGGCTAGAGAGAATTGTTTGTGTGTTCAAATGACCTCTTTACAGGATTTTACTTGACTCATGTATATGAATACCAAAATAGTTGAGTTCGCTCTAAATTAATTTCTGTTTTTAGTAAAGAAAAATTTAATCTCATTAGAAACACTAAATACTATAAAGTAGAAAAGATGATAAACATTTATGAGTTTTAAAATAATTTAACCTCTTTATTATATTTTAGGTTATTAGTTGTGAGTTGTGCCCCTTCTTAGGTACATTATAGAACCACAACACAATTTTTAGAATGACAAGCTATCTTAACCTACTTAACATTAATGACCATGAGGGATGGAGAGGGGGTTAGGAACTTATTTTTTTACTATCTTTCTTAAATTTATTATTGAAATCATTTTAGTTTTGTATTAAACGCCTAATTTTCTCTTCTTTTTTTTTTCTCCCTGTACTTCACTTTCTCATGATTTTTATTTTCAAATAATTTTTTTTTAAAAAATCACTCTTCAAAACCTTTTCATGACCCACCAAAAATTGGCTCGCAACTGTAGTCGGGGAACCACTGGTTTAGATCTTGTTCAGCAGTTAATAAAAAAAGTTATTGTTAGTATTTATAATATTTTTGTTTTGTACTTTAAATTCTGCATTAAAATGTAAACACTTAAATGAAGTTTGTTTAAATCAACAATAAATCATAAAAAAAACTTATTTTTTCAGGTGGGAAACCAGGCTGTAATCCAATAGAAAGTTCCGTAAAGGTGTTGATACAAAACTTTACACTCTCACTGATTTTGTTCTGAGTGCAGAGATTGACAACCTCAACATTTATAAATTGTACGTTTTTGCCAAAAAAGCAAAATTGCGCAAAAGGTAATAGTTATAATTACTATTTACTCAAGTTGAGAATTTAAAATTGTCACACTGATCCCTGTGAATGAATTAATATAATCGGTACACTGTAGTGTATCATACCTATGTGAGGACAACATATCTTCAATGAGAATATATTATTCTCTTGGACATAGATACTCCCAAAACAATTAAAATACTCTGTTTCAGTTTTAACTCCCTACCCTGAACATCTTGTAAAGCATTCTATATCCCAAATGTCCTTTTTGTCTTAAACTATGCTATATTTTGTAACCAGCAGTGACAGTTAAGTGTGTGTAATCTCAAATGACTTGGACAGGCAAAGTGCACTCCAAACCTGGGTTAATTGAGGTGGGATTTTTATTCACATTGTTTTTTCCCATCCTTACTGAAGGCAAATACAGGTAATTTTTTCCTAAAGAATTCACCCACCTTATATTATATTATTTTCATTATTATTTACATTGTTGGTTGAATTGCAATTCACCCAAAGACGATCGGGCAAATATTGATTTGCCTCTACACATCCTGAAATATCAAGATTCATCAGGCTTTGCCAAAATTGGTAAATAGATCATGATTTGCTAGACATATCATGATCTGCCCAAATTTGACATTCGCCCATAACATAAATAACACCTAAAATGACGATAATTGATCATAAATGGAATATTTTACTATAACTATATTTTATTGGGAAGGCCGGAATTATTTTCAAAGCAAAGTCAAAGATAGTTTTATTAAAGCCAAGTTGAAACTCTGCTTATCCTCAAGTCCCCTAGTATGAGCTATGCTAATTATGTTTAATTATATCCTATTTGAATTGAATATTTAATGTTTTTTGAAAGCATTTGAGTATTTATTATTTGTGTTTTAGTTGCGTGGATATACAGAACGCTACCAGCCTTCGTCAATCTAAATCCCCCATCAACTGTGCAGAAAAAAGAAACTGGAATAAGAGCATTTTTGAAAGAGATATCATCTAAAAATAACATTAATACACTTCCTAATGAGCAAGGTACACGTTTATCAATGAATGTGGGTTTTTTCCTTTCACTTTAAGTGTAAAGAATATACCTTAGATAATAGTTATTTAAAAACTCTTTGAAATGACAATTATAAATAACTACAAAGCTTCCGAGGCACCTTAGAAAATTACTGAATTTCTTTGAAGGAGGAATAGTAAGTAACAAATCAAATAAATAATCACAATATTACTTTTTTAATACACTGGTGCCACTTGACAAAGAGGTATCGACTGCCCGTGAAGAAAATTAATTCTTACTGCCAGCTCTCTTGATCTAGGTTACATTCTATCAAAACTCATCAGGAAAGAGTGTAATGCCAAATGAACTTCCTAAAAGAGTAAAAGAAAAAAATTAAATTAATTAAGAATTATAAACATGTAAAAGGAAAGATTAACATAAAGAACAAGCACATGAAATGAAGAAATTGGAAGTGAAAAAATAGTAGATAGCTAGTCTTAAAGAAACACATATTTTTTTCTTCATGTGGTATGATTTAGTATTACAGGAAAGAGGGATTTATCCTTAATGTTAACATTCTTTTTACATGTTTATTACATATTACCTATCATCTTCACCGATTTCCTTTTTTATCCCTTTTTGTTGTTGTTTTCCCCCTCTTAAGGAAGTTGTGTTTTCGTGTTTCATACTCCTTCAATAGTTCCAATAGAACGAAACCTTAATCAAGGAATTGAGTGCTAATGATTAATTGTCTTCAAAAGCAACCATTACAGTTGTCCATTGGCAACAATATAAAGTGTCAACTGTGTTTATCTTTACATTGTAAAAGCCCTATTGTGCTTGTACCTTTTTATGTTCTAACCCTACTTTGTGGGTTTTTTTTCATGTATAGAAAAATGTACCTCAAAAAGTGAATAAAATATTTCCTTAAAAAAAACTAGGAATTACATTTAAAAACGTTTGCTAGCTAGATTATTATTCTACAAGTCGTACTGTTTCACAGATTCAGCACATCCTCCCTTACACAGAGACAATAAGTGCTAACCCCCTTCTAAGTGTGTTGAGTTTTCTTGAAGCTTGACAAATCACTCCGAAGATGGCCGAATAGTCTGTTCTCGGCAAACCACTGTGGGAAAGGAAGTGTGAAATTCTTACTTCTTAATCCGGCTGCTCACTTTTCAGATGTTGTTAAGGAAGCCAGGTAAACTTAACGAGACTTGTTTAGGAGGTATATAATCAAAGATGGTATAAGGGCTTAGGGAATGGTAATTTATTTTTTTGAATGATCAAAATTTTTTGACTTGAAATTAAATGTTTTTAAGCTTTAGAAAATATAACTGCACACCATAATATACCAAAAGTATGCAACAACTAGTCCTTACAATTAGTAATTAAACCCTGAAAATTACAAAATGTAAAATTAATTAATAGATTTTCCACAAAATTTTCCAAGCTCAACTTGTTAATACTTTATATTATTATTTGTAATAAATAAAATGATAGTATAGTAGGAAACTAGTAGAACACAAGTAAAAGTAAAAACTCTTAACACATATTTACACAAACTTCAATATTTCAATGCTATTATAGCCTCTTCCTCAGGAAGTAATAGTAGTAGTAGTAGACTAGTAGTAGACTACTACTACTTCCTGTGGAATTGTATGTAAATATATGTTAGTGTTTTACTTTTATCTGTGCTTTATTTTCATACAGTTCTATCATTTTATTTATTACATATTATATTTTGCTTTGTAATTCCTGCACGTTTTAAAATTGTTTCCATGCCATTATTTTATTTATATTTAAAATGGATCCAGGCTATTAAGCCTTAATTTGACCATGTAGCACAATGAGTTATTTCTCCAAAATGTGTTAAATGAGCTGCTAATTTGATGACAAAAATGTTCTTGCAAAGGTCAGTGATTGTTGCTGGAGGAACAATGCAACCTTTAGAAGAGTTCAAAGAGCAGTTGTTTCTGTCTGCTGGTGCAGACAGTTCCCGTATTGTCGAGTTTTCTTGCGGTCATGTTATTCCTCCTGAAAACATTCTACCCATGGCTGTTACTGTCGGACCGTCAGGCAAGCAGCTAGACTTCAGCTATCAAGCTCGCAATACTCTTGCTATGGTGAGTGTATGAGAAAGTGTTTAAATTATCTTGTTATATAATAATTTTTCAACAGATTTAAGAGTTCTATGAACCATAAAAACTATTAAGCTCTACTTTCAATTAAGCATTATTATTAATATAATCCTATAAATTAACACATTGTATCAGTTTGACTTATAGTATATAAATTAGAACTCTGTAAATAGTCTGATTTCAAGGGAGCTTTAAATAGATCTCAAGCTCAGTTGCATGGACCAGATATTTGCATTGCAACAACTGATTGAGAAATGTATGGTACTGAGGAATAAAATGTATTGTACATTTGTTTATCCGGAGAAAGCGTACAAGGAGTGAATAGAAGTATGTTATGGAAAGTTTTGAGAGAGTATGGTGTGGTTAGTAAATACAATTATGGCGGTGTATGATTGAAGTAAAACATGTGTTAGTGTAGATGGATGGAGCTTTGAGCAAATGGTTTGACATTGAACAAGGTGTTAGACAAGGTTGTGTTTCCAAGGTTGTTTAATTTATTCATTGATAAGAATGAGTGATGCTTGTGAGGATGTGGTTGGTGTACAAATGGACAATGTGAATGTAGGAGTGCTGTTAAATGCAGACTTGCAGAATGCATTAAATCATTTGAATGGGCAACAGACAGAATAGATCTTCATATAAACGTCTCCAAAACTAAGGTGATGGTTTTTGATAAGGATGGATCGGGAAATGATTGAAAGCTTAGTATAAATGGAAAACTATAAGAACTATAATTGAATGATTTGTGTATCTTGGCATAATGTTATGCACTAATGAAATGATGGTGAAATAGACAGACGGGTAAAATGAATGAATCTTGGAGAGTAGTTGGATGTATGTGGACTATTGCAAAGAATGAAGTGTTTTTGAAAGACGCAAAGATGTCAGTATATAAATGTGTGTTAAAGCCAACATTGTCATATGGGTGTGATACGTGGGTTTGTCAGGAGAAACACAAGAGCAAGATGAATACGGTTTGAATGAGATCTTAGAAATGTATATGGAAAGACTCGTATGGACAGAGTCAGTAATGACTGAGTCCTGTAGGAGTGCGGTTTGAATGGAAATCCTGTGAAAGAAGCATTTTACGTTGTTTTGAGCATGTTGAGAGGATGAGTGTGACGAAGCAAATATATAAATGTAAAGTGTGTGGATCAAAAGGAAGAGGTAGGCCATGTAACATGTTGCAAAATATTTGTAGACAAATATTTGAAAGAGAAAAACTTTAAGAGTTTTAAGAATAAAAGTGCATGTATTATTTGGTGTATGGATGTTGTTGAAACGAAGGGAATATGCAAGGATAGGGAAGTGTGGAGAAAGTTAGTGAGGGTGGATTAAGTACAAAGTTGTTGTTCTTTGAGCTGTATGCACAATTTCTTGCCTACCCCATAAGGAACTGGCCACATCCTAACATTCCCCCCCCCCCCCCCTTTTTTTTTTCTTTTTTTTTAATTTGCCTTAGGAACATTAAATTGAATCATAATTAACTTTTCGGTTACTATCACAGTACATACATTAAAAATTCAATATTAATTATATTTATTGTAACTTATTTTTTAAATTATTCAAAAAAATTATTATTTTATATTTTAAAATTTTGTTTGAATATATTAAAATGATATATATTTATCCAACACGGGCTTGACTCTGCTCCTTACTCGAGAGCTCTGTGTGAAACTCGTTCGAGATCGACTCGAATCAAATAACTTGAGCTCGCAGACTTCAGATATAAATATTTAACAACTATTTTATATTTTATTGATTAGGATCTGTCGTGTCTGATATGTGAATATATAATTTTGTTGATTCACACAGTTAAACGAACTTGGCAGACTTTTGATCAACGTATGCAACATAGTACCTGCAGGCATTGTCTGTTTCTTTCCATCTTATGAATATGAGAAATTGGTCTTCCAACATCTTGAAAGGTCTGGAGTTATTGCAAAAGTGGCGTTAAAAAAAAAGGTACACACTGGTAATTTCTTACTAGAGTAAGACATTGAAAAGAAGATAGAAGGGCAAGGCCTACACACTTGAAACCAGAAAACTGTTCGCCTCAAAGTTCACAATTAAAAACATAAACACTTAACTGTTGTTTTACTCTCTTTCGCTGGAGAAGGGGACTGATGAACCCCGAAAATTACAAAATTATGTGATTTGCTGTATTTTTAATTGTAACTTTGAGGCAAATAGTTTTCCGCCCTTTTATCTTCTTTTCAATGTTTAATTCAAAATAGCGCTTTTGCGCCATTTTTCCTTTATTTATTAAAGTATGATTCTGACCCAAAAAATTATTTATTTATTTATTTATTTACTAAACAATTCAAATGTTTTTCAAAAATATATATTTTTATAAGATTTTAATTGTTAGTAATATAAGTTTAAATTGATATATGATCGGGAGAACAAATTCTTGTCAGCTGAAACGCTTTTCTTTTAAATGTAGATTTTCCGTGAGCCCAAGAAAGCGAGTAATGTTGATGAGGTGTTAAGCGAGTATTCCACTACAATAAATGGATCAAAATGTACACAGGATAAAAACAGTTGTAATGGAGCTCTCCTCTTTAGTGTCGTAGGTAAGTGGAATTTAGAGATAGGTCGAAACCAAATATTAAATTTTCTTTCAAATCTTGAATCCTTAAAAATGTACAGTTTTAGAAAAAGTGAAAAATATTTCAAATTGAATCTAAAAAAAGATGTTCAATTAAGGCTTGTTGTTAGTGACAAATGTTTCTTTGTTTGTCATGTTTATTACGTCATAGTCAACAAAGAAAACACTTTTTTTTTAAAGTAACCTATAATTATATTAATACAACAATATTTTTTTTCACTCAATTTTACACGTTTCTATACACTTTTATTACCAATTGCTTAAAATTGTTATATAAGGACTTATGTTTAAAAGAAAATTCAAAATGGAGTAATCCAGTGTTTGTGTTATTTTTACTCTCCTCTTTGTGTTTGATAAAGGCAACAATGCCGAAATATTATTCTATTTTTGTTAAAATGTGTATGTGACTACTTCTACTACAGAAGAAAAGAATATGTCACCTTTGTGCGTTGGATCCTTCCCAAATTTTCCCTCTTTCCTTAGGTGGGCTTTCTTCATCAAATTTAATTCACTCTTAGTAATTTATTTTTCCTTTTTCTTTAGTTTTATCAAATTTCCTCTATTATAAAAATATAGATGGACTTAATCATTATTGTAGTCAAGATACTTTTAGAAGATTTTACTAATCCTCAATACCATAGGATTTGAGGTCATTCACGCTTCCCATATCTAGTAAAAATGTTATGTAGGCTAAGGCTAAGCCTAACTAAATATTTTTCCTGAAAAATTATTTTCTATTTATTAAAAGTACAACCAATATATTTACTTGTTCACTCTAGACTAGGGATGAAACCCTTGAAGTCAATATTTGAGGATTTGATAAAATATTGTATTTGAGACTCATATCCCAAATAATTTTTATTCTTTTTTAATGAAATTGGTTTTGAGCTCTATTACTGTCTATTCGTAGTTCAGAATTAACATAATTATAGGACAAATTCAACAACCAGATTCCATCAGTAATTTAATGCTTAACTTTTAATGTGTGAATGTTATAGTGAATGAATTATAAAAAAGAATGCAACATTCAATTATTATTTTATTTATATTTCCTCATTGTTCATAGTTTTTTTTCTGTTTTTTCAAAATATTGATTTAAATTAGAGATTTGGATTTGTAAAATAATTAATTCTACCCAACTCATAAGTTCATACACAATCAATATAAATATTAAAGGTTTGCAAGTACTATAATTTTGAGCTGGAGTGCGAGCCTTTAATAGAAGTTTGGTGAATTCAAACTTACTTTATACTCTGAAAATTGAAAAATGACACTGGACACGGGAATCGAACCCGGGACCTTCGCTTAGTACACCAATGCTCTTACCACTGAGCTATCCAGATTCGTCCCGCGCCATGTTCATTCTTCACTCATAGCTTAAGGTTATTTCTGTGCTGTATTGCGTGTGTTGTAATGGATGACTAATTGCTTACTCTTTTCTCTGTCTGGATTTCGTTTATGAATGTACAGTTGGCATTTGTTCTTTTCATGGTCAAAATATGGATGCTATAATTTCAATGATGTTTAGTTTTATTTTAATATTTCTTATTTTAGTTTAACACATGTTTTTTTACATACTAGTAATCATCTAATTTTGAATTTTAAAGTATATATTTATTGAATTTGGACTTGGCTTGACTCAACCTTAGGTTTTTTTTAAAAAAAAAAAAGGTTACTTGATTTGACTCAATTTTTAAAGAAAAACGTAAATACAGTATTATATTTTTTTATTTTTAAACAACTAATAATGTTCTCATCCAGGTGGCAAGCTAAGTGAAGGATTGAACTTCAGTGATGACTTGGGACGATGTGTTATTCTTGTTGGCCTTCCCTATCCTAATATGAAGTCACCAGAATTACAAGAAAAAATTAATTACCTTAATACTAAGGTAATTCAATATTAACTAAAAATATTATTCCTAGTTTACTTACTTTTTCTCATTGATTGACTTGTATTTAATAAATAAAATATTAATATATAATAATGTAATGTACCACTTAATTAATTAATAATTTATTTTGCTTGAATAAGTTATATTTTAAATATATTGATTGCCTTTATTAACACTAGAGCATAGTAAAATAAATTACTAAAGAGCCTAATTGTAGAAAAACAGTATTTATTAAGTAGATGAAAACTATTTTAAAATATCGAAAGTTTACATGAGATTGACAACAATTTGTTTAGAAACCAGGTTCTGGCAAGTTGCATTACGAGAACTTGTGTATGAAAGCAGTCAATCAGTCAATAGGACGGGCAGTGAGGCACAAGGATGATTACTCCACAGTGTTGCTTCTGGATCAACGCTACTCCCAGCCACATATACAGGCAGCACTGCCATCATGGATACGACCATCAGTACAGACCCAAGTCAAGTTTGGACCAATGCTAGGGCAGCTTGTCAAGGTAATGGACATTTTAAATAGAGCATGAACTGTATCACACTTGGAACAGAAATAATAACATAATGGTCAAATATTTGTAACAGACTAACCTTGGCAGTTAGCAATACCATCTATATTAGATGTGAGCATTTTACTAACAACTTATCCTAGCTCTTTCATTATCTCATCAGAACACAAATCGCTTAATAGTTTTTCATCCTTTCTTCAAAGGAATGCTTGCACATATCCAGGGTGTCCAACAACCAGGAGAACAGGGAAATGTCAGGGAATTTAATTGGTCAGTAAAACGTCATGGAATTTTATCAAATTTCTGAAATTTTTACATATTCACCTAAAAGTACACACATTTTATTTACAATAGTCAAAATAACATTTTTCTCCCAGTTACACTGTGAATCTTTTTTTAACGCAGTTGTCCAAGTCGAGCAGCATAGTGATTTTCTTGTCATCTTTAGCCAAAGTTGAGTCATGGTTATGCGCATGTGCGATAATTCGATTATGATATAAAAAGAATGGCTTGGGAAATTTTTTTTAACTGTCCCAGTGTGATGCTATATTTTAACGATTCAACTGTTCTCATTGAAATCTAACTTAGATTGCACTATTCCTTGCTTTAGACTGATATCCTTTAACCCCTTTAAAGAATTACATAATTTCAGAATATATATGTCTAAAAATATTAGTATATCAAGTTGTGATCTTAATAAGATTTTTGTAATATATTGTGACTGGAAAAGTTAGGGAATTTAAAAATATAGATTGGCTAGACATCCTGATTTTTATCTAATGACTCACCTTCCTTATTGAGTCAATGGGTGTTAGAATTAGCTATTAAATGTTATGGATGTCTAGCACCTTTTTTTAACACCTGTTTGGGTTAGACCCCTAGAGCAAAATTACTTACCCTCGTGGAAGGTCCAGAGTTTGAACACATCAGCTTTTCAGAAATTATATTAATTTACTGATACACACTTCATTCACCATAAAAGGTAGTGAGCTTACCTTGACGAATATTATGGTGCAGCTTATATGCTAGAGCCATATTGTAATCAGTCAAGGTTAGACTGAGATCAGGTAACATTACCTTTTAGAGTGAACAAATTATACGTTGTTTTATTATGTATTAAGTTTGAAAGGAAAGCCAATAAATACATCAACGGGAAAGAATCATCTTAAGGTGGTTTGGGCATGTTTAGAGGATGAGTGTGAATTGAGGGACAAAGTAAATATATGCAGGTAAAGTATTTGGATTAAAAGGGAGGGTTAGGCCATGTTAAATGTTGTAGACTAATGTGCGAAAAAGAGAAGCATCAAGAGTTTTAATAATAAAGAAACAGGTATGATGTAACATGTATGTATGCTGTTGAAGTGAAGGGCGTACACAAGGATAGGGATGTGTGGAGATAGTTAGTGAGGCTGGAATAAGTATGGAGTTGTTTTTTGAGCTACATGTACAAGTAAGGGAACAAAAGGCGACATAAGGATTTATGTATGATTAATTAAATATTTCTAAATTTAAAAAGTGGAGTAGACTATACAAGATGTGTTTGAAAACAACCTTTCCAAACCTTTGTTTCAGTTTTTTTCTTCTAGAAAAGCTCATCAGTCTTCATAACTTATATTCATCATCGTGAACTGTGGATTATGAATCATATGATAATAATCAGGTGTATTTGAATAATGTTCATTTCCTTCAGTCAACACTGTTGCTATTCTTGTTGATTTCTTCAAACATGTTTAAGAATGTATTATTGTTTAGAAAAATGACATTTATAAGATTAACACAACCTTATAATTAGAAAAAGAGAATTTCTTTAATGAAGCCACCTACTGGTGGGGTGTTAAAATATATTGTAGACATTCAAATGTTCCGTAATATATTTATATAGTGGTTTATTATTTCAAAATAGGGTTCACTTCAAAATGGAAGTCAAATAAAAATACATGTGAAAAGGTAAAATTAGCTATTTTCAAATAAGCTTACAGGTTATATAGCAAACCAGATCTAGACTTCCTTATGAACATAAAAAATTATAAGTTGGTTTAAGATTATTTTCGGTTTTTTAAAAGCATCAATGTGTAAGAATACCTCACAATTTTTTTGTAAATTATATTTTATAAAAATAGTTTATTAACATTTTGTTTACAATTGTCATACATTGTACTAATTTATATTTCAACATATAAATTGATATTTATTTCAAAGTAAATGTAATTCAACTAAGTAGTGCAATCACCAATCACAGTAAAGTTACTGGATAATGCTCAGAATCAGATATCGCCACGGCCACGGAAAATTCGGTTAAGGAATTAAAAACTTACAGAAAATGTGTAATATATATTTGGAAGAAGGTGGAGAGTAAACATATAAAGGGTTATGAACACAATTTGACTTTTTCAATGAAAAGAACACAGTTAACACTTTACATTGTTGCCTCTTTAAGAAAATTGGTCATGAAATGGTCAAGCTAAAAAGACATAAAAGGAGAAAAAAGAAATTGGTAAAGGATGATAGAACACTTAGAAAGGAATAACATTAAGGACAAACACAGGATGTAAATGTATGTGTTTTCTATCCACCTTTCCTGTACCTTCTTCCAAATATGTATTGCAAACTATCTCAAAAAGTGAAAAGAGGATTTCTTTAGACGAAAATTTGGTAATCATTCAGGGAAAATGGTATATTTGAATGGGGGGATTTTGTGACCAGTGAAAAGTGCATATTATTCTAGATTACTTATAGCTTTAAGTATTTAATTCTTAACCATACAAGTTATTAACCCTATTCCAAGAACCTCAATTGGTGGGTTATTACCCATCTAATTCCTCGAGCCATGATTGAGTTTACGATAACTTGTGGTTATCATTGAAACAGACTGGCAGGTAATTCCTCCCGAGAGGGAAAGCTGCTCTGTGTGCCAAGTCTGAGCACAGATATTGCGGCTACTTCACAGGAACGTCTAACCACCTCTTTTAATGGCAGTAGTTGATGGTAGGCCAAGTAATAACCTAATGCACCAATGAACATGTCACCTGCTCCCTAGAAAAACAACATAAAATATTGCAAATCATTATAATCATTTTAAAAATAAAATGTTCAATATATATGCAAAACAAACAAATTAATGAAATTAAATAGTATATTTAAATAGCTATTCCCAAGATTGGAAAACTACTAGGAAATCCATTTCCTATCTAGATTTTGAATCTTGTTTACATATTTATTTTATATCATTGTTTTAACCATGAGGAGACCTAAGTGATTTTATAAAAATGTAAATTGATAAAAATAAGTAAAAGAAAAAAACTAATAGGTATAATATAATAACTAGAATTGAAATTTTGTTGTGTAGCACAATACATTTTATTATCAACACTATATTTGGGTTTCTTGGTTGACTAACCTAGTATCAATAGTCCATAATTTAAAGATAGTCCATAATTTAAAGAATAATGTTCAAGAAAAAGTTATAGGGACCAATAAAAAGTATAAAAATAATATGGCTTTTACAACAAAAAAGAGGGACACAACTGCCATTGGTTGGACAAAGAGGTGAAGGCTGGCCACCTCTTGAAGAAAATTAGTCACTGTCACTCAATCCCCTTACTTTTGTTCTATAGGAACTATTCATGAGAAATTAACAATGCATTTTCAATAAGAGAACAAGATTTTTCCTTAAAAGATTTAATTTTAAAGTTTATGAACTCTCCCCAAATAAACAATTTTACTAGGGAGGACTGAATGATTATTTAAATAAGATGTGAATAAATATATAAAATAATTTGTAATAGGTACAGGATATTCAATAATTTATGCATCAACATTGACGAGTATGACTATAATTGATTTACCAGTTATACAATAAAAAATTTAAAAAATTAGCGCTTTCAGTAAGTAAATTGACTATTACGCTGTGCAACCATTAAATTGTATCTGTAATTTTTCTATTTGCTTACATTTAACCAACAATTTTAATTTATTTGTGTCAGGTATAATTATTCCAACACAATTCTATAAACCTCTAAGATTTATTTTAATCCAAATTTTCTAGGGTTTTGCCATTCATAATTAAATTTGTTGATCTTATTAACTCTTAGAACCAAAATAAATCCTTTCTGACCCATTTTTTGAATTTCAAAACTCAAAGATATTATATTATTGTGTAATATATTTGGAAGAAGGTATAGGAAAGGTGGATAGAAACATATAAAAGGGGGACAAACACAATATGGCCTTTACAATGAAAAGAAGAACATAGTTCACACTTACACTGCTGCCAATGGACAAAGAGGTAATGGTTGCCTCTTAAAGAAAATTGATCGTCATCACCCAATCCCCCGACCTAGGTTTCATTCTATCGGTACTCATCAGGGAGGAGCATGAAACTCTGTGTAAGTATTGAAGGTTATTTTGCTTAAAACATTCAACAACTCACCGTTGTGTCAACAGCTTTCATCTTGGGTGAATGAACGTGTATAGGTGTGCGGTTCTCCTGGGTGGCAAACACAGCCCCCTGGTGACCTAGTGTGAGTATGACCTTGTTGCAGCCCATGTCTAATAGTTTGCCAACAGCTTGACTTGCACATTCCACTGTCTGCACATTGTCCCTGACAATCATGCCTGCCTGCCATACACAAATTAAATAAGTCTCTAAAGAAATTCTCATGTCTAATATAATCTCAAAATGTGTATCTTATTTCAAATCTATTAAAATATCTTATTTCCGACAACAATTAACTTTTCAGATACTCTGAGTTAATATGGGTTAGGAAGGTATATTCAAACCTATATTAAATGGTAAACAAACAAATATATATTTGTAGACAATAGAATTTAATACCAACCTCGGTTTCATTGACACAAAAAACATCACAAAGTTTCATAAGTTGAGGATCAGGATTTTCTATAGCAGGAGCAGCATTCACAATGGACACTCCTAATACCGGTAACATACATACATACAAAATTATTGTCGTTTACATGCTTTAGTGCTATATTCTAGGCTAAGCAATTGCCTAACTTCAGGTTATTAATTTTCTATATAGTAGTACAGTAGTCTCTCAGAAACTCAACCTAATGTCGACTGAGATGGTGTCAAGTTATTGACATGTCGAGTTTTACAAATGAACTTGCATAGGATGCATGTTTACTAAACAAGGATGAATCACAGTACAATATCGAATATTATAGGTACAGTTTTACTGTACTGTAGTATTGTACATATAATATTGTATTGATTCGAATAACAAGTTACTGAATTGGAAAACTAACAAATACAGAATTTGTAAAAACACCAGAGCACGACTGTTCCACTCGAGTTACACAAACTGAGAGGTTATACAGTTGAATGACCTTGGATTGTGATATTACAGTGAGAAAAATACACATCAGTCTAACTCGTACGAGGTGAAGTCTATTCTGTTAATAAATGTTGCAGACATAAGACATTACAATACAGAACTACAGATAACAAGTCCACCTCTGACGCTAGACTTGTTCCTGGATAGAGAGTGTAGTTCCTCACATAGCTGCAGGGCGCTACCATCACATCTCCCCTATAAAGATTGAGACAACAACTGTATGCACATGTGCATGTAAAGTTATCGAGTTTCTGAGACTCCACTGTAATAGGAAACACCCAATTTCACAAGAATAAACTTCCGGTCCTGCCAAGAATCAAACCCAAGATCATTAGATAGTTGTGCAATCAATTTAGTCAAAAGTACTATTGCCATACGTTACATTAAATTTAAGACAGTCAAATCAAGGTACTTGATTCTAAAAATAATGAAAAGACTAGTTCTAAATAAGTTTTGAATGTCTTTGCTAGTAATTTGGCCCAATGCTTAGTAAGTACCATGACAAGACTTAAGGAGAAGAAAAATGTATTCCCACAAAGTATGACGAGACATAGGTTCTAATAATAACAAAAATGAACTTAATGTAATGACACAATTAAATTTATAAGTCTCTTTAAAAGTCATTACCATTGCCTTTTCCCTTTAGCTTCAGTGTGTGAATAGTAGTTTCAATAGGTGTTTCGAACTGAAATATTAGGACATCTGCTGCATGTATAGCATCTGCTGCAGCATCCACATCTGAGGGGCTAAGCTCATGATTGGCCCCTGCTGCTATTACAATCTGATTTTCACCTGCATCACAAACCATTTTGTCACTACAATATTTCAATTATTAGTTGCTTGATTATTCACAAAATAATATATTATTATTGAGCCAATGCTCTAAGGCATCACTCTCATGTTATACTAGACTGTCAATCACAGGGAGATTGGGGTTCAAAACTCAGTCAGGTGTGCTGAGAATGCTTTTTCAAAAATGTCCATTCTTCCTCCATGCAAATGTGGGTACACTTCCTCTAAGTTCAACCTTCCACATCCTTAACTCATTAGTGTAGGGGTCTTCAACCCGCGGTAACATTTTTTTGCGGCCCACTCATGAAAAATATAAAATTATTTCAAGAGATAAAATGACAAATTCAGATATATATTTTATATAACCAACTAATAAAATAAATATGTTTTATGCTATTTTATAAATTATTTTTGCTTTTTACGTGAAGAAAATTATTACTTTTTATACAAATGTACTTTGATCCAGCTAATTACAACTCTAGTATAGAAGACAAATTGTGCTACCTCCTGCTATGAATAATCTAAAAAAAAAGAAGGAAAATTCAACAAAAAAACATAGTTTTCTAGAACTCCTAATCCATATAAGTGTATAAGAAGGAGCTGATACAAATATTTTAATATATAACGTATTGTGGCCCATGAACCAACAACCCTAGGATATAAAAATGAAGACCCCTGCATTAGTGTAAATCTGACATAACCTGTGTATAACCTGAACAGGTAGTAAGACACGGTGCTAAAATATATATATATATATATATATTTTTTTTTTAATAAACACCCATGGTCACAACAGTAGGCCTACCTAAACATATTGGATTACTCACCACTATCAGCCACGGTTATTTGGGCCATTCCCGTTGCACTTGTCTTTGATATGCGCACATAATCTGTGTTTACACCATTTTTCTTCAACGTTTCAAGATAATCCCTGCCAAAGACGTCATCTCCAAGCTGTGGAAGTAAGGTTAGTCTGTTCAGAGTAGGAATTGTTTTCTGAAAACCCTTTTTCCCTACCAGAAATCTATTATATAATGGGATATTGGTAGGAAAAAAGACCTTTCAGAGAGTAATTCCTACCATGAATGGGATATATTGAACTACTGTGAACTGGGGTGAGATTGATCACCTGCATTTTATTTTATTTGTTGTTACAACAGCCCCATGGCAGTCAACATTTAGGTATATACCTAAATTTTGACTGTCAGAAGTGACAGCTGCTATACACATGTTTTTGCAGATCATATGGTTTGGTGGAGTGATACATAATTTGGTCTGGTAACTTTTCAACGCCGTCAGCTGTAAATTACCCTAAAATAATGAATCATAAACAAAAAATTTTAGTTGTGGTAGCTTCTTTGACTTCATATAGCATAACCCCAAAGTACACTAATGTGCAGATTTGCATAATATTTTAAAATAGTAATAGACATGTTAGGATGATTACAAGGTTTTTAAGTTATGTTACTTAACATTTTGGTTAGCTGTTTACTGACAAAAAAATTTGTTTAACTCAGAAGTGCTAATACAATGTGAAAGAAAAAATATAACTTAGCTTTCATTTGTTTGCCACCAACCCTACCATCAAATGTGGCAGTTTTTCAAACTCTTTAAGGAGGCTTGGAGAACAACACATCTTGGGAAATGAAGCTTCTTCAGAAAGGTCTTCTTGATAAAACTATACATACAAAGGAAAAAGTGCCATCTAGAAATCAGAATGGAGAACTAAGTGCCATTAAATGAAACATAATAGCAGGGTTTAAAGCATGTTGGAAAATCCCTATCAATCTGAAAGGGTACATTCAAAGTTGCCTCAAGGGAAGAAATTAATATTGAAGGTAATGTCTCCAACATAATTTGTAAATAATTGAAGAAAAATCCATCGACCTCGGCTGGGTTTGAGCCCACAAACATTGTGTCCTGAGGAGCGCACTTAACCTCAAGACCACCAAGGTCGATGGGTAGACTTATTTCGTATTATATTATTATTATTATTATTATTATTATTATTATTATTATAGCGCCGCGTCTTACTACCCATTCGGGTTATACGCACTTACGCTAATGTGTAATGGTTGGGTGATTGTGAGATGAAATGAAGGACCTAAAGTTTAACGTGGAATCCGAACCACGGTGGAGGCCTGGCATTCCCCACATTTTGTATTATAATCCTTAAGTATGGCAGTATTTTGGTAAGAAATAAGGTCTTCTAGAACAAGCTACAACAAAAATCAAGGTATAACTTTTATGCCTTATTTATAGAGTATATTGATGCTCATTATCATAATCATCTATTTTATTCTTGGCTCAACCCATTATTGGGGTGTATTTCATATCTTGTATGTCATGTCCCACAAAGCCATCGTCTGATGCCCTCCTGGCAAGTATCTTAGTGACCTACATTATTTATTTTAGCTCTTGAAGATCTGATCTGTCGCGGACAGTACAGACTATAGTGTATGTCTGAATCTGGGCATGTCCCATTGCATTCTAGTGTAATTTAGCATACCCTAGTGCATTCTAGCTTGTCATAAGACTTTTCTAAAATCTCAAATCTGAACACAAGCTCAACAAAGAAGGAAGCTGTTACCAAACGAATCTGGTTAAAATGTTACAGCAACCTGATCTTAACATAGGTCTGATAAGTGGATCAAGTGATGGTGGTAATGATTCTGAAATGGTAGATGATGCTTGACAATATTAAAACCCTACTTTAAAAAATGTGGGAAAAAACACTTCATGGTGTCAAGTTGCAAGTGAGCTCTTCAGACCGAGCAGCATGTTGGCAAAGATAGTGCCAACATTTGTGGATATAGGGTGCCATGTGATCAGCGCAATGAACCCTCTAGCTGTTAATCTCATTTTTCTAGACTGGAGCCGTTACTTCTTTATTCAATTAGTTCCTTAATTTTCCTCATGAGGTTGAGTTGATCCTGTTCCAGACACACACTTTCACAGAAAAATTTGGAAGCACCGGGGATTGAGCCTGGGACATCTGGATTTGTAGCCAGAAACTCTGACCATTAGACCACAGAGATGGTCACTTACCAAATTAGCCTTGTTTTTAGAAAATGTAAAATAAGGATAACTTGTTCTGGACAGATATGAATCAAGAAAAAAACACTGAATGTTGATATATGTGCAGTGCAAGATGTAGCAGAAGGGAACAATATTAAATTGATGTGTATATATTTGACTCAACTCAATTCATTTGTAAAACAATTACAGTGAAATATTTTAATACTTTCCGGTATAAAAAAAAGTCCATTATTTAGAAAAATATATATTTTTATAAAAAAAATCATATTGCGTGAAAACAGTTTAATCTATAGACTGGATATTAACTACAACAATCTTAAAATTGTATTGTGCAGTATTGTATGCAGAATAATTATGACAAGTGAATAAATATTGTATGTAGCTTACTATACAGATTGCTTTACACACAAAACAATATGCAAATAAAATGAAATGTCAACATTAGGTCTTCTGTACTGTAGACTTGTGTGTGTGCGTGAGCACAGACTAAACCAATGAAACAACCCCTGTGAAGGTTCGGAAATGGCGGGAGGTACGACCTTGAATACCAAATTATAATAATAATATATAACATATATATATCAGAAACTTTTCCTAGAGACGGAAGGCAGAATTACTCATACCTCACGCGAGACAGTGACATTCCTGCCATTCCTTCAGTAAAATACTGTACTTGGGAATGGAATTTTTTTTTCACGTTGTTTAGAGAGTTTTATGCATAAATGTGTCTTTAGTAGTGTCCGCATCTGTTATTGATAATTTCCAATAGTTCTATCCAGTCCACCTCATTACACCATATCTCTACTTGAGCTAGTTTTATCCAGTCCTCCTCAACACACCCTATCCCTATCTTGAGTTAGTTCTATCCAGTCCACCTCATTACACCATATCTTTTTCAGGTCCATTCTAATACTATACTCTTATTGCATCTAGGTCTTTCCATTGGGTTTTCCAGTAAATACCCCGAACGTGCTTCTAGATTCTTAAATTCGTGCTGCCGTAGTCTGATAGCTTTGATTACCCTAACAATGTCTTGTGATGAGTACAGGGTATGTAACTCATCATTATGACACCACTTCTGCCCATATCTCCATCCCTTTTAGTACCAAATACATCTTCCTAAGCACCTTGTTTTCAAATACCTTAAATTGTGTAAGGCAATACTATGTTTCACAACCAGAGATAGCTTGTGTATTCTGAGTTTTACTTTCCTTGACAGCAGGTTATACGTCAACAACTTACTGACTGAGTAATAGCATCGACTATTATTTTCATAATTACCACTCCAATATTGTTATTGCTAGTTAAAATTGTTTCTAAATATTTAAAGCGTTCAGCAACATTACATAAAAAAATATCCTTACTCAAATGTTATATCTCAAAATATTCTAAACATGATCAATCTCACTCCAGTTTATAAGTTACCTGATTGTGAGGACATGACTTGTTTCTTTTTTAGAAACCGAAAAAACTTACCTTGGTTTTCTTTTAATCCCAGAGGCTTATAATTTGCTAATTCATTACAATTTTGGTGTCATCTAATCAATGATACAACACATTTACATGTATACTTTTTTTTATGCAAATAAAATGTTAAGCTCACTACAGACAAGTGAACTAACTTATCTGGCATGATATTCACACCACACAAGAAGGGGTTATTTGGATAACTAAGTTAGTGTTTTGTTGTATGTTAGAGAGTCATTCAAAAACTTAGTTTGCATATTAACTTGGAGAGCAAAAAATTAATTGTATTTTGATGGAAACCAAGAAAATACTTGACTCCGGACTGTTTATTTTGAGAGAGTGGATTCTTTCAGCGAGCTGTTACCTTGGTCACCATTGTTGTGGCTGCACCAAGCTTTGCAGCAGCCACACACTGGTTTGCACCCTTTCCTCCAAATCCCATAACAAACTTTGTTCCATGAAGTGTCTCTCCTGGTAGGGGTAGCCGGTGTGAATACCTGTGGTATCAAATGGCTGATAAGGATATACAACTTGTTAAGGATACTAATGTTTGAACTTTAAGTACACAATCATTCAACCAGTAGATTTTATCTAGAAGATTATTAAAAAGAACATTTCAATCAAAATGGAAATGACTTTAAAACTTTATCAGTTATCGTACCTAGGTTATTACACATTATGAGACTCTATGAGGTTACTTATTTGTTTAAATTAAATCTGGTTGAAATATTCTGATGTGCCATTTTATTAATAAATGAGTACATGTTATATATTAAGATCTAGCTCTTCAGAAACTTTTTGGGGAGTAAAAAGCGCATAGTATGTTGCCCTCTTAATTGTGTGTGCCACAAATGTTACAGCTCGTTCTATCCTATGTGATGTTATTGTAAATAAATTCTGTTAAGGAGATAAGGTTGTAGCCATTCAAAGTTATCAAGTGACAGCTATTTCTCAAATACTGTTGATTGAAACATGAGTGTGAAGGACATCAGACCACTACTGCTGCACCTGTGAGCCAACCGATATTTTGTCAGTCACAGTTACCTCTTTTATAATCTAGAGTGTTCAGATGTCACCATCTGACAAGTGTATCTCAATCATTAATATTTTTGAGTTCTAGTCATGCCGGGATCACAATCAACTTAACGTTCACTTAAAGTTAACTTAATGTATGTGTGAACACAATTCATGTAACTTATTGTAAAAACTCGAGCCAAACATCTTCATTCTCAAGTATGATCTGTGATTTGTACTAGTTGTACAGTTTACAGTTTTCACTCGATAAAATTAGTATACTATTAGAAAACTTTTTTTGATAGATTTAGCTTTCCTATTTTAGTTTAATTATTTTGTTTCGATGTTTAATCACTAGAACTTACTCTAAAGAGTAAACAGTTGTCATAATACCAACAAATGAGTTACTAAATAGCCCTGTTGACGTCACTTGCATAATGATTGGCTGGCTAGATCACATGATACCCTTCAAGTAACGTTCACTTAAAGTAAAAGACCTCCCAGGATATATCTTACGTTAAGTTAACTGCAAGTATAAGTTAACTTTAAGTTGATCGTGATCCCGGCATAACCGGGAATTAATATGACCAAAGTAGCTGTGATGATTCATAACCCATTTCTAGCCTGGATAGTTCTGTATTAGGCATAGGCCTAACTCTTATGTAATGCCTCAAAATATTTAAACAATGGAATCCAATGGGAGGAAAAACTTAATACTGGTCATCGTTAATATTGGAAAGTAGTTAGTAAATTAATAAAACTTAAAATTATATGTTTTGTTCTCCATCTCTTAACAATGATTTTATTTTTAACTTACACTGAAAGATCAATATTGCATGATCCAACCACTACAATTCTGGAATTCATTTTATAATTTTGGGTCAATTAACTCCTATCAATTCAAATATAAACTTGTTTTTGTCAAGGTTATATAATTTGTAGTGAGATAAGATAAAATAATAGTTAATGCAATCATAACAAGTGTATAGAAATTTAAGTCTAGATAATTATTTTAAATATGTACCTAGTGACAAAATATCAATATAAATTGACCACATATTAATTCTTGAACGATGATCCCGTTTCACAAATAAAAGTTAATACAATTATTATTTTTTAGTTAATTTGTATTTTCAAAATATTGGTAGCAAATTTGCCAAAGGTCAATTATGTGCTGTATGTTAAAGCATATCTCTCACACACTATATAACGTGTATAAAAAGTTGCGGTTGCAGCCTGAAGATGACGTTGTTTAAACACCAAGGATTGTATAAGAGATGCTTTGAACATCTGAGTAGTAAACAAAAATAATCTTCTCTGGTAAAAAAAAATATATGGTTTTCATTATGGAGTACTTATAAAGCATTAATTTATTATTATTAAAAACAGGTCACGTTTAAAAGTGTATATGTGTTCATAATATAAATTATAAATAACTATCTACACCAGTTTTTATTATCATTGATTATTCACAGATTAAGGTCAAGATCTCTGTGATAATATATTTAGGTAAAACTTGAATGTAATCTATGTGACCAAAATATTGTACTATTTCTTGCACATATTTTTGTAATAAAGGTTGTGTCGTGTATACCTTGCTTTAAGGGACCCATATAATATCAGTTAAATGACCGACACTGCAGTGTGACGTTTTAAGTGAAGTAAAAACTGTGTGAATTGCGCAATTTCTACATTAGAACTGAGCAGATGGATGATATTTTACATAGAGAACTATGCAGTTCACTCTGAGAATACCACAGTTCTCTCGGTTACGTGCAAACACCACGATGGCAACCGCACAAGTGAATCAACCTTCCAAAAAAGAGGTGACCCTAGTTTTATTGAAGTTTTATCGATCTTTACCTGAACTTTGGTATATTTAAAATCGGCATTACAGTAACAGAGTTAGTAAGGCAGTGGCTTATGATAACCTTGTTGAGAATTGGATGTTTGTTACTCAATCACGCCAAAACTTCTGAACGGATTCGAATGAAACTTCTTATAAGCTATGCATGGAGTATAGTATAGATAGTCATTGGACCTTATTCTCTATGTATCGAGCATAAAAGTTATTATTGAAAATAATGTATTTGAATTCTTGCACACAATTTACGATTGACTATTCCCTATTAGTTATGCATTATAAATGAATACACACCCAGCCTTAAACAAATTTCGTCAGCAGCCGTTATAGCTACGGAAACGTGTCAGGGGCCATTACATAAATGGTTATGGCTGCTGCCATGGTACTGGTTATTCCAAACATTCCTTTATTATTATTTAAAACCACTCTAATAGCATAGGTGCATATCTATTAAAATTATAATCTAAAGAAAGAAACATTTTATTCTTTGTTTATTTCTAATCATTCATGTACGACATTAGGAATGTTTTCGCGGTTAACCTGGTATCGATGTTTATGACCCCAGCGTTTTCACCAGATCCTGTTTGATAACAATTTTCTTGGTCAGATTAAAGACTAGGGTTACGACCAAGGAGCCGAGAATTTGTGCGCCAATTTCAATACAGCATCACTTCTTATGCTAGACTTAAATGAGTATAACTATTTAGTCCATGGATTTTAAGTTTTTGTAAATTAAAATAGAGAGCAGTTACTAGCTATAAATACATGACAGTAAGTAGGTACTTAAAAACAGTTTTAGTTATGGAAATGGATGGATATAGGCCCATTTAATATCACTTACTTCAAGTTTTATTAAGGTTGTTTTTGGGTAGGTATGTTTAGCTTAATGTGTTTGTGTAGAGGGGCGTTGCGCTGGGGGGGGGGGCGCAGGGGATGTGTCCCTCCCAATGTTGGTTAAAAGCTTGAAAGTTGCGAATTTTATGAGATTTTAGATCAGTAGTTGGGAAATTCTAGTCTTATTCTGTACCCATTAAGTTATATTATTAAAATATTTAACCACAGATTTGTACAGACAAATTTAAAATTTCCTAACTGTTGATTCCTACTCTACAAAAAATCATCAAAGAGTGAAAGGAGATTCCTTCTGTAGTAAATTGTAGAAAGCTAAGTTAATCAAGTAGTCTAGTAGCGTCGTTGTCAGTAGGCATAAACAACAGCCAGTGAGTATATGCCGAATAGGTTTTAGCTTTATATTTACTTTTTCAAGGATTTTAATGATTATAGGACGATGCATGATTCTAATAGAAATGTAAGTTGTTATTAAAGTGCTAAAAAACGACCTAGTTACTGCTTTTAAGTTTATTTTGGCCATTCCATTCTGATAGCTTCTTGCTGACTTGTTTACTGTGGCAGCCGTGTAATGCTGCTAGCATAATATAAAATCATCCCCCAATCCCGGGCTTGTTGATTCTCTTTGACTATATATTAGTCGCATATAAACATTATTATAAGCAATTTATAATAATTAAAACAAGCTTTAGTGGACATGCGGGTTTAATGTTACGCTCTTTTGGTTTGGTTTGTTGGTGAAGGTGAAGTAAGGATTTTAATTCTGGCCAGGGGTAGTTTATCCTAATATCCCTCCAAGAAAATAAAGGTATATTTCTTCTAAATTTTATCCAACCCCTGGTGTAGTTAACTGTAGATAGTCCGGGCTGGTACTAATACACAAAGAAAACACTTTGAAAAACTAGGATTTGAACGTTTTTGAGTTATCAAAGGGTTGCGATGGCCGCAGAGAGAAAAGTTGTGGTCATAAACTACAAAATGTTGGAAAACACTGTAATAAAGTCAGTTAATTTTTTTAAATCTAAAATACATGATTTGAACAATATCTTTAGTCTAAATAAATATATTTAAGCCCAATTGGATCTAACTAAGAATAAAATAAATAGCTCATTTTCCATCAATTTGCAGTACATGCAGTTTCACCTACCAGCTATTAAATCTACTCTACTCCAACCGCCATTTTTTTTTTCTATGTCAAAATCGTTCTTGCCCTCCCCCTTGGTCAGAACCACTTGGTCGAAAACATTCGATACCAAGGCGTAACCAAGTAAATCATGAAAACTCGCTTAATGGTATATACATATTTTATTAATAGAATCAAATTAACATTTGAATAGTTTAATTATTCCGTTTAGCCTGAAAGTTACTTTTAGTTGTGTTTTCGTATTTGATCTGGTATCCATTTTAGCAACCAGTGCGTTTTCACACTCTAGAATTGTGGGTGGCTGGTTACTAGTATTTATGACCACGAAAACGCCAGACCTCGATTCCTTGATCAAATTTAATAGTTTAGTTCGAGACAACTTTTGGAGACATTTCTACACTTATTACAAATATAACTTGGCGTAAGATAGTAGATGGAACAAGTTTTTCTCTGGGAGGCGATGCAAACAGCTTTTCTATCCTTTCAGTTCCTTTTTAAAGTTGGCTGAAGAAAACTTTGTTTTTGATCGTCTCATATAATCACCGTTAATCCAGTACAACAAGAAAGTATCAAGTTAGACCATGCAACCATCACCAACTTTAAATCTTATTATTAGAAATTGATGATTTTTATTATTGTTTAACTGAACTAAATTCTTCAATTTGCGTTAGGTCCCCTAAATTATGTTTTTAACTTTCAATACCCACATTTTGCGATTATAAATATACTCTCCACTAAAAAAAAGCTATATTAAAAAATAATTGTGAAAACGGTATACAACAAATTAGCTCTAAAACTTTAATTAAGCCTTTATTTATTTTCTGGAATTTTATATTCTAACTTTGTAGTAATTTCAAAATTAGTCGGGTTTGTTAAATAAATTCAAGATTTTAGGTTAACACTAATTAATAATGATTAAAAATAGTGCGCTTTTATTATTATTCAGTACCAAAACCTGCCACACTCACTTCCACTCAAGAGATGGAGCAGAAAAGTAAGTTAATATCTGTCATGAGTACAGCTATGACTGTGACACGAACTGCCATAAAATAGTCTTGTTCCCGTGACGCGAACGCAAAAATTTATAAAAGTACAAAAATGTTTGTAACAGATGACCCGAACAAAACTAATTGCTTGTTAAACGAGTATAACTTTGTAGTCAATGGCTTTTAACAATCATATATAAATTAAAATGGACTGCAACTACCACTAAAAATATATGAAAGTAAGTAGATGCTTAAAAACTATTTAGTTATGAATAAAATAGAGTATTAGATTATTTAGGCCTATTTATTCTTCATGCATATTTTATGTTTTCTGTAAGATTTTTGGGGAAGAAACGCTTACAAGGCCGTAGCGGCGGAGAGGGGGTTAGAGGTTTAGACCCCCCACACCCCCAAATTTTACAATCAAAATATTTAGTGCTTTATTTATGGTTCAATATCAAAATTAAGATACAAGTACAAATTAGAGAGTTGTGTTATCATAAAAAACACTTCAGAGAGCTTCTAGAGGTGTTTAATATCTAGAAATGTTCCTAATCTTCGGCAGCTATGGTACTACGTTGCTATAAAAAAAAAACCACTTCAGACAGCTACTAGAGGTGTTTAATAGGTATATATTTTCCTAGCCTTCATCATTTAGGGGTTTTTGTTGCCATAAAATAACACTTTAGATGTGTTTAATATTTATAAACTTTCCTAGCCTTCGGCAGTCATGGTGCTATGTTGCCATAAAACTTTTCAGATAGTTCTATAGTACTTGAATAGACATATAGGGGATTATGGTGGCATAAAAAACACTTCAGATAGCTTTTAGAACCGTTAATCATTTATAATTTTGTCTAGCGTCTGGCAATTGGGACATGTGCCCCCCCCCCCCCCCTGAAATTATTGGCTGGCTACGGTCTTGTATGCTTAGCTTAGTAGGTATGGCATGTGAATATTGGGTCAATTTAAAATAAGCACCAAAGATTAAGAATAAAATTGTAATAGCAAATTTTCCGTCGATTTGCCGTACACATAGATTTACATAAATTTAACTACCAACTATTATATCTACTTTACAGTCAATCGTGAAAATTTACCATCCTCTTACCTTGATGGATGACATCATGGATCAAAATGATATTAACACAACATCCAATAATAGTTACATATAGTAGAATAATTCAAGGTAGGCTTGCCACTTTACAGGGTAAACGAAAGGTACATTTGTATGTAAAACAATTGACATTTATTACAAAAAAAAATTAATTACAACAAATTAACTCTATATCAAATAACAATAATTTAACTGTTCGTATGTCGATTACAATAATACCTTTATAATTCATGCTCACATAAAAAAGCATAATTGTGGAAACAAGTTATCATATTTAGTTCCGCTTCCCGGTTAATCCCTCCACAGTGCCAATTCTTGCCGACAATAGGCTGCCCATTTCTCCACTTAATGTAACCGGTACTTTTCAAAGATTGGCCTATAAAAATTGAAACAATTCATAAAATAATTTATAGTTATTAGTATGCATTACACTTGATAGAAGTACATTATATTGTAGGAAAATTAACTCCTCTCCGTCAAAATATTTATTTATAGGCATCATGCCTTGAGGAATATTCTCCTATTAGCAGCAAAATCTTTAAACATTAAATACACAAAGCTAGTTGTTTCTTATCGCTCTTCCAAACAAGTTTAAACGTTATTTTACTAGATTATTTTCGATACCGGTACAATGTATCAATAAAAAGTTTCAGAATATAAGAGGTGTTGCATTAATAGATGCTATAATCGATATAAAAACATTTTTACAATTATTTTCCTGTTAGCAAATAGGATGAGGAAAAATGACACGAGTGGGTTGTTGCAGTCAACAGAAATAATTAAGTGAATATACTAACTATACTTTATTTAATCTTGACTTGTTTTCAAAATTGAGTAAAGCCAAGACCTAGGTGGAGAAACCAATTAATTTCATTATATTTGCTATCGTAAGTTAAACTAAACTTTCTAAACATTAACTTTTTATCCCCTACAAGACATATACTGTCATCATAGCGCTAACAAATGTAATCATTGTGTATGCATTTTTGACAAAATAGTGTAAAGTACATCTCTATTTTTTCATTGTTAATATAAAGATCCTGGTTTGGTGTTATAGCCGTATTACATGACTTGAAATACAGTGTGCTAGTAGCATAGCACCGTCATCATCTAGCGTCGTGTGAATCAGAAAAAGTATAATGTTTCTGCCTCTGGTACTGGCTACCATACTAGCAGTGAGGATAGAACAGGCGCTATTTTCGTACTAGTTCCAACACTAGTATGTGTAATTCGACCAATCAATGCACACTGAGACTGTGTGTAGAGAAATGGTAGAAATGGTGCCAACATAGTCATCGGATGTGATTTTGTTGTTGGCAGAAAATTATTCTAAGCATCCTTGTTTATAATACCAAATTGCTATAACATGACATTATATTTAATTAAATACGTCATCTAAAAACAACAAACTGTGTTCAAGACCCAATTTTAATCTAAATAAACTTGATAGCATGCTTCTATTGTACTAGCTAGTATACATATATCTATGCACTAGCTAGCACACTTGATTTCTAGTACAAGCGAGTGTCGTGTGATAGCTTTAGTCAAATTTTACATTTGAGGGATTGGTTGCGTTTTCACTCAAACTACGTTCGAATAAGTTAAGTGATCCGCTTTCATTAAAACTAAACTCTTTTTAAATTATTTATCATAGACATAATCAAGATTAACTATTTGAAATAGGTACATGTATAATTATTGTTCTGTATATATCTTACATGTTCCTGTAATGCCACTTACAGATATAACACTTTTAAGTTTCAAAATATTATGCCATAAGCTTGTTTTGCACTATCACTTGTGTTATCAACGGCCAAACAGTGCTTTTAGCCACGTGTCTAAAATTTGTATTTACTCTTAAATACCCATTAGTGTAAAGTATGTATCAAAAAATATTATAAATAAAACATATAGGTAACTGTTTCAAAACGTGTCGAAAATCGTATTCTAGAATCTAGAGGTGGTGGGTATTATTATTAATAACTAACTGAATGCCATGCTTCGCACTGGATATTGTTTTATTATTTATATTTTGGTGAAAATAAGGAATTTTTGTTTGAAGCTTAATTACATAGTTATTAGCATTACCCGAGAAACACTGCGAGGAGGTGACCATGTATTGTTTCTAATGGAAAGTTTTATTTTCGATAGGCCCCCTTGTTTTAGTCACAGCTATATAATAATGTCGTTGAACTTGAAGTAAGCGACGGGTCACAGGCTTGTACGTGAACCGAGTGACGGCACCTTGGCGAATGGCCGAGTTATCAGCTGAGCACGGCTGGGGCAGGTCTCTCCCTCCCTTCACCACCATTTCCCACTACTACACACCACCCCGGACCGGGCCCTCTCGCTGACACATACAATACAAAGACCATAAAATTCAAAAAATATAAAGTACAGACGTCTAACATCTATTGGAGTTGCATATTAAAAAGTAATTACATATTTTAATTAATTTTCTGTATTAATTTTTTCCACCCCTTGGAAGCATCTACGGAGTTTAAAATAATTGCTATATTTTTTTGAAGGCCTTAATTGAACAAACTTATCGGATTATTACCCTCTAAGCACTTAAAAAGAGTTTATAAATCAATATTGTTATTAGGGTAGCTACCCCAATTTCACCCCCTTAATCACAAAACATCGGAATGAAACATTTTTAATTTTTCTAATTAGATTATAACGAACACCTGTGCCAAATTTCCTCCCTTTAGCTTCTTGGGAAGTGTAAAATTAGTGATGAGTGAGTGAATGAGTAAATGAGTGAATGATGAGTGAGTAATGAGTGAGTAGTAGTCAGTCAGTCAGTCAGGGCTTTCGCTTTTATATAGAGAAATAATGGCAATACCATCTTGTCAACATTTCATGAACCACCAACGAATGGATGTATGTAAAATAACTTCATTTGTGAACCCAAGGGTTAGCTTAGTATGAATTGGATTTACTAGATTATTATAATTCCAAATTGTGAAATGCATCTGATAATAAGTATTTCATAAAATATAATAATATTATAAATAGTTACATCTCACCATGTACTGTATAGAATTTTTTGCAATCATCAGGTGAAGTATCATAAATGGCGTGGAATCCCACCAAAGCTCTGTGATCATGGTCCGTGTTGTTTAGAGTTGGGAATCTCGCCAAAAGTTGACGGAAGACACCTGCCTCAGTCTCAGAGTTTATGACAGCTAGGTGTGCCCCATCAAGTGTGCATCTCTTGTGAGCACCAACCCAGTTTTCACCCGAAGTGAACAGTTTATAGTAGCCAACGCCAGGAAAGAACTCATAATCGAACCTTGCAAAAATATGTAAGACAGGTTATTGTATGTACTTGAAAATTAAAATTAGTTTTTAACAACGACAATAAGTTCAATAAAATAGTTCTTAGCATTTCAAGTATATTTTTAAAAGTTGAATTTGATGGATTAAAAGTTCAATGTTGTCCATTTATATAAGTCACTACCTTGATAAAATTAATATTTATTCCTGTACAGTCAAATGCAGTAAATCCAGTACTAAACAAAATTGATAAAAAATCGTAACGAATAGTACCAAGTAGTAAATACAATAAATAATACCTACTGTAATAAGTGCTCGGATGGATATTGAAACTGGTCTATTGTTAATTTATTAACAATACTAGTATTTCCTCTTTATTCATGGGTAAAAAAGAAATTATAAACAGAGGGCGTCCTCTTACCGATGCAATAATAAATTTAAGCGCAGTTCAGTTTTGAACAATGTACTGAAATATAAGCTAATAACATTTTGTTTATATTCATAAAGTCAAAATCTCCCCCACCCCTTACAATAGTGAGTCTCAATCGAGCAGCATCCTCCTTGTTCAAACTCACGAGCTGCCACTGAGCAGCAGTAATAAAGAGGAAGATACATATATCTCAAACTGTTGGTGAGACACGGTGTTTAAAAGAAAATCCTGGTACGTTAGTCACTAAGCTTATAATAAACAATACGCCCAAAAGACAGACACAATAGTTACCATAGTGGATTTTCACAAATGAAGGGTAGTTTTTTAGAACAGTTTTGCACAGCCAATTTATGTTCCTTAGATACACTGCCACAGTTGTAAGAGGGACTGGGGATAATGCACCTTCTTCCCATTCTTCTAAACAACATTTGCTCAACAGATCACCTGAACGGACACACCATTTTATTACCAAAACTTAAGCTTATCATCTAATTTTAAAATACAATATTTTATTAGTTTTCTGATATATGGTTTGGTCCACAGGTGGGCACTTTTTAAGTTTAAAATATAGGGTTACATTAAATATTTGTTGTTCATTTTACTTAAAAATAAATTAGTCACACCAATTTAAGAAATAGTTAGCTATTCTGAATTCCACTTAAAACCTTTAATGTGATTGTGAACTATATAATATATATTGCTTTTTCAAATGAGCTTACCAAACACAGTTACGTACTGCCCATGTAAAAACAAATCGTGAAAGCCTGAGTATACGTATCGAACGCCGTGCCTGTGCATTATTTCACCGATTGCTGCCATCTCCTGAGGTGTATTCACAAGAACAAGATTGGAATCCTCCCTGCGACAAGTATCCTGAGCTTCCTGCCATGTTGCCTTGTTAGTGTGATATTTGTAATAACCCACATCTCTCACCAGTTGGAATGATGCCCTGGTTTGGGCAACTAGTCCAAGCATAAATATCAATTGTTGAATAGTACTATAACAAAGTAATTACATATAAAAAATATTAAGAACAACCTGAAATAATCGAGAGCATTTATTTTAATTAGATTGCTATTCATATCACTTTTACAAAGTTTGATATTTAGTAAATTATAAATCTTGGCACAATTAACTGTCTAATTCAACACTGCCATATGAATATAAAACAAACGGTCAATATTATTGTATAGAGAGTTAAATTTAAAATATTGTACTCAATTAAGTCCGCGTACTAATGATAGAGAAGCATGGTTTAAAAGAGTGCATTAAAACATATGGCTTTTTTTTTATTCTCAATAATTTAACCTACAAGATAGAAAGACCGTACCAAAAACGTCAAAACTACTAAATATCATAAGTGTTATAGGTATAGTTCTAAACTTTACAAGCAATGAGATTTATATTATAAGAGCTTTGAACAATATACTTTACCAATTAAGAGGTCTAAGCATAAATTAACAGTAATAATAACTTTTATTACTGAAAGTGGCGTTCATGTTCTAAAAATCTTGAATGACTTTCATTATTCCCTTGTTTCTTATTACCGCTTCTCACTACCAGTTCAGGCCCTAATAACCTAATTGTGTCGATAGGCCTCTATATACCAATAATAATAATAATTATATTATAATTATAATTAATACCAGTTAGGTTTATATGCCCATGCACTACTTAGTACTATTATGTATTAGGGATTCTTAATATTGAATTTAGTTTAAGTGTATCCACATTTGAGTAGAGAGATAGTGGGAAACCATTTAAGAAAAGTCACCCTCAGTACACCTGACCAGGATGTAACACCAATTTACCCATTGGTAGTCTAGTATATTACGAAAGAGGCACCTTAGACCATAACTACCTTATTGATCTCTCACGTTTATCCACCTCTCATTAAATACTTATTTACTTCCCTGTAGTCAAGGTTAAACTTAAATTAAAATAAAAAAATTTATATTATGCTACTTTTTAAAATAATAAAAATAAAGTATTTCTCTTTTATTATAAGGAATAGTTGACATAATCACTATACTTATGTATAATATCATGTTACTCTAGTAGGCTAATTTCCCATTTTTTTTTTCTTAATATCTGATTACCATAATTATTGGACTCAACATGTACAAACTTGTGCTCTAGCTTACTGCATGCCCTTATAAAATGAAATAATTTTCAAAAATATTGCTGGGCTGGTCCATGTATTTAATAAAAAAGTCAAACTAAGGATATTTAATTTTTAACTAAAACAATGACTATAATTATAATAAACAGTTTAGTTGTAAAAAAAAAGTATACGTACAACATTTCTGAGCGAGATGGCTGATAGTCTGGGGCTCACTGATAAACTTGACTTCCATTGTGTTATCATTGTTTGTCTGTCTTACTAAGTAAATGTCAGGGCTGATACTAATACTGTTACGTTATTTTAATATTTACTAGAGGTTTACAGACCAACTGTTATTTTGCTACTTGTCATTGGTGGTTCATACAAACTAGTTTATAAAACAGTCATCAAAGCGGTAGATGTCAATTATGATCTTGGTTGTCTACGTTTATTTTTATATGTAATCTGTGACTTATTTGAATATAAGATTACATGTGTAAATACTAATTTAAAGTTATTATTACACAATTTATGATATTAGAGGCTATGTAATATTACTTAAGAAATTAAATTCTATATAAAAATGCGGTATGCTCAGTTAGTATTAGGTCCTGCTGGTTGCGGAAAGGTGTGTATGTATAGGTAAAACAAATCTGGAAAGTGCACTTATATTTTTATTTGAGGTATTTAACATGCTCTTTCTGAATCGACTAATCAGAATTTCTTTGATTGCGCGTGAAAGAGCCTACCAATTTAGCCGGGAAAGGTATTTTCACATACATCCCAGGGTTCTTTTACATGCCACATATGATGGCTTTACTTCCCCTCTGAATGAAGTTATGCTATGGATTTTATCAATCAAAAAAATATCTGTCAGCTGGGTTAGAACTACGATCATCGGCGAATGGAATGATCGACCCAGTCCTACAAATGATACTGTACATGTAATATTGTATTGGTTCAATTAACACAGTACTGAATTGGAAAACTAACAAAAATAGCACGCCGGTTCCACTCGACTTACACAAACTGAGAGGTTACACATTTGAATGACCTTGTATTGTGATGACTGGCGCCAACAACTGTATGCATGTGCATGTGTAGAGTTACACGGAATGTCATGTTTCCGAGACACTACTGTATAATTTATTGGATAATAGTTCAATAGATTAGCCTGATACTGTGACTACTTACTCTCTGGCATTAGGAACTCGAAAGTTGATTGCTGCACTTACAAAAATACGCCACCTATCCTTATATTGAGCTAGTGATTGTAAGCCTACTTAATATATCACAGCCAAATTCAGCCCCTTTGAGCCTATTAGTTAGGCACAAGGCCAAACTTGTACACAAATACTAAGACAACACCTGTCTACAACTTGTAACCATCATAGGCATATAATCAATTTCACCATTACAGGCCTCGTAGCATATTTTGGGTGTCGAAAAGTAGGACATGTTAAAAACACTATATTCTCCTCATAGTGCCAAAATAAAATAAATAATTAAAAACAACCTTTTAATTAAGAACAATGTTTTTATGTTATTGGACCTGTATCAAAAATAAGAAAAAGTATTTTATAAAAGAAGCAATCCAATCCTCCTCCCCCCCCCTCCCTTTTTAATTTATTCTTTTTAGTACAATATTTATTTTACTTTGTCATATCATTACAAATCCAAATTTGGAAATGACAGTGAAACAAAATAGTAATATAATGTTCTTCAACCTATAAATAAAATAGAATAAAAAATATAATTTCTTACTACCCATTGGGGTTATATGCAAAAAAATAAAATAATAATAATCACTTTCAGTTGTTTTTGGGTTTCTTTGATTCATATTGACTTGCACAAAATTAGGCCAACATTGTTGTCTACATCATTTGATTTTGTTTGTTTCTTATTTTCTCAAAAGCAGAGTCACTTTCTTCCCATCTTTTACCCCAGTATTTCCATGGGGTAATACAAGGATAGCTAACAAGCCTTTTAATTTAGCCTATTCTAGTTGGAAATAGTTAATTATAACACTATCTCCAAAAATAATTTTATAACTATTGAATTTCAAAGATACTGTACAAGCGTTTGGGCATACATTGAATTTATTCAAACATTGTGACACATTATGATATATTTTGTTTTGCTAACTTACCAGCAAAAAGGAAGATCCACACTTAAACCTCTACAAACCAAACAGTTTCTTTCTTCTGGAGGTCAAAAAGTAGGAAAAGTAGGAATTTTTCCTCAAAAAAAAGAGGACATTTCCTACTTTCCTACTGGTAAGTAGGAAAAGTAGGACAAAAATGAACCCTGCCATTATTCAGATTTTGGGACAGGCTGTCAGGTAAAATTTTGAAACACTTGTCTTAAAAAAAACATGATTGTTTTGATACATATGGTTGTATTTAAATATCAACTGATATTTAAATTGTCATAAGATCACGAGACTATGAAAATGAAATTTAGGGTCGAGGAAGGAAGGAATGACAAGGAATAGGATAAGGCCTAACTAGGTATACAGTTGGATGAACTAGAGCTGAGAAAGGTACATCATGTAAATATATCTTGGAAGCATGATTAAGGCGAAGGGTGGGAGTAGAGAGGAATCTAATAAATAGAGGGTAGCAGGGTATGTTATAGAGATGTGTAAGAGACCTGCTATGGAGAAGGAATTAGGTTTGTAAGGAGGATGCTAGCTGTCATAAGGAGAAACAGGAGTAGGAATAAAGTTATCTGGTAAATAGTGGGGGTACAGTGAGTGAGTATGTAAGATAGTAGAGGAAGATGGAGGCATTTTACTAAACTGATCCAGCTACAGGATGGAAACAGTTGATAAAGATGATGACTTAAGGCCGAGACAATGAAGCTCATTTGAATGACATTTCACACCCTGCATGTTAAAATATCTATGCACATAAGAACTGTTTTAATCCGAAAGAGCTTTATAGTCTCAGCCCTAGGTATTTGGTGGTAATTTAGTGACAAAGGAAAAACCCCTTTTCTGTTTTTTTAGCAGGTCTTCAGGAGTAAAATAAAGAGTAATAAGTACATATTTTTAAAACATTGCTCATATTCAAGTTGGACAGTTAACTAAATCAAAGTGTATAACCTGAGCCGGTAGTAATACATGGTGCTTAAAAAAATTAAATTAGTAAAATTGATTAACCTCATGTTGTGGATTGTTTTGAGTAAAAATGTTACATAATTTGCACATATTTAATCACTCATTTGTTTATAACAAGACTAAGACATTTATGGACATGTTGAAAAGCTTTTACTTAGTTCTATCATAATTCTCTTAAGGTATCTTAAGTATTTGTCTCATGTTCCAGTCTACATACTGTGCCACCCTTCAAAGACATGCAGTAGATGATAAAAGAACAATTGATGTGGTTAATTTGGATCCTGCAGCCGAGTATTTTGACTATCAACCTTTAGCTGATGTAAGAGAATTGATTCACATAGATGATGCAATGGAAGATGAAGACATGAGATTTGGCCCCAATGGGGGCCTGATCTTCTGTATGGAGTAAGTTTTTTATTAGTTTTGTTCCTTATCTTTGTAGGATTCTAGTTGCTTATGTTTCTTATTTTACATGTGTTAATAAGAGCATCATGGATTTATAAAAAAAAATCTTTTCTAGCTTTGTTTTAATGTAGATTCAACTCTTAATATGGTTAGTCACCAACATACCATAATTTATTTTGTATAAATCACCAAGCAATATATATTTTTTTTCCCTCTTAGGTGTAACTGTAATTATTCATGATCACATTATTTGTATCTTTAAAAGTAAGATCAAATTGGCTAGTATAAACAAGACTACTCATCAAATTAAACCAATAAAAAACTGGTTTAAATGAATAAAGTACACAATATAGCCACATTATTTTGCCAGTGGTCATGGAAAGCAAAAATATAGGCAGCATTATCTAGTATCTTTAATGTCAAAAAAAAAACTAAATATTTTGTGGAATAATGTTTCCTCTCTTAAATAATACAAACTAAAGGTAGGTAAGTTCACTCATAAGAGAAAACTAATTTTATTATATCAAAATAGAGACAACCTTTATAACAGTTTGGAATTTTGGTGATTAATGGAAATGATTGAAGACTAAATGTTTAATGATATGATAAAATGTAACTACCAACATTAATGTTAATTCCAGGTATTTGCTAGAGAATACAGAATGGTTAGAAGAACAGTTAGGAGATGCTGATGATGATTACATCTTGTTCGACTGCCCTGGTCAAATAGAACTCTATACGCATATGACAACCATTAGACAGTTGGTAGAACTACTTCAGCGCTGGAATTTCAGAATTTGCGCAGTATTTCTCTTGGACGCACAGTTCATGATTGATGGAGCAAAGTTCCTGTCGGGCACTATGGCAGCCCTAAGCGCTATGGTCAACATAGAACTGCCGCATGTGAATGTGTTGAGCAAGATGGACTTGCTTAGTAAGACCTCTCGTAGCCAACTTGATAGGTCAGTTAAATAAGTTTATTTTTAATTCTTTAAGCTTGAGAAATGTTCAAAATAACACCACTATTAAAACTATTCCCAACATGTTATTGTTTAAACTTTCATGCTATTTTATGTCATCACATACTTTAAATAGGTGAAATATTAGTGTACAAATTTTAAAATGAAAGATATGGGAAACGTTATAAAGTATTTGGATTCAACTGCAGAGCAAGATCTTAAAAGGGGTGTAACAATAATTAACCAGTCAGAATACCTGAAAAATTGGTTAAAGATGTGTGGTATGTCAAATTGTAACCCTTTATCATTGCCAATAGATAAGAACTTTAAGTTTGATTTGCTAAAGCGAGATAAATTCGAGCGTAAAGAAATAGTCAGATTGTAGAAAGTTGATCTAGGATGTATCATGTATGCCAAAGAAGGCTCAAGACTAAATTGGTCTACTATTGTTACAATGTTAAGTAGATTTCAGGGATGTTCCAGCGCATTGTTAAAAATATTTTAAGAGACATAAAAAGAACAAGTGATTTAAGATTAGTTTTAAGGAGAAAATAAGGACTTTGTGCAGGATTTTGTAGATAGTGATTCGGGAGGTACCCAGTCCACAAGGAGGATATTGACAAAGTTCAGGTTATTGCTTTAAAGCATTTAATTGTATACTGTTATATGGTCTTTGAATAAACAACAATCAGTGTGTCATACACTGAGGTGGAATATATTACCTTAAGTACAGCAACTGGTGAGGCATATTGGCTTAAGGATTTGCTTATAGAGTTTAATATTGATATTATCACTGTGTACGAGGATAATCAGTCAGGGAGTAAAGCATCTAGATATTAAATGTTATTTTATTAAGAAAAAAATAGATGAGGGTATAACTAATATTGAGTATCTGTGCACTAACGAAAATTTAGTTGACCTGTTTACATAGTAATTGGAAGGAAATTTGTGAAATTTAGGGCTAGGGCTTTTAACATTAAAAAACAAGTTTGAGAGGAAGTGTGAATGTCAAAAAATTAATTTTTTTAAGTTGGTATCCTTGCCAGTCATTTAGCAGTGAACTTTGACATAAATTGTATCCTTTGTCTTTGTGTTCAGTTACGTGGTCAGAAGAAGTAAATATAGTTTTGTTCAAGTTTCACTATGTTTTATTGTTAAACCATAAATGATAACCATCTGATAAAGTATTATTATTTTGATTGATTAGGTATTGAAATAGATATTTTATTTTTCAGCTATTTGGAACCGGACCCCCACGCATTACTAGGAGATGTTGAGACAGGTACAAAGTGGGGGGAGAAGTATCGACGACTGACAGAAGCTCTTGGCCGTTTGATTGAAGATTACAGTCTAGTGCGGTTCTATCCTCTGGATGTTCGTGATGAAGAAAGCATAGCAGATCTCCTGCTCACCATAGACAATATCATCCAGTTTGGGGAGGAAGCTGATGTGAAAACTAAAGACTTTGAAAATCCAGATGATGATGATGATGATGATACATGATTGACAAAGTTAGCTAAATTGTAGAAATATGTGATTTACCATCATCATCTGTTTCCAGCCTGAGGCAGGGTCAGTTTAGTAAAATGCCTCCAATGTAAACAATTAATTTGCATTTAAATTAAATGAAAAATAACCTGGACATGATAATGAACCTGAAACTTTTGGCTTTAAACGCCAATGAATAGATAAAATCTACCTTACAATGATTAATAAAAACTTGTTATTAAATGTACAATATTTTTTAAATGTTTACCACTGTTGTAACTCATTCAGATACAAATTAATTTTAAATGCACTATCATCTTCTACAATTAAAATATTTTGACTAAAAATATAAACTGCTTTTGAACTGGATCAGAGCACACAAGTATAAAAATGGCTGCTGGGCCTGCGTAGATCGCTGCACTTAACACACACCAGGGAATGGGTTAATATACCTTTATACTATGATTGAAAAAAATTGTGTGGTCTTTATTTGATGTTTCATCTTTAAGGCTAGGACTATTGATTACATTTTTTTAATAAACCTAAAATGTCTTTAAAATAAATTTTTTTTTGTGATATTTGATTATTAGATTTAGAAACTTAACATGGTAAAATATACAACACACATTTAATTTGAAACATTGTCAAAGCCTAAACAAAATTATTCAATTTAGATTTGAACCTATTTTTTAAATAAAATATTCAGTCAAATTTTTTTAAAGCTTGGGATTCGATTGGAATTTGATTCAAAAAAATTTTAGGCATAGGGTCCAATTTTAAAAAAAATCAAACACAAGAGTCGAGTCAGCCAAGACTTGGATTTGATTCAGAATTGAAAATTATTATGGATTCACACAGGCTTATCAATTTTATTATAATATGTATTAAATAAAATTTAAACATATTATATGATGCCAATATGAGCTAAATCCTTTTGATGTATGTTAGTTCAAATATTTTATATTTCCCAAGTAAATTATGTATGTTGTTTAGAAAAAAGACAATAAAAACTAATTCTTAGCTATGTTGCCTAATTTATTAATTCAAGGCTATTTTGTGAAACAGATTAAATCTTAACTTGACACACTAAGCGCGTGGATACCATTGTGCAAAATATTAAGAGCGGAAAGGAAATTAGCAGTTTAACATAAAATACCTATTTATTTACTGCTGTTCTTCTTTCCAATTTAGTCAAATGCCATTGTAGGGCTATTTTTAGAATCATTTAATAATCTATAGTTTTTGTTTCAATGTTATACATTTTAAACTTACCAAATAGATATAAATACATTGAGTGTTAAGTTCTATCCTGACCCTGACACTACTACATCACATTATGTGGGTAACATCGTTAATATTTCATGTTTGTACCACCATTAATTGTTTTTCACTTTGTCTCAATTAGATCTAGTATGAGGTTTCCTTTAGCATCTTTGATCCTGAGTCTGCCATTAGGATAGTGAGTTTTTGGCGTCCATCTGGAAACACTATCTTGACAGTTCCATCCGGATACTCTCGCCTCTATTTAGTGACAAACATAATAGCAGCAATGTAGAAATTAAATAAATCAATTTGGAATTTATTTTTATTAATTGCCTTTTAGTGCTTAAAAAAAAAATCCTTTCAACATAACTTTGTGTGATTAATTTTAAATATTTTCTACCTATACTTGTACCTTAACTCTTCCTCTGGATTAACAACGCCTTTGTTTGCCCGGACTTTCCCTGTTGCTTGCGTGAATTGGCGTTGCATTGCATTAAATTATTTATTGCCATCTATCAATGAACCACTGAACTTTTAGTCCATCTGAATACTTCATATTGAAGCTGATAGATAGAGCTACCAGTTCAATGCTATTCTACGACCATGAATAAAGCAAAAATATTTGTCAGATAAGAGTATACGAGGATAAAAATGGCTGCCGACCCTTTGCAGATAGCTGTGCTACACATGCACCAGGGAATGGGTTAATTAATTGGTAAACAATCATTCTAAGCACCAAATGAGCCTACCTCAGCGGTAGAGCAATAATGTATAAAGTCAAATATTCTGGATTCGATTCATTTGTCATTTTTAAATTAATTTAGTTTTTATAAAATACTTTTTTTTTTTCAAATTAATTTAATTTATGTAATAACATATTATTTTAATTTCCTAACTAAAGAATTATAACCTAATAAATAATCTGACACAAGAATGTCTAATACCTGATATTTTGCTGTGTGAATTTCCTTCTGACCATTGGGTAAGAGTATTACCTTCTCCCCCAGCGCACCAATTGTCAGAAGAGTCCTATCTGGAAGCTTCCACTCTTCTTGCCCTTTACTGTGAACTAACTTCACCGAACCATCTGGGAATGTGACTTCTTTAGAGTTGTCTTTATAATGATGTTCAATCTGACCACTGAAAGAGTATTATGCACAATATTTTTATTGAGATAAATATTGGTGTTCTAATCTTAGTTTAGTATAATATAAATAATGATTAATTGTTTAATTTATTAATTAAATAAACAAGATTGTACTATAGACAGAATTACATTTTAAAAATGCATCTAATCATACTTGACAAGTATAGTCTGATTTTATTTATCAAGATAATTTACTGCTGCCAATCTTGATGCAGGAAAAATGAGAAAGCACTAGACAAATGTTTGTTAACATAAGGCGAGTTATGGAATGGATGGTATGACATCTCTTTACTCTAGATGTACATGGGACAATGATGCATTTGGTGTAATAAGTTATATTTATTATAACTAATAAACTAGGAGGCAAAATATGTTGGAAATTATACTTAACTCTGACCTGTTTGATTAGCATGGTAAACTTAAAAACCCAAATGCAAGATAAGATATTAATGTTTTTCAGTTTTCTGATGGAAAGTAATTCCATTAATGCGGTTGATAGAGTACATTGTTTATGAATAAAGGAACTTAAAAATACTTACTTTGGGAACTCAAATACTTCAGTTCCGTCAGCTTCAGTTGTTTGCCAAGTACTGGTAGAAGCATAGTAGTACTTGACAAGATTCTTATCTTCGAACTTTTGTTCTATATCTCCGTTATCAAAAATTGTTTCCATAAATGAACCTTCAGAAGAATTCTTTTGAACTTGCTTAGGTTTACTTTGTTTCGTAAGCTGTACAGATGTCACCATTTGATTTTCAACCTTATTTTGTATGTTCTGGGTTCCAGTTAATTGTCTTGATTTAATTTCATCAATTTGTTCATTGATCAGATGAATGAATTTAGTTCTTTTATTGCTTCCAAAATTCCTGAGCACCATTTTCTGAAATAAATTATTGTAAGCTCTCATAAATAAATGAACACGCTAAATTATAGAAAACTCCTTTAGAAAAGCAATTATTTACTATGACCCTTTTAGTTCATAGTTGCATGCACAACTTTGTTAAAATTCTATTTGTGGAAATGTGTCCACAAGTACAAAACTTACTAGAATAAATGTACTGTTTTGGGGCAGTCTAGTCACCTTATTATTTTTTTCTTTTTCCTTTGTAAGTGTCTCCAACTCTTGTTTAAGTCTTGAATTTTCAGCTCCCATTTGTTTCAATCTCTCTGTAGTTCGTACTTGGTTTGCACTCCAACGACTGTTCTTTTTGTTCAATTCCTCCTGAAGTTCAGCCACCTGAAAAAATTGGGATTTTATCATCCATTTGAAAACATAATCAGTTCAAAGCTCAGCAACATAGAATATAAAATAATTAACTCATAATAAGTGGAATTGTATTGCATCAAATTATTTGAAATACAATTTTGACTGACCTGTTGTCTTAAAGCCTGGATTTCTTCTCTTTCTTGTTTAGATGGTCGATTCTTAATATTTTTACAATATTTTTCAAACACCATTCTTTCCTTGGCCAACTTTCGTTTTTCTTCATCAATTGTACCTCTTAATTTCTCCTCATTTTCTTTCATTTGGTTTTCATATTTCTTCTTTTCTTTCAAAAACGTTTGTATATTTTCTTCATGTTCTTTCCTTAGTTTTGTAAGAGTATGATTTTCTTTTTTAAATATTTCAATTTCATTTTCAAGTTCCTGTAAACGAGCTCGCAAAGTTTCAGTTTTTTCTAAGATATTCTTATCGTGTTCTTGTATTCCATGAGCATGCAATTTTTTCTGGTTACTGAAATCCTGATTAGAGTTTTCATTGTGAGGTTTTTGGACTTGAAGATCAGAATGCTCACTATGTTTTTCTAAACAAGAATTTTGAATATTTTTAAAACTGCTAAGTGAGCTCGTGGAATAAGTAGTCTTTGGCTTGAAAATATTGTTCTCTTCCATTACGGTTTGTTGATCCCCCTCAGACAAACCTGATACTGGGTAGTGCATTTCCTGTTGGTCTTCATTAACAGACCCACTAGAGTTCAAATCTGAGTTCCATTCACAATCACTCCACTCACTATCATCTTGAAACTTGGATTCAGCGTTTACTGTAGGGCTGACTTCAGCAACCTCTGAGTATGTTGAGGAAGTCACTGTAGAATCATCATTGCCATTTAAAATTTGTTCTTTTTCTGCAAAGTGAACATGCAATTGTTTGTGATCATTTGAACCACTTTTCAAATTCGTATTGACTGTTGGTTTATTTGAAATAGAATTTTCCAACCCCTTCAAGGCAGACACAATTCTTTCTCCCAGGCCAATTCTGTCTGGCAAATCACTCTGCATGCTAATTTTATTTTCATATTCAAGCTCTTTATTTTTTCTATCACAGTTGGTACCGGTATTATTTTGATTGGATGTGAGTGGTTGTGAGGATGGTTTGATTGCATATCTCCAATTTCCAGCCAACTCAGAAAATGATGGAGTACGATTTGGCAACTGATTCTTAGTAAGTTCTGATGATTTGTGACACATTGTGATGAAACATCTCTTTTCACTTTTTCTATGCACATATATGTTTTGTAGTTCTTTCTTTGGAGTAGATTTTACTGCAGTATCTAGTAGTTTGGTGAACAAGTGAAGATGTGGAACAAAAGCTCGAATTAGCTGTGTGTTGCTCTAGAAGTTCAAAAGCTAGCAATGCCTCTTGTTCACGCTAAATAAACACAAAAACTAAAATAAGAAATGGTCTTAAAGTTGACTAATTTTAATAACTTGAAACATGTATAGGATTTGATTGTTTTCACAAATTAACACAAAACTATTAATCACACACAAATACTATTTTAAACTGTGATAGGCTTTGTTATTTCATGTGTGTTGTGTAATTTTATATTAGAAACAATGAACTTTCCCCGTTTGTAAAGTGATAAATTAGCATAACATATCAGCCGAACAAATCTTAAGGGTGCTAAATCTTTCGCTAAAAAAGAATTTGTGAGTAATTTTAAATTAAAATACAAGTTTGAGTTTAAAAAACACCAAATGTATTATGTTATATCATGATAACTTAAAAAAATGTTAAACTTTTGTAATGTCTATAAAGTCGAACTAAAACACAACAGCAAATATGATTGATGTTTCACTAAACAAAGTGATTGACATCTCAACTTTGCCTTTAGATGAAAATAACTTCATAAATGATGTGGATTGTTTGGTGGAAAGTGGTCTATTATTGTTTCAAAAACTTGACACTAGTTAGGTCAGCTATTAATTAAAACCAATACAAATCTGTATTTTTTAATTAATATCAAAACATTTACATTTTTTATCCAAGATTGCATTTTTAGATTCTTCAGTTTTCCTTTCAACTTCTTATATTGTTCATAGATGGCAGTAAATCACAAGCTATGAGCCCTTTCATGACATTTTAAACATTCAAACACATATTTCTTAGAATAAATATTAATGTAATGTGCCCCTTCTCTAGATTATACTTCTAGGTTAGTCTATTTTATAAACAATACTTTTTTTAGCATCACATTTTACTACTTGTTTGGGTTATATGAATTAGGAAGATTATATTTAGAGGAAGTGTACCCGCATTTGTTTGTAGACCCAGTAGAAAACCATTTTAGATTTTTTTCTAAACAGTACACCTGACCGAGAGTCGAACCTCAATCTCCCTGTCATCGACAATCCAATTTATCACGAGAGTAGTGCTTTAGAACATGTGGCCACCAAAATGAGTTAGTTTTATTTAAGTCTCTCCTGTGAATGAATGGAAGGGGTTCCACAATGACTACCTACCAGTGACTATTCAGTTAATTGTCTTACAGTTTCAAAGCAAACATGTCTGTCACCTTTTCCAATCGATATCTAACAATAGTCAAGGAAAATGCTAAAGTTAGTGCTAATTTGTTTTGAACTCAACATGACATGGGATCACAACATAAAAATTGAGTCCATCTTATGCATTAGCAGTACAGTAAGGTGAAATATAAAAAAGTTAAAATTACAATGATTGGGTTGATGGCAAGAATGGAAGTAATTTATATTTAAAAAATGTTTTCTTTTGTAAATATACATTGAACATATTTATTTGCCTTATTTTATATGCGTTTATGACACGGTAATTATAAAATATTTTGTTTAAAAAAAGAATTGAGATTTACTAAAGAAAAGTTTAGATATATTAATTTTATCAAACCCACCTCGATGGCATAGTTAGCTAACACACTAGTTTTGTGTTGAGCTAGACTGCCGAGGACGGGGAGACCAAGGTTTGAATCTCACTCGGTTCAACCTTCCCAATTTGCTAACCCATTAATATAATTAGTACTTAAGCATATAACCCAAATAGTTAGGCGCGGTGCTAAAAAAATCCATTCTGTAAACACTAATTGTAATTATTTCAACAACATTAGGTACATTTAATAAACAGGAATGTTAATTTTTTTTAATCAAGTTTTATTACCTTTGATGTTTGACTGATATCATGATCATCCTCACAAAGTGAAGCTTCTTTGGAACTTGTTTTGTTTGACTGCTGAAAAACTGTTGTCCACTTTGGACAGTCCCCCAGAGGTTTGGAAAGTGTTTCACTTGCTTGCGATATCAGATTTAATTTGTGTATTGGCCTTGACAAAGGTACTTTGGTCCACTCATCTCTTACATTAAATACATTTTCTTGCAATTTTAAATGTGATATTAGTGGTTTCAGTTTTAAACTAGAATTAACTTCAGTCTTGTTAGAGTTTAATGTGGCAGGAACGTTGGTAATATTTTGACGAAGAGTTCTGCGAAAAACATTTTCATTTGGACTATTTGAGGAAACTATTAAAATTCTTTGCATTCGAGTAAAATCTCTTCAAGCCTTCACCTCGTTTCAAATACTTAAACTTTTTTACATTCCCACTAGATTTATTTTTAGCAATATTACAAGTATTTTGGGCGAAGTTTAACATTTCTTCCTCAACAAGTGCGGAAAATGATTTCTTTGATGGTGTGATTGGTTTGTCATCCATTGCTTGATGAATCTGTGAAATACATATTTTTCAATTGTACATAATAATAAGCACAATAAGAGTGTTTAGAAATTATATTGTTATTGGTAGGTATAGTAGCCCATAAGTGTAAACAATATTGGCGTAGTTATTAGGCCTACCTAAATGTTTAAACACAATTTTCATAAGGTTAATAATGATATGGAACTATATTCATAGTAATATTCAAAACATTTGTATTCTGCCTACTTTAGGGTTATGAGAATATTAAATTTTAAAACAAGGACTTTCACAAAACAAATAGTGCCTGAAGCAAGGTTGTCCATGCCAGTGACCTTGAACTCAAATTAGTCGTAGGAGCAGATTCAAAAACCTAGAGTCTACTAAGTGCCATAGCCTATAGAAACAGGGTTGCTTAATTTATTTTGTGGTAACAAACTATACAAATTTAATTACACTAGGGGTAAGGGATGAGGACAGTATACAAATTGCTGTAGAGAACTATTTAGGAAAAACACCCTCAGTACATCTAGCCGGTATTCTAACCCTGACCTTCTCATCACCAGAAAACTCGACGAGATGAGCCTGACCCTTAATTTGTATGCCCACTGGTGTGGGTCTATACTGATGCTTTCCAAACTGGGTGTCGGCTCAAAGTATATGGGGTGTTGAGAACTGAATAGAAAAAAAATGTGTTTTTTTTCCAAATATTAACTTGTATAACATGAAGTGCATATCAGATGCATAGATCAGCTGACAATATAATGCATATTATTCTATAAAATCAGCTATCAGTCTTCACATCGCAGAATTGTGTAAAACAGATAAGTGTGTGAGCGTCGACTCTTCTCACCAACAATTTTATAAACATAACCTCAGTACGATATGAGTATAGCAGTTAGCTGTTTCTGGGTCCTACATTTTCATAACTTTTTAAGTGGTTATCTGTAGCAGTTTTACATCATGGAACTCTTTCTTTCGTGCTAGTCATGGATACAATTATTATGAGAAAGATATGACAGAGATAATCTTGAAAGTTACTTTCCAGATCATGTCATTCAACAGTGGTGGGCTTTCCCTGGAAGAAGAGGAGGAATTCACAGAGGTGAAAAATGATAGGAGCTTAAAGTTAAAACATCAAGAATTATTATTATTATTAGCACCGCGTCTTACTACCCGTTCGGGTTATACGCACTTACGCTAATGTGTAATGGTAGGGTGATTGTGAGATGAAAATGAAGGACCTACAGTTTAACGTGGAATCCGAACCACGGTGGAGGCCTGGCATTCCCCACATTCACAAGATGTCTTATCAGAGGTGTAGGAAGGGTTTGGAAATCAGATAAATCTGTGCCGGGACCGAGGATCGAACCCCGGCCGCCAGCACAGAAGTCTGACACCTTACCCCTAGACCACCAGGTCACCCTAACATCAAGAAGAATTGGACAAATACTAGTATTCACTTCAAGAAGACTTTACTTATTTATCTAAATGGGCACTCGTGCTTTTGTTGCCCTTTTCATCCTATTATGACTAAGCTGGATTTTCTGAAGTGACCAATATTAAAACAGCAAAACGTGACAGTTTAAAAATTTAGATGAATAAATGCGAGTTCACTTTTGCACCTACATCCCAAAATAAATGTGTAAGACTCACCAACACACGTGAGCCACTAAAACTAAAGGTGAAAATAGATGTTTATTTTTCTCTCCTTTGAAAAGTATGTAACGATTGTAAATTTGCTTATTTTACCTCTCATTTCTGTAGTGGGGTGTTGCACAAAATTTTGGAGCTCAGTAATGTATCGCTATGAAAAAACTTTGGAGAGCACTGGTCTATATTAAATATTTGATGCTTTATATTAAAAAAAATATTTTGGTTATATTATTATTTAGCACCGCGTCTTACTCCCCGTTCGGGTTTATTTTGGTTATAATTTTGAATAATGACCACATCTAAGGTCTAGAGATGAAAATTTTCTACAGTGGCGGCTTGAGGAGGAGGGTTTTAACTGTGGAGGTGGCACCTAGAGCCTATTGTACTTCAAAATTTAGTGTGTTAAGAGACGAGATTATAAAAGGGGGACGCATGAAGGATAGGGGGTGAAAAATATTGGGCCAACCTTAAAATTAGTTTATTCAACTTATTAATATTATTATTATTATTATTATTATTATTATTATTATTATTAGCACCGCGTCTTACTACCCGTTCGGGTTATACACACTTACTCTAATGTGTAATGATAGGGTGATTGTGAGATGAAATGAAGGACCTACAGTTCAACGTGGAATCCGAACCACGGTGGCGGCCTGGCATTCCACACATTCACAAGATGTCTTGTCAGAGGTGTAGGAAGGGTTTAGAAATCAGATAAATCTGTGCCGGGACTGAGGATTGAACCCCGGCCGCCAGCACAGAAGTCTGATATTCAACTTATTGATCATAAGAAATTGAAGAATGATTTATGGAAAAAACAGGTCTACAAAGGCTCACATTCATTTGCTTCATTACTAGTTTTTTTTAGCACCGCGTCTTACTACCCATTCGGGTAATATGCCTATATACTAGTTACGCTAATGTATTAGAGATAAGGAAGGTTGAATTTACAGGAATTGCACCCGCATTTGTGTGGAGAGTGAGTAGAAAACCATTTAGAAAAACCTCCCTCAGTGCACTATAATGGAATCCTGATTTCCCTGTCATCGGCAGTCTAGTCTATTGCAATAGCAGCGCGTTGTACCTTGCAGCCACCGAAGCAAGTGTTTCTTACTACTACTACTACTACTACTACTACTACTACTACTACTACTACTAATACCACAACCACTAATAAGTATTATTACTGTTATTATTATTATCCATTTAAACAGTTAAAATTAATCAACAGGTAATGATAATTGAAAATTTTTCAAAACAGAAAATTTTCCGTCTTGCTTCTCTACTATGATCTAGTGGTCAAAGTTCCTGGCTACAGATTCAGAGATCCTGGTTTTAGCCCCCAGCGCTTACAGATTGTTCTGTGAAACAATGAGTCTGGAACGGGGTCAACCCAGCTTTGTGAAGACAATTGAGAAGCTACTTTAATAAATGAGTAGCAGTTCCGGTCTAGAAACCTGAGATTACAGTAATGCTCGGAGGGTTTGTTGTGACCACATGACACCCTCTATCTGCAAATGTTGACACTGTCTTCTCCAACATGTGGCTGCTTGGTCAGTATAACTTGATTGTGGGCTGATGCCATAGTATTTGTGTTAAATATAATTTTGAAAAACAAAATCAACTTAATAGTATTTTATATCAGCTTAAATGTCTGTTAGGAATAATGTTGATCAACAGTAGTTAAGTTATTATTATAACCACCTTTCACCCTGAAAAATAATACAGCTCACTATCAAAGTAAAGATTGGAACACTCAACAAAACATTCACGTAGTTCCTGAACTATTGTTTTTAAACAATCCTAAATAAACTGGAAACTATTATTTTTGGTATGTGTGTAAAATTGCTGGTTGGATATTAATTTACAGGGATTGCATACAACCCTGCCGGACAGATAGATCTGAGCCGTGAGTTTCCGAACACTGGTTATTTTCTATAAAGGTGTATCTCAATGAACAGCTGTTAATAATAATGCTATACAGCCTATAGGTGTTTAATAAGTTGTATAGTAGCGCCTAACTTAGCTGAGGGTTGATTTTGCTGGTCAGTTGGCCTCATTGTGTACAATACTTTTAGTGTTTGTTCTATAATGGATTTATTTATAACCTTCATGTATATTCTTTCATAGCTTGTACTTTATGTAAATGAGACGTCTTGAAATTGCTGATTATATCTGAAAGTTAATTTGAATGTGATAATAAAACAATAGGTATTAGGCCTACTCTTCACTATTAAAATTGTGAGGGGATAGATTAAAAGATAGTGTAGAAACCTGTAATCTCATGGGAAAATTAATTTAAAATAAACCTATTTTAGTTCTGGATCAGTCTTCTATAAGCCATCAGAGAAAACAGTTTTTCCCTGATCAAATTGAAAATGGAAACATGTGATTAAGGAAAAGTGTGGCTTACCTTATTTAATTAATAGTTAGACCTAAAGATATATATTTGTCGATCATAATAATTAGCTTCCCAACACATAGACCATTACTAAAACATGGGTCTTATCATAAAAATGTTAACTATATAAGGTTATAAATAAAATATGGCAATGAATGTTTACCAAAACCTAAAATTAGCTAAAAATTTATAACCAAACTTTAGTGTTTTCTCATTTTGTTTGTTTGATAATTATAAATTTGTCAATCTAGTTTCCTATCGATCATTAGCGGCGAATAGTTTTGGTATGTGTTGTACAATAAAGCATGAAATAACTGTAATCCATTAATCCTTAGCAAAATTTGACAAAATAATGAATATTTGAAGTCTATTCCACAACTTAGTTTTTCTTTCGGGTTTTGACTTTTTAGCGGCAATTTTAGAGATGAAAACTTCATTTCAATAACATTTTTACCTAGTTTAAGGAATTTTTTTTTTAACCTACTACTAAATACTTACATTAAGCAAACTATAAATGTATATTGTTTGTGAATAATATAATGGGTAGAGTGTTTTTTATTTTAAACGCCATTGAAATATATTGTTTTGATTAAATGATTTTTTTTAATTAACACTATAACTTAAAATATCTCTACTGTCATACCAATCAATAGATATTTATTTATATATAATTTTACTATACACCTTGAGTACCGAGGGACTTACTGTTTGTAAATTGTGTAGATTTGAACTATTTTTGCTATGGTTATCAGTTTACCAAATTAGGATGTGTGTTTGCCTATATGTACATTTGTGGGCCATACTAAAGGTTTTTTTTTTAAATATAATATATATTGTTGCTATCATAATTATAGGTAATTAAAGCCTGCTTCTAATTTAAATATTTTGTATGAACGGATGAAGACACCTAATACATTTATGTAAACTTTTTCATAATCCTAAATCCACGCCTATATTAGGATGTTTATTGCTCATGTACTAGCCACTTGGCTCTTTTTATAAACCATATAAAGAACCAATCAATCGAGTGATTTGATATAGTTTTTACTATTTATTATGATGCTGGAAATTTATTTTCCTTAAAAATGTAAAATTTAATTGTTATCTATTAGATAAATTAAATGTTGATTTAAAAATAGAAATAACACAAATAATTGTTTATTCAGTTATTTTTATATTTATGTATTACTGTATTTATATTGTTATCAGGGTTATGCCATTGAAATTATTATTATTAATTATTATTATTATTAAAATACAAAAATTACATTAAATTTGAAGATGTTATACTAGCACTAATAAAATACATAGAAGTTAATTTAAATTGTTTATACATAAGAATATTAACTAATACAATTATATAAATAGCTCTACAAAGGAGCATCATATGTGAAGCACTTTGGTACATCCTATAACTCACACATATAGGTCATAGGTGTAAATAAAAAGGTTGAAACTCCTTAAAGGACAAATACTAATTCATCAAATAGGATGAAAGGTAGCAACTCCACGGTAATATAAATTAGTGGCGGTAATCAAATCTAATTACAAATTTACCATACATGATTTTACTCCTGCCTACTGACTGAGACTTCCAGCTACTACACATAATAAAAATTATAGAGAACTAAGTCATACAAATTTCGTCTTAATTCAATGGACTACAAGGGAGGTAATTAACATGAGCTAGCTGGCGTGAGTTATACATTACAATGTTATAAGCACCTAGAAGAAAAACTATAGTTTTACAACTAGTACAAGGCAAACTATTATGAAACTAGATGCTATAGATACTATGGCAGGACATTTCCTAATTAGTACTGCTTGAGCAATTAATAGTATCTTTTTTCTGTTACCCTACAAAGGGGGACAATATTACTAGACAAAATAGTGATCCTTTTCAATTAACGTTAAAGGCATCACAAGGGGACCGTACACAATAGACAAAACCTCTGGGCCACTACTATGGACAAGTAGCACTTCCACAGGTTGCATACCGCATCCCAGTATATAGACAGATCAGAGACAAGTGTCAGTTATAGAACCAATTAGATCGTGAAACGTAGCAATAGATAGCCTGGTATCTTCCATTATTAAATTTAATTATTTAAACTAGCCGTAGCATGGTCATATAGTCTTATGAGTCTAACTTTGACCCTAATATTTGCGACTAAGCTTAATATACATAGAAGGGTAAAGCTATAAACTATGCCATATAGGCATAGAGAAATAAATCAGTAGTACTGACATACAAAAACTAAGTCCAATGGACATTGAACAGTGGAGCTCAAGGCTAACAAAATAAACTGTCTTAATGGCATAGAGAAACAGATCAGTAGTACTGACATACAAAAACTACGACATATGGAGTTAGAATACTGTTTCTGGACCAGAAATCAAATACTAGCCAACGGATCATTCATCATATTTAATCATTTAACTAATTTAAATAAAACCAAATAGCTGGTTTTGTTAGAAGTAATATTTTATATAGGTTCGAAACCAGAACTAATATATTTAAAAATATTGGAAAACATAACACACCAAGAGGTATTACATTTTATCTAATTGTAATTTTAGTTAAAATTCCTTACCAATTATAAAGGATGTCAGGGTATAGATATTTTTAGTAAATATTCGCTAAATTTAAGGATCATGCAATTTTTTTTTAATATAAAAAAAGTGAACATTATGAAAATTATTGTTATTTGTTTACGTAATTTAAACAAAAATAAATGTACCTAAATGCACAAATCATAAATATATTTGAATTATTTACCCCTTTTAATTGCAATTATTTTGGAATCATATCATTTAGCATTACAGGTGACATGGTGGTCTAGGGGTAAGGTGTCGGACTTCTGTGCTGGGTCTGGGGTTCAATCCTCGGTCCCGGCACAAATTTATCTGATTACCAAACCCTTCCTTCACCTCTCACAAGACATCTTGTGAATTTGGGGAATGCCAGGCCTCCACCGTGTTTCGGATCCCACGTTAAACTGTAGGTCCTCCATTTCATCTCACAATCACCCTACCATTACACATTAGCGTAAGTGCGTATAACTCGAACGGGTAGTAAGACGTGGTGCTAATAATAATAATAATAATAATAATAATAATAATAATAATAATAATAATAATAATAATAATAATAGTAATAGTAATAAAGCATTACAAATTATTACATGTAAAAATATGGGGGAAACATTTCAATGTTGGTAGCAGCTCAATGTGATCAAGCTATTGAATTGAGCCATTCAAGTTCAAAAGTTCGCGAACTACATCTTGAAGATTTAATTTGAACTAGTTCACATAATGGGATGATATACTTTAGCGGGAGGCGAATCACACTTTTCTAGTTGAGATGGGCCGGACAGCTTAATTTTGAGAACAGTTCAAAATGATTCAATTAATTGAAATGAGCATTTCATTTAGTTCAGTTCAATTGCTTGCCAATTACATATTGTAGTTTAATTGTTATCAAACTACATTTTGAAGTTCAATCACTTGCGGAATTGTATTTCAATTTAAACTAGTTCAAATAAGGAAGCGAACTAGTTCAGCTTTAACATAGTTTCAATTTAAACTATTAGTTCACGAAATGTACATAGCTCATTCACTATTTTCGTAATGTCATTACGTTTCAATCTTATCCTCTTATCTTTAGATGTAATATGGAAAAGTGAACCAGCTTAATATAACCATTAAGACTTGCTATCACACACACAATATCATTATTGATTCACCATGACACCCTCACTAATTAAATATGGTTATTTACCAGAAAGAAACACTGCTTTCTTTCTCTGCGATATTCAAGAAAAGTTTCGTCCAGCAATGCTTCATTTTGATCAAGTGGTTGAGGTGGCAAATAAATTGGTAAGTTTCTCAAGAAAACAGGGTTTTAGACAAGGTTGTGTTATATTTCCCTGGTTGTTTAATGTATTCATGAATAAGTGTCCGAGGGCAGTTGGTGTACATATTGCTGTGTCTAAGGACGCAGTTGGTGTACATATGGATGTGTCTGATTAGTCCGCACTTGCGCACTTTACTTGCTAGAAAATTGCCATGGCGTCGACTTAAAGGTCGGAAGTCATTTTTGATGGTGTTTGAATTCTCTTAGTGTGTGTGCTGATTCACCCCTTACAGTACACTTTACTAAGGGGAACATTCACTGTGCCGTTTATCGTGCACTTTATTTAAAATAGGGTTTTAAATGGAATAAACTTAAACTGTTAAATGAATAATGTATTTTAATGCTGTGTAATATTTATTTACTTTGTCAGTAGGCTAAAATTCTGTAGCATAAAAATTTTCTTTTTTAGTAATTATATATTTTCGTTAAATTTTTTTAAATTATAACTAATGGTTTAAGAATTATCTTTTATTGATATAAGAAGTTTAATAATATGAAAATAACAATTTACATTTGTATTGCTAAGTACTGTAAATATTCATGCTTACATTGATCTAATTTTATAACACCACTATAGAGTACGCATAGGGAACAAAACACTATCAAAAATTGATCTCGTTGCTATGGAAACATTACTTTCATAAGTGGCCACCAGGTAGCTATAAGATTACTACGCTGTCTGAAAAATCTCATGCACCCAATGTACTTTAGGGTGTCAGAAATGTGTTTTATTAAGGTGTGCAAACGTACAAGTGCGGACTATTCAGATACAGCCATACACTGTAAATGTGAGAGTGCTGCTTTATGCAGATGTCATATTAATTGCGAATAGAAGTGACTTGCAAAATGCATTAAATTGTTTGAATGTGGACAGACAAAAAGGATCTTCATAATATCACCCAAAACTAAGGTGATAGTTTTTGATAATGACGGTTCAGGAAATGATTTCAGATTAATATAAATGGAAAACCATTAGAACAAGTGGATGATTTTGTATATTTGGGCAGAATGTTTGGTAAAAATGGAAGAATTAATTGTGAAATCAACAGACGGGTAAATGCGTCTCAAAGAGTAGTTGGATGTATGTGGATTATTTCAAAGAATGAAGTGTCAAAAGAGGTAAAGATGGAATATATAGGTGTGTAAACACCAACATTATTATTTTATGGATGTGAAATGTGGGTTTGTCAAGAGACACAAGGGCTAGTAGGTAAATGCGCTTGGAATGAGATATCTGAAAAATGTATGTGGAAAACTTCAAATGGATAGTCAGTAATGAATGGTTGCTGAAGGGGTGGTCTGAAAGGGACTCCAATAGGTCGATCTGAAATTAACATCTTGAGAGGATGAGTGTGGATTGAGTGGCAAAGCAAATATAGATAGAAAAGAAGGGTATGCCATGTAAGATATGGCTAACTGTTGTAAACAAATATGTGAAAAATAAGAAGGAACATAAAAGTTTTAAGAATAAAAAAGCATGTATGACTAGGTGTATGGATGTGAAGTGAAGGGCGTATGCAAGTATAGGGAAGTGTGTAGAAAGTTAGTGAGGATGGATTATGTATGAAGTTGTTTTATAAGTTACATTCACAGTTTCTTGACCACCCCATAAGGGAAGAGCATGATTAGGTATTCATGAATAAAAATGTCATTAATAAATTATGTTAATAATCTCAACTCTAGTATTAAATACAACTGCATGTATGTGAAGTTTTTTTTTTCACAATAAATATGTTCAATATTTAGCTTTGTCATTTTATCTAACACTCCTCAAAACCTGACATTTTAACTTAATCATTACTGCCCAGGCGGTAACTAATAATTTTTTTCTTATAAAAAACTTGGTTGCAAATAAAAAAGTTTTAAAATTTGTATTCTAGATGAGGCTTGTTGCTTTTGTTTTTATAATATTACAAGGACTAATCCAACCGTTAATTCATAAATGTTAAAGGGGAAACCCAAATAATTTCTAAAATGATGTTTCTAGGCCATGCCGGGAATCAAACCCGGGCTCCATACTTCAATAGTCAAACACACTATCTACTGCACTAAGGTGTTGGGGACAGCTTTGGTTAAAAAATGGCTAATCTCTTTTATTCTATGATTTAATCACTATAGCAATAATAAATAGGTCAATATTTTTGTGTAGGGCCTTTTAAGTTTAAAATATTTTAAATTTTATTCCTCAAATTTCTCATTTACATATTAAATAATATAACCATGGAAATAGAATAAAGTAAATTTTAAACAGGTTCACCTAGTCAGATATTAAAGTCCAGCCTTTTGAGTCATGACCACACTGTTGGTTTTAATATTTATTGGTCATTACATAGGCCTTGTTTCATGAAAGTAACTTGGAGATAATATGATGTTCAACATTAGAGATATTTTTGTTCATGCAGGTGAAAACATCAAAGATTTTGAACATCCCTTTATTAGTTACTGAACAGAATCCAAAAGGACTGGGTAAGACTGTTCAAGAGCTCGATATAGCTCATGCCTATCATGTTTATCCCAAGACGAGATTCAGCATGCTGGTGCCAGAGCTTGTTGCTGAGCTGGGAGGATTATGTGATAACAATTTGGAGTGTGTTGTGTTGTTTGGAATAGAGGTTAGTGCACTGCTCGGTTAAAACATTTTAGTTTTCTGTTTCCTTCTATTATGTGCATTTTATCATCACTCTTTTTTAGATTTAACTTTTTTCACAACTTGTAATCAAATATAGCAAACAATCAATATTTTATAAAGATCCTACATCAAAACACTTTATTGGGCTTCATATAAGAACTTAGGTTGTTTTGACAAGTTGTGGATGGTGAAACACCTGGTTTTATGTATTAGTTCGCTAACTTCAACATTTGAACACATTCTGCATCTTCAACAAAGATCAACCCATTTTCTTGAAATTCACAACCCACTCCGTTTGGTTTCACCCAATTACTCTTAAACACACCTTTTTTAACATTTGTAATTTCAGAAGCTGTTTTCATCATCAATTGTTTCCAGCCTATGACCGCAGTTTAGTAAAATACCCCATCTTCCTCTATCCTTCCATTTTTCTCCTCTCACTTGTACACTTTCTGTTATCTGCTCTTCCCATCTCTTTCTTGACCTCCCTTGAAGTCTTTTTCGTACATACATTTCCAACATTTTCTTTGGCCACCTCTCTTTTTTCCATCCTCATGACATGCCCATACAATCACAGTCTTGCTTCCTCTGTCGTCTCATGTACTACCTGTACCCCCACTTATTCCCGGATAACTTCATTTCTAATCATGTTTCTCCTCATGATAGCTAACACGCTCCTCACAAATTTCATTCCCATGGTTTCCCCTTTACTAGTCTCTCTAACATTATATGTCCATGTTCATGCTGCATGTATGACAATGAGTATAAAGTATGTCCAGTACAACACTTCCTGCACTTCAAAGGTACTTCTCTTCTTCATAGCAAGTTGTTATATAGTTGTATACACCTATATAACAACTCTTCCTGCTGTCCTCTTTTATTAAATCCTTTCTACTTCCACCTTTAGCCTCACTCATGCTTCCCAGATATTTTACATTTTGTACTTTTCTCAGCCGTCTTCCTCCACACTTCACCATGCTAAATTTCATTCCATACTCTCACTTAATTCATGACCATTTCCATTTCCTTTACAAATAGTGGTGGTCAATGGGCACTCCTCTGCTTCACTCAATGTTTTATTTGAAACCATTCCGTTCTCCCACTCTTCGTCTTAACACACTCCTGTTTTCCTCATGCATGCTTATCACTGGTATTACTACTCCTCTTTCTACTTCGGCCTCCATATCACTTTCCAAACTTTATTTCTCTCCATACTATCGCAACAGAGATATAACTGTTCACTGTGCTTGAATACAAGCTTACTATATTAATATAATTATATGTGAAAGTCCTGTAGCTAAAAATATGAGTTAGGTTGGCCCAAGCTTTCTTGCATTATAAATCACATTCGCAAAAGTCATAATTAAAGGTTGATTTTAATTACTAATAGTATTTAATAAAATGTTTTATAAGCACCTATAATTAGGATTGCCATTTATAAGTATAAAAAAAATCCAATTCGTGCTTGATTACAAAAATGAAAAATAATTTACCAACAACATAAAAACAAAAGGGATTTTTTTGTAGTATTAGTACATTATTTACTTGTTTTACATTCACTTTTACTGTCAATATGTTTTGCACAAACTAGTATAAAAATAAAATTGTTTGGACCTATCCTTGGTGAACTTTTCCTTCTCTTGCTCTCATTAATTTATATAAACGCAAATTATTTTAAAATCATGTTTAAGGTGCTTAATCTAAGTTTTGGTGAAAATTTTGTACATAGTTTTCATAATCATTAAGCAGTAGGTTTAAATGAGATGTTCTTGTTCCTTTTTGTTGTTAAAATAACAAACACTCATGTTCCTAAAGATTTTAAACACTTTACTACACTTCATGATTTAAAATCAAATACCTACTTGAATTTTATGGTAGAATATAAAAGGATTAAATTGACCTTTAGCCATGCTAATTAAAATATAAACTATCCAACAAGAAAATGCATTTTGGCACTATATAGTTCAGTCATTGTTTGTCTTATGTTATAATAGGCTCATGTTTGTGTGGAACAAACAGCAGCAGAGTTGTGTGCAAGAGGGATACAAGTTCATATTGCAGCTGATGCATCCACATCTAGATCTCAGGAAGACCGCTTGTTGGCCTTTCAGGTATTGCCGATTCATTAAAAGTTTAAAACCAATAAATCATTTTGCTAACTTACATAGGATCCCATACCCATTAACAAGTATAGTCTCTAATAATATTATATTTAGCACCGCGTCTTACTACCCGTTCGGTTATACGCTATAAGTACTAATTACGCTAATGGATTAGGAATTGGGAAGGTTTAATTAGAGGAAGTGAACCCACATTTGCGTAGAGGGAGAGTGGAAAACCATTTAGGAAAAACCACCCCATTTCACCCGACGAGATTTGAACCTCGATATTCCCGTCCTCAGCAGTTGAGCTAAACACAAGCGCGTTAGCCAACTACGTCACCGAGGCGGGTTATAGTCTCTATTAATGGTTTTACAGCTTTAATTTTTTTTTTACTAGAAAGATTTAAAATAATATAAGAATATTTTGTTTTTTCAATTTTTGCAGAGACTGAAACAAATGGGATGTTTTATCACCACAAGTGAAACAGTTATCTTTAAACTACTAGGAGATAAAGAACATCCCAAATTTGCTGATATCCGTCCCCTTATAAAAACGACGTCACCCAACACAGGTTTGGCAAACATTTCAAAGATGTGAAAACCAAATTATAAGACTGAAACTTTAATTGTATACAGAGACTTGCATCCTTTTTGCAATGAACTTTGCTGGTGTCATGCCTATGTCGTAAGTTTATTTTTTATACAAGCAGAGAATTTATTTTAATAAATGGAACATATTTTATAATAAATTATATGGTGTTAATCAGATTATTTACAAATTGTAACTTTGTCAAAAACATGACTAAGTAGTACTGGTAAGAAAATTTGTATCGCTTTGTTATAAAGATTAACTGAAATTTGTATGTCATCAAATATGCTGGGACTGTCCAAATAAAGGAGTATTTATCATTGCTGCCATTTGTCAATTTGTACAAAAATACGATTCTAGAGTATCTTTAATTATAATACTTAGCGCCGCATCTTATTGCCTATTTGGGTTAGAACTTAAGTACCAATTTCACTAATGGGTTAGGAATTGGGAAGGGTTGAATATAAAGGAAGTGAACACACATTTGCATAAAAGGAAAGTGGAAAACAATTTAGGGAAAACCACCCCCAGTTCACCCGATCGAGAGTTGAACCTCAACCTCCGCATCCTCAGCAATCTATCTCAACACAAAACTAGCGTGTTAGCTAATTACACCACTGAGGTGGGTTATCTTTAATTAATAAACAATATATTTACAAAAAATATATATATTTATTGTGTGCTGTGTTTATTGAAGAAAAAGACCCTTTTGTCATATTTCTATAATAAATGTACAAAGAGGTAAAATACATGTTTTAGACAAGCTGGCATATACTTTAACAACCCGTAGTGAAAGCAAACAGGATTAAGTCACACTCAAATTTAACAATTTTATGAATATTTACTATCGTTTGCCCTTCTAGGTGTTGGTGAATCCTGATTTTTATAGGACGTTATGTATAATTGCTAGACGAATTTCCTTTAAGTAACGTTGGTTATAATTAGGTTTTAACTATAGATTTAGCTTGCTAGTACTCTGCTCTATAATTAAATAGTTAAAACCTGAACCCCCATGTTAAATGGAAACTAAGTAGACCCACAATTCAGTTTACTTTTATAACTGACAATAGTGGGAGACCTTATCACTTTAATCTTAAAATGAGGATGTCTGAGTATATCTGAATTAAAATATAAGTAATTACTTCTCAAATGTAATTGTCACAGTTATTTAATGTCTTTGGTAAAAATGAAAATATATACATTAGTGTTGGTCTGCAATTTGATAACAATATTGAATTTTCACCATTTAACATTAAAATGTTTTTTCTTATTACATACTATTCAGTAACACTTTAGACAACTAAAACTAGGTTGATACAAATAAAAAAAACATTTTCATAAGATCTTTTTTACATTTATCAGATCTGATAAAAAAAACATCACATTAAAATAGTTAATTTATTCCTGTTGACCCAAATCCTCCATGGCCGCGCTTTGTGTCGTGTAATTCCTGTGAACAAAAGCAAACTCCATTATTTCTGCATGGAGACACGCAAATGTGTTGAATGCAGCAGCCACTCAAAATTTAAAAAATAATGGGGCTAGACCAATCAACAGAAAAATGAGAAAAAAAAAAAGATTTTTCACAGATTCATATGTTAATCAAATGACGTCCAAAATCATCTAAAGTCTTTTTATTGAGGTTTCAAGCTAATTTTACAAAAAATCAACACTTAATTTGATTATAGTAGAAATAATTTATTTTTAGTATGTATTTTCAAGTTTGTAAAATAACTCATAGTTACAGTAGCCCCATAGCTTTTTGGTGCTGACTGACAACTCACAGCTGACAGCTTTGAAAAGTTACCAGACCAAATCATGTATCCCTACGCCGAGCCATATAATCTGTAAAAACATGTATTTAGCAGCTGTCACTTCTGATGGTCAAAATTTAGGTATATACCTAAAAGTTGACTGTAGAGTAGCTGTCGCACCAAGAAGATAGATATGCACCAAAAATAATTAATATTGACTTCCTTTGATTATCGATGTTTTGACTCCATTTGTTGATAACAAAATTGCATGTACATTTTCTGTACTACAAGTTGTGGTGAATTATCATAGACAGAATGCATTGTCCTGTGCTTGTTATCTACTGTTGTGAATTGTCAAGTGTAAATGAAATTATGTATTAATCTTTATTTAATATTTATGTATTTTATTGCAATGTAAATTAAATTATGAGAGAGAGAGGCAGTATGGCTATGGGCCTTTGGATAATGAGTTGACAGTGAAAAAGCAAAGCTAAAGGATAATGAATATACTCTTGGATGGATATTTTACAGAAGTTTTACAAGGAAATAACAAACCTGTGTAATAAAATATTGCTCTTGGTTATTAAAAAAAATGGAGTAAAGGTTTAAAAAAAAAATTCTTTGCTTAGCTGCACGAGAACTCTTATCTCGACTACTGGGTATTTATATATATTTTATTAAAAAAAACTTCTCTTTGCTTGCCTGGTTGTTGTACCAATTTTACATGACAATAATAAGCTGGTTGACAACAATGCATGGGGTAAAACACAAAAGAAATGCACTTATACCTAAATTTTATATTATATTGTAATGGAAGTTTAAAGCTTATCATGAAAAAAATAAAACTATTTTATGTTATTTATGTACTGTGTGAATTTTAACCTTTACAAAACCTGCCTGTGGGGCTCCATTAATTATACATATCTATGGTAACATAATTTACTTAAAACTTGAAACAAAGTTAAATTTTTGTGTTTGTAAATTTTATATAAATATATATAAAATTATTTTACTGACAAAAAAATAATTACTATACCACAATTTTAATTAAAATTAAATCATTAGATAAAAAATCCTGAACTTCTAGAGTAAAGATATAATATTTAAGTTCAACCTCGTCTAAAATTATGGCATTGAACGTTTAACAACATTTACTAATTACCAAATTAGTTGTCACCGTTACCTAAAATAAATTAAATAGCCTTGCTGCTCATGGTTCTAAATTTTGAGTAAGCTATTTTAAGGTATATCACTATGTGGCTGATTAAAATTGTAGGAATAAAGAAAAATTGGAAAGTTCTCACTCAAAGACATTTTGTGTTTGAAAATTTAACCATACAAAAACATAACTTTATATTTATTGAAAGATATCAGTGTGTTTTTCTCAACAACCACTCCCAGTTAAATCGACTTTATGTAAATCTTTTACAGTTAAAACTGTTAATTTACAGCACTATGTCCTTTCAAAACCTAATCGTCTCCCTTGATTCTTCTTTAAAAAAAAAATCCGCCGAGAATATACACCAAAGACCTGATAAAATTGATAATCTATGAATATTGCTGGAATAGTGAAATATAGCTGAGAAAATGAGTAAAAGAAAATGGTAAAGTAATTACTTTGATGAATCAACAAGTATTTGGAGTGAAATTGTCGATTTGAAATTCCTTTAAAAGACCCCGCCACATCGATATTCAAATTGTTCATTAAATATTTGTTTAGCTAGGATTTTATCTGTGCACATTCTAGTTGCAAAATTATGTGACTATTGCGGGTTAGTTCAACTAATGTCCAAGATAAGTGCTAAATAATTACTTGTAATGACTCTCCATGGACTTGAAAACGGAGAAGCAGTAGAATAATCTGTGGATGTGGTTATTAAACAAGTAGAAGTACTCGTGTAATTCAGATGAACGCTATGATGAGAAGAAACAGGTAAATGATTTAAAATTGTCACACGCAGTGTTTTTTGATGTTTCCAGGCTTTGATTATTCACATAGGGTTATTATGTCTTTGTCATTAAAATAATTACCCGATCAAATTTTCCGAGCGCCAAAGGCAGTTTCATCCAAATGAATAAGTTATGTAGTTTTAATTAATGAATAAAATATAAGACAAATAATAAGCCAGCTATATAAAAATAGTCAAATTCTTACACCTGATATGAGGATAGAAAGAAATGTTTGTGCATTATTTATAAAAAAACTTTACAAGGTAGCTGTAAATATATTATTTATAGTTATATTGCTAAACAGTTATGTTATGTTCTTGTACATCTTCAACATAATATTCATTATCCTTTCTTGCTCTGTCACTGCGAACTCAACACTTCACAACGGCCATAGCCACAGTTCTCTTTAAATACCATGATCACATACAAGAAAGAAACAGACTCTCAACCTTACGGGGGTTTTATGCTCTCCTTTTACCAGCTTGAGTCCTTCAACACTGGGCTTCGCTAGTGTCACTGCTGGGTGATAATAGGACTAACTGCAGCGATCCTAGTGTTGAAGGACTCAAGCTGCCAAAAGGAGTGCAACCATTTTAATATGGAGGTTGAGTGTTTGGGTATAGTATTTGTCTGTGACATTGGTTTACTCTAAATTACAGTATTTACATTCTATACATATGTTGATCTATATCCTCTGCAATGGCAGCCATAAGGTCTAAATGACAAGCTCATTTACAGCAATAGAAATAAACCATACCTATCTCTTTGCCACACACAATGCTTACCTAACCTATTCAGTGCATTTGGGATAGCAAGGGGATAGGTACTGTTTATTTCTACTGAACTGTTAGTATGGCTCTTTAGTGATGGGGAGGTTGGAATGTAAAGAGAAATAATCCCAAGGAGAATGATGGTGTTGAAGTTTGGAAGGAAAATACTACAAGGGAGATCAAGGAAGAAGTGAGAGTAGCAGATGGCAGCAAGTGTGGGGGTTATAGAAGGCCAAAGAAAGATTGAGTAATTTTACTAAACTGAGCCAGTCAATGGCTAGAAACAGTTCATGATGGTGATAATGATGCAACAGCGACCACTCAAACAATTGTCCATAAGGGGTTTCTCTCTTTCAACCCAAATGTAGCCTTACTTCACATCCATTACTGTTTCCTGCCTGTGGCACTTTTTTTATTCAAGCCATATATTTTCCGCTACGGCTGTCATAGCTTTATATACCTTACAATCTAACTTAAGATTAAGACAAGCACAACATCCAGTCCCCGCTGTTAATTCATCACTGTGAAATGGTAAACCCACATTTCAACAGTGATACATTTTTCAGCTATGCCAGAATCAAACCTGGGACCCTAAACTCAGTATAAAGATGTGCTACCAACAGAGCTAGGGAGTTTGGATTCAAATGTAGATACATTTTCTAAATTTCTACATTTATCAGCACTGATACATCATTATAATTTTGTTGTGTGTGTGTGGTGTGTGTGTGTGTGTGTGTTTACTATCCATATAGCCACAAAATTACTAAATGAAGTTTGAATGGGGAGCAAAGGTCTGTAATAAATTACTTCCTTATGAACAAGGAAATTAAAAGGTAGACTGTAAATGCCAAGGTGATACCAAGTGTGACTCTGGATAGTAACCACAGGTTGCTTGTGGAAAACAGTGGGATGGGAGCGTAGGATAAAAATCGTAGGCTTCAAAATGAAAAAAAGCTAATAAGTCCAAGAATGAGATGCAAATTGCAAGTGGAATGAGAAAGGTTTTAAGAAAAAGTTTGGTGGGAGCTGCAGAGTATGCAGGTGGGGGTACAAGCGATAAGAGAAAGTGTAAGAATACACCATAGTGGAATGACAGAGTGGAGAAGAGGGATAAAGTATTCAGAAGGAGTTTTAAGAATAGGAACGGGAAATTGAGGAAGAGTATAGGGAGAATAACAAAGCATGTGGAAGCCAGGAAGGATTGGATGCAAAAATGGACAAAGATGGAAGCGGATGTGGTAGGAAGTAAGGTGTTATAAAGCCAGGTAAGAAACAGGAAGAGAGTGAAGGCAAGAAGATAAAATGATAGATGTAGAAAGAAAAACATACAGACAGAAGAAAAATAGCAAATATGGAAGGGTTTATTTTGAGATGTTCGATTGACTAGTTAATATAATATAGGCCTACATATATAATTTTTACCTCAACCTCCAAAATATCTGGATAAAATATTCTCTGGCAAATAAGCTGAGCGATGCGGTCACCGCGTTTCACTTCAAATGGCTGATCAGAATGGTTAAACAACAATACCCCGACGTTTCCTCTATAATCCTCATCAATCACACCAGCTGTTTTAAACATAAAATATAATACAAAATGAAAAGTAGTACTGTGTAGAGAAATACATATATTAAATTTTAAATAAAATTATAAAATATATTTTAATTTGGCATTGAATTAATATCAAGCTATTTTACCTCCTACATCAATATGGTGTTTGAGTGCTAGCCCCGAGCGAGGTGCAACTCTACCATAACATCCAGCAGGGAGTTCAATTTGAATGTCAGTTCTCACTAGTTCTTTTCCTCGAGCCGGCACAATTAAGTCATATGCACTGAAACAAATTATTCAAGGGATTCTAAATTGAGTCAACTGAAAACACTATGTTTACCCAAATTTAGACGTGTACCTACATTAGCATGAAAGGAGAGTGAAAAAACCATTTTAGGAAAAACAGCCTAAGAATTAATTAAAGCAACAAATATTTTTATATAAATATATATAAAACTTATTTAAATATATATTTATAATTTATTTGTGGGGTTATATATATATATAAACATACACATACAACATGTATTAGTCTCAAACATCATAATTATCAGTTCTGTTTCTTGCCTGTGGTCAAGCCAGTTTAGTAAAATGCCTTCACATTCCTCTTTGATTCCACAATTCTGTTCTCAACGTGCACATTTTCTGATATCTGCACCTTTATTTCGTTCTTGGTGTCCCTGGCAACATTTCACCCTACATATTTGGTATTACAGTAGTCTCGGAAACTCGACCTAATGTGGACTGAGATGGTGCCAAGTTATTGAAACGTCGAGTTTTACAAATAAGTTCGCATAAGATGCATGTTTACTAAATAAGGATGAATCAAAGTACAATATGATTATTGTAGGTACAGTTGTACTGTACTGTAGTATTGTGCGGTACAGTAACAATAAATATGCATACAGTACTGTACATATAATATTGTATTGATTCGAATAACACTTTACTGAATTGGAAAACTCACAAACACGGTACTTATAAAAACACCACAGCACAACTGTTACTCTCGAGTTACTCAAACTGAGAGGTTATATAGTTGAATGACCTTGGATTGTGATGACTGACACCAACAACTGTGTGCACGCGCTTGTCAAGTTACACAGAATGCGAGTTTCCAAGAGACTACTGTATCTCATTTTTCATCCTCATTACGTCTCAGCCTTGCTTCCTCTGTCCCATGTATTCCCTTTTACCCACACACTTGCCTAGAGACAACTTCATTCATAATCCTGTTTCTTCTCATGACAGCTAACATGTTCCTCACAAACTTCAATTTTTCTCTTTATCGAGATACATAAGTCTAAAGCAACTACAGCTTGAATATTTTGCTTTTTTATATGGCAAATCCAAATCTTGCAAATGGGATTTTCTTTATTCCCTATGAGAAAGATTGTATAGATCTTTAGTGAATTAACACTGATAAAACCATCACACATAAAAAAACTTCACAACAGGTGTGAACCTTTGAAATTTCAAATCTAAATTCGAATCTTGCCAAGATTCAGATTCGATTCAAGCTTTCGAGTCTTATTATTGGAAAGATTTGTGGTGGATTTGAAACTTTGAATCCAAATAAATTTCAAGTTCAGATTCAATGGTTTTAGTTCAGAATTTGAGTCTTTCATACTTAAGAATAATTTCAACTTTCATGGTCTTATACAGCAAACCATTTTTATTTAAATTTTCAAGCTCTAAGGATATGATTTGATTTGAATTTGAAACATTTTCAAAATAAAATATTCGATTCAGATTCAATTCAAAATTTTATTTTTAGTATAATATTTAATTTGAGAAAAATTCTGACCATGATATTCGATTTAGAATTGATTCGTGCTGGTTAGCCAAAATTCGGATTCAACTCGAAGTGGAAAATCATGGATTCAGTCAGGTTTAATGGCAGGAACCAGCTATACCAATCGCCTAAGAAGCCACTGCTGTCGTTTCTGATGATAGTGCCAACAATTGTAAATAGAGGGTGTCATGTGGTCAGCACATTGATCCTTCCTGCCATTAATCTCAGTTTTATAGACCAGAGCTGCTACCTAACTATTCAAGTAGCTCCTCATTTGTCCTCATGAGGCTGAGTTTGACCTGCTTACATAACCATTGCTTCACAGAAAAATTCTGGAAGCGCAGGGGATTGAACCTGGTACCTCTGGATCTTTAGGCAAGAACTCTTAGCCACTATACAACAGAGGCAGTATAGCTTAATTAATTTAACCCTCTTACATAAATTCAATTAGTAGCTACACAACTAAAACATATTAAAATAGTTAGTAGCTACACAACTGAAACATATTAACAACAATAATGCCAACTTTAAAACCACAATAAAACATCTATTAGGCCTATTTATAATCATATAGTTTAATAAAAATCTTTCATTCATTAATAAATAATCATAGGCCCTAAATAACTTGATTAAAAAGAATATCCAGTCTACTTATTTCCATGAAAAGTTGTTACTGAATGTATATTATGGCAAGAAGTTGTAACCAAGTAGCTGTGAATCAGACATTTTAATATACTTTGAAATTTATCAATTATATGATATCAAATCAATATATTTTAATGGCCAACTTTGTGTGTGTGTGTTGGCGTATTATTCATGGATCACGATCAACTTAATGTTCACTTAACATAACGTTCACTCATTCACTTAACATAAACATAGTGTGCGATCAGGATTCACTTAACATAACACTAGCAAAAGAGAGACAATGAATATTAACTGTTTGAAAAAAAATTATTCACTAAAATGAAACCCAATCATTTAGGGCAGATAAGATTATAAGTACTTGCAATAAAATCTTACTGGATATACGAATAAAGTGTAACAAGAGGCTACGATGTTTTAGAGTGCGGAAAATAAAAATGTATTGAAGAATTGTCTGCATACCATACACAAACAAATGAAGTACCAGTAGGCTATTAAATAGCCTTGTTGGCATCACTTGCAACATGAATGGCTATGGCTAAATACATCATGTACCGTCACTTATTGTTCATTTAAAAGTTATCCCTGGAAGTTAAGTGAATTTTGAGTTAACTGCATTGTAATGGTTTCCAATTAAAAACATGAGAACTGTTATGTTATATTATGTGTAAAGTTAAGTTGATTGTGATCCCGGTATTAAAAACGTCATAAAGTAGTGTTTTTCTTGTAAAAATATACTTTGTCAAAAGAAATTGTAGATATTCTCTACCCAAAGTGTCCATTAATAATAAATTCAAGGAATGCCCGATCTATTCAAAATAGCACATAGATATATTATAATGAAAATTAACTATTATGTGCAAAATATAAAGTAAAAAAGATATAGCAAATTAAATTTAGATTTGTTTATTAAGAATTTGTAGGAGCCAATGGCTGATTTTACAAATGGTACGAGATTATAGGTAGATAAGATAGTTGAGAATACAAAGTGGCGGGAGAAAAGAAAGGGTTAATGTTTTAGATGTACATTATGTATGGACTCTACACCAAGTCTTGGCCAAATTATTGGTTAAGCATACACAAATATATATCATAATGAAATAGTATACGATAACTTATTTTACTATAAACTTATTATATTAGAACCCACCTTCGCAAATCATAACCGGCAGCTTTCGCAGATCCTTTAATAGGTGACAAGGCATGTTCAGTTAATTTTACAAAACGAATGATAACATGTGTTTCAGATGGCATTTTTACACTTTAAAGTTTAAAAAAATATTTCAAACTAACTTAGTTCTTCAGATCTGCTCAATTTTTTTTTTTTAACAAAAATACTCTATGTCAAGATACCGCCTTTAATAGACCAGTGGCCCTACTGTAACCGAGTATAAACAATATTTCCTTAGATTGACTGATCGACCGGTTTATTTCAAGAATACCCGCGAAAATAATATAAACACCTGTTGCCAACAGATAAGAAATTTGAAGTGGTTTTAATAAATAGCTAATCATTACGTTTTCGACAACAAAAGCTATCATAAAATACAACAAAAATCTTTTAAAATAACCCTTTTTAAAACAATCTAACTCTATTAAATTGTTTTGACCAATTTAGATTTATATTTCTTTAAAATGTCAGATGTTATCATTACGTTCAACCAGTGATTTCTATATTATACTGTTGGACATAAACATACAGATTGAGAAGGACCAAAACGTGAGACTCAAGTTTTTTGTCTACTTCATTGTAGGGGAAAGATTTAATGGTTTATTTCAATGTCATTATGCGAAAACATGTCTCTGATGAATTAAACTGTTATTGTTTGAAAATAGTAAAGTATTATATCACACTTAGCCTGAAGAATCATTTACATTAAAGGATGTACAATTCAGTTTTACAGGTAATACTGTACAAATACGAATACAATTTTAATATATTTAAATATGTAGTTATCATCCATGTTATTTACAGTCTGACAAGACCACTTATATTTAAAGTTGTCTATTAGCTTGTATATTGGTTTCAGAAACCATATTATATTGAAAGTTCGATAAATATAATTAATAAGGTACGGTATCTTAAAACGTGATTACATTTTTGTTTGAATGACAAACTTTTGTGTAGTTGCCATACGTTCAAACGATCACTTATGTTATAGGCTTGTAGAAAGTATTATATCACAATTTTTTTTAAAGTTGGCTCATATACTATAGGGTAGGATTCTGGTACGAGGTAAAGCCTTCCAAACGAGCTTCTTTCAAAAATCATCGTATATATTAGCCTATATCAACTTATTTAAAAGAAAAAACTCACCAGTTTCTAACTTTTTTGTGCTCTTAAAAGCTTTTACCAACACATTTATTTCATTGAATCAATCACACATTGATGTATCTAAATGGTCAATCAATTTAATGAACGCTAACAAAATACCATCTTGTCTTGTATGGGTGTAAGAGAGAAGAGATACCCGAAAGTTTCTCTCTCTCCTATACAATGGTATGCAGACGACAGCTCAAAAATTTCAGCCACAGATGTCCATCCAGTTACGACTAGATTATACAGACCAATGGTGGCGAATCAGTTTAGAAAGATATCTCATTCAATTACTGTTATACTCATACATATTTTTCACTTTCATTACAACTTCTTTTTCCACTTCAGGCTCCTAGATTACTTTCCAAACTATATTTCTATACACGCTATAATATTCCTTCTTCCCATTAATAAATACCATTACCAGTCTTTCCCAAATTCATATTTATTTGCATTATCTGTCGTGGTAAAGATCAAGCTATGGTAGACCTTTGTTTCCTAAATCCATGCTGTGCCCCTCTCCACTTTTCTTTCATTTTATTTCTTATTTTCTTTTTCAATATCATCTCATATATTTTTGTCTAGTGGTACAACAAAGTTATCACACTATAATTCATAAACATGGACTCCTTTCTTGAAAATGGGTATTATAACTACCATTTTCCAGCCTTCTGGGAGCTTGTTCTCTATCTAAATCACTCCCAGCACCCTAATTGGCCATTATATATCTGCTTTACCTTCGGCTTTGATCATTTACACAGTCGGTTTATCCACAGCAGGTGCTTTTCCTTGTTTATTCTATTTAATGCATCTTCCCCTCTATTCATGTGGGACCTCTTTCCTCCTCTTCTACCATTTCTTCCTGCTTCTCTGTTTCACTCTCATCCCTTTCCTATCAAAGGTTGAACAGCTTTTCAAAATATCTCATTCCATAGTTTTTCTTCTTCTCCTTTAGTCAACGTTATTCATTCTTCATCCATCATAACTTTTTATCTTTCTCTTTCATTTTCTTACCTATAACATCTTCTCACTGCCTTCCACGTCTTATTCCAGCATTTCTGTTTATTTTCGAATCCAATCTCGCCTGACTTCCTCTACCACTTGGCTTACTCTTTTCTTCTTCTATTTATATTGTTCAACTGCTTCCTCATTCCAATTCTTAAAACTCCTCCTGAATATTTTATTCTCCTGCTCCATTACTTCCTTTATCCTGTCGTTCCCCCAGGTTTTACTCTTTTCCTTTCTTAAGCACAGCTCTTTCCTCTTAATTTATCAGCCTCCACACCCTTATTCTTCTTTCTTGTCATAATACCTTTCCCCTACATTACCATCTCTTTCTCGACTGTTTACCATGCTATTTCCATTTAAAAGGTGTTTTCCCTTTGAGCACATTTTTCACCAAATTTCTGCTGCTACGTAAAAATGACCCACTATGGTTTAAATGTTGCACATGCATTTTCAATACAAAATACTCGTAGATATAAGGTACACTATCAAAAAGCATGCTAACTAAGCATTATCACATTTCCGATTAGTTTTAAAAGTACTCGATGAAAGTTACTAGATTTTTTCACTCGGCACTCTTATTTCCACAATCGCATGGACAAAACTAATTATAGTCTTTCCAAATTATTTTATTGACTATAATTTTCTCCTTCGTAAAATATGATTATTTATAAATTGAAGCTAATTAGATTAAGTTACAAAATAGGAAAAAAAATAATAAAACTTTTATTATTTACCACCGCGTCTTACTACCCATTTGGGTTATAGCTTTAAGTACTAATTACGCTAATGGATTAGAAATTGGGAAGGTTGAATTAGAGGAAGTGAACCCACATTTGCGTGGAGGGAGAGTGGAAAACCATTTAGGAAAAACCACCCCCAGTTCACCCGACCAAGATTCAAACCTCGATCTCCCCGTCCTCAGCAGTCGAGCTCAACATGACTAGCACGTTAGCCAGCTATGCCACCGAGACGGGTAAAACCGTTTTCATTTTTAAAAGGGTACAATTATTATCAATTTCATTTAACATAAATGTATAAAGAAAAATTTATTTTACTAAAAAGAGAACACTTTTTTCTTTGTGAGACCCTTCTTAAAACACATACTTTCATATTGACTGCATGCAACGTGAAACCTGAAAATTAAGGGGTAGCGGTCACTCTCAGTGTTGACTTCCTACTACAGGAAGAGGAGTAAACTGGCCAGACACTGTTCCTAGCTTATATTTGGCCCTGGTCAGTCTCTTGTCTCTCATCTGCACCTGACCTGGTTTCCAACTGAGGTTCAATCCAACTTCCAGCAGATTACTCAGATCCCAGGGTATACCCCCTGAACGATGTAACAAACAAAGCAATACACACAGTGCGCAAGAAGTTATTATTATTATTTTCAATGATAACTTTTTGAACCATGAATAGTGAATAATTCATAAAATTGATTTAACTTTTCTTCTTAAACATTATTCATGGAGTGTGGTATGAATCAGTAATAGTCAACCTTTTTTTATTAGAGTACCCTCCAAATATAAACTTATTCTTCAACTTAATATCCTCAAAATAAAATCAGCTCCCCGGCCCCTAGTTTTGACGCTTGTGAGCATAAAGTTGCTATTCGATTACTCAATACTCACCCTTAATCTCAAGAGGTTTCAACTCGCCAACAAAATAAGGAGTGAGACAGAACTTGTGGCTCAGAGCTGTCCAATCTTAGGTAATCTGAGGGCCATATCCAGAATTATAAATACAGTGCAGAGACTAAAATATATGGAGTCTCCAACCTTTAAGTTTAGTCAGCACTTTTAAAATTTTCTAATAAAAAAAGTCATGTCACTTATAAAAGTTCTTATTGAAACATTAAACAAGTCACAATTTGTTTATAGATTAAAAGTATTTCTATTTCATTTTAATGTGAGCAGTAGCTATATCAATATCAATGCTTCTAGTTGCCAATCACAGTAAATGTGAAAGTGATTTATTTATCAGTCAATGAACATCTGTCTTTGGATTTTAAGAATTCCAATGTTGAAAAAGTTCCTTCGCAGAGATATGTGCTCCCCAAGCATTGAACAAATCTTAAGTCAAAGTCCCTCAATATCGGATAGCACTCTCTTGGTAATGATTTTAAAAATAACTTATTTTTCAATTCTGCCAGCATAAAAAAAGGTGATTGCAAATCACACAATTCCAGTTGGTTAGATCTTATGTTTTCAATGCCAAGTATGTGCGTTGAAATGAGACATCTAGCATCAACGCAATGAATTGCCTGGAAAGCTAGGTTTCCTTTCAAATTTGTCGACAAGAGTTATATTTTTTCGTGGGTGAAAATCAAAAGCCGTAACTCATTGAAAGAAGCATAAATCTTTTCGCAGCTCACACCTTGGACAGCCCTGGTGTAGAGTAACAGGTCGAAGGACAACTCCAGATAACCATATTGTCTTCAAATTAATTTTTTTAAGTAGGAGTTGTTTAAATGAGATATGGATTATAATAATTTCCAAAACTAATATAATTAACTACTTTTCTGTGTGATAGAAAACAGAAATTCAGCAAGGAAGTACAAAGAGACTACTCCAAATAACTGTAAAAGACAAACTTTTAAATGGAAAAAATAATAAGGAGTGAAGGGGAAGAATTGAGGTAGGTAAAAAGAGGGGGGAAAAACCTCTACAGTGAGGGACAAAATTGAAATTTGACAGGAAAGTATAAGTACTACTTTGATAACAGAATAAGTTTAAATATTTACTATTCAGAAAAGGGGTTGGTAAAATGATAGTTTCAAAATTCCCAAAGTTAAAATAATAATTTACTTTTCAGTGGTAGACGATTGAAATTTGTCAGGCGGGTATAAGAATCGTCCCAAACAAACATTTAGGTCATTAAACAAGTTTCTGTTACAGAGAAAAGTAGTTATTTATGCTGGTAATCTGTAATGCTCTTATTTCCCCAACATATTTATATACTAATGTCTATTAATTTATCTTATTTTATGATTGTGCTTAGGTTATGATTGGGTTGTTAATAGAGTGCATTTATTTGTGGATAAGTTAATATTTTGTCCCAAATATTTAATTTACTAATTACCATGATTTCTTTGTGATTTCCGTAGTTAGCTCAGAATTTTACAATGAGGAACTATCAAAAAGTGGGCAGCAGGAGTTGAACGTTCTAATTTAATATAGTTTTAATAACGCTTAACCTTGCAAAGAACAGGTTAAACTACCTGTAATTCAATAAAACATTGATCTCGGCTGTGATCCCTTTTCACCACTGTCTCTCTGACCTTAATCGTTTTGCTATATACGGTGCAGCAGCTAGTATATAAGGTAGAGCAGGGGAGACTCAAGAATCAATCTGTTGCGGGAAAATAAATAAGAGAAAAACATGCAATGATGTCAAGAATGAAACCGGTAGGGGTAGTGGAGTCATAAATGCCATCTCATCAAGTTACTGGACCTGGGCCCAATGTGTTAGATGAAGTCAATTTTCTTAGAGGGTGAATATATTTTAGTTTGATTTATTTTAAAAAATAGCATTTAAAAATATATAACCTGAGGCAGTTTTTGTGATTCCTCTTTTTGCAACTTAAATCAGAATAAAATACACTAAAAAATATATTTCTACCAATTTCATTTTAAAATTCAATTTTCTAGTATGTTTCTTTAAAATGTTGCGAACTATATTTTTTGTTCAGAATTATGAAAGCCATGACATAGGACAAGAAGAGTAAACATAGCTGTGACAAAACCATTCATGGTAGTTTACGAGAGAACACGAGTTCAGCTCGGACTTGGTAATACCCTTCCTTGAGTGTAACTTTGGTGCTGTGTCAAATCAGTGTCGGGTGTGAGATTTCTCAGTAGAGATATGTCTTACAAATGGTATTCAAACTACTGCTTGTGGGCGAAATATGTTATTGTATTGCTTTCTGCAGATCAATTGTATTTTTTTAAAGATAACTATTTTTTTGGCTACTAGTTGCAAGTAGACAAATTTTAATATTATAGCTTTGTAGTGGATATTTTATCAAACATCAATGGTGTAGATTATGCCATAATCCCTCATGGCAAACAATCAGCCAAGCCTTAATCTACAACAATACATTACAATTTTGTATCTATTAAAATATGTTCTGTCATAATTTTCTGGCAATTTGTTTTAGAGTATTTAAGATTTAACTAAAATTTAGCAATGAGGTGATGGGACAAAATCAATACTAAACAAATTTAATTTCACATATATAATCAGTTTTTATAGTATGTCTACAAACTATATCATACTATTAAAATAATAAAAAATTATAGTTAAAAAATAAGTTATATATTGACCTTAGAGTTGAGACTATAAAGTTCATCAGAATCACAAAAGTTCTTAGATGCATAAAGATAAACATGCAGGGAGTGAACTGTCGTCATTTGAACAAGCTCCATAGTCTTGGCCCTTAATAGATTGCCATTGTTAAGTATTTTTTCTAAGATGAGCCGAAATTGTGTGCTTTTGTAAATCTTGCTTAAACGGAAATCCTTGTTGCAAATATCGCAGACAAATGCACGAATTTAGTATGGATGGTCATGTGGCTCTTCAAAGCAAATGATCGTCTAAAGGATGCCCCACATATTTCACAAGGGAACGGTCGTTCATCTTTGTGGATTCTGCAGACGAAAGAAGTGTTAAAAATTGAATTTAATATGTGAACCAGTTGACAGCTCATTATAAATTAATTATAAAACCAACACCACAGCACTAGACCAATTAAATTTACCACATAAAGCAATAAAACAAACACAATATAGGTTATTCATTCTGGCCCTCAACGTGGTTAAGCCCACAACTTATATTCTGGATTCACACATTTCCTGCAGTTAGAGACCAGCAACAAAAGGTTTTTGTGTGATTAGCTCTAAGCCAAAAACAAGATACAGCACACAATTCCCTGTCTGCTCACAACACAACCAGACACAACCCGCTTCAGTCACGCAGGTCCAAGAAGTCAATCTCACAATAGACTAGACTGCCAATACCGAGGTTCAATCCTGGTCGGGTGGTTTTTCCTAAAGGGTTTTCCACTTTCCTCCAAGCAAATGCTGGTTCTCTTTCTCTAGGTTCAACCTTCCCAATCCCCAACACATTAGCATAGTTGGTACATAGGGGTGTAACCAAAACGACTTGTAAGACGTGGCGCTAAAAAAAATAAACACATGAAGATTGCTGTATTGAATGTTTTTAGAGGATTATAAATAACTTGTTAGATGGCAAGTGTGTGTGATGTTCTGTTTTTATTTGTGTCGCCACACAACATAAATTAGAACACACCCATTGTGACAATAATTTCAAGGATCTGTTTATCAACTCAAAAACAAAATATATTGTTAATAAGTTGTTTATATTTTGTGTTGGTAAGCATTATGGATTAACAAACATTTCTGTGATTATGTGAAATGCTATGTGACTCAAGCTTTAGTTTAAGTTTTACAGCAAGTGTAGTAAAACATTATTCAACTAAGTATTTGCTGAATTAAAAATAATGTTCTACTCAACAGAAATTGTGAGAGACCTGTAGTAACTCCAAAGAGAAGTGTTTCTGTTTGTACTAACCTACAATGCTCAAACCACATGGACCTGGTGCGGAATGCTTTACCGCAGACCTCACAGACAAAAGGTCTCTCTCCAGTGTGTTTACGCTGGTGATCATCGCATTCTCCCAGCTGCCGAAATCGTTTGTCACAGTATTTGCAAGCGTGAGGATATATACCCTTGTGTATCTTGAGATGTGTGATCAGGCTCGACTTGTGGACAAATGAGCGCTCACACAATGTACAGGAATATTCTTTACGGCCTTCGTGTACCTTCTTGTGTAACTCTAAGGAAATCTAGAAATATTAAACACACATTTTATTGTGAAATATTTATAAGCTAATAGTGGACAGTAAAAACATCACATATCCCAGAAATTAGGGCTATTTTATACAACTTAAATGACTGACCTCACGAGAGAACACTTTCCCACACGCATCACATTGGTAGGATGTCTGTGTATCTGAGGGGTGGCGAGATCTTATGTGAATGTACAAGCCATGTTCAGTTATAAATCGCTTTTTACATAAGTTACACTCAAAAGCTTTATTTTCATCAGGAATCCTTTTCTTCTCAACACAGTGACCAGTCTTCAAGTGACTTTTGCGATGATATGACAAGCTCCATGTGTTTGAGAACTCTGCATGACAAAGCTGAAATTTAATATATAATATACACAGTCTTATATTTAAATAGTATTCAATTTTAGTTTAGTAACATGGTAATGTTTATAATAATGTTGATTTCTTGTTTCTGGTGGCTACAAAAGTTTTTTTATAAAATTCCCTGATTTTTTCGGACATTAAAAGAAATTCAGACCTGACCCTTTTATAGTTTTTCTTGGTGGTTGTGACTATGTTTGGCTATTACAGCTATCACATATTTTCAAAATATCTTAAGCTAGCAAACATCAAGATACTTATAGGTTCTTGTTCATGTCCTAATATTCAATCAAGTAATATTTGTGTTCTTGTGTAAATTTGTTATAAAACAAAGACTGTACAACTGTCTTATGTTAAGAGTGCCATATTTAGGCAATGCATTATGTTAACACAGACAAACAAAATCTCTCGCTTTTGTTTAAATGTTTAGGTGCAGAATCAGTAAAGTATTTAAATTCCCTGAAATTTCACTGACTTGTCTGAATTGGCCATTCATTGTATTTTTATGTGTCGGCTTTTTATGTAGGCTGTACCTAATAGAAGATCTTACTGTCTTACACAGTCAAAATAAAACGTTATTCAATGTGATTCACAATAATTATATACTGTGATACTTTACACACACACACAAAAAGAAAGAGTGAAGCAACAACTGTTGAATATCTTAGATTAGGTTCAATTCTTATCTGAAAGTATGTACATTTAAGAGTTAATGGATAAATTAAATTGATATAAATGTTGGTAATGTATTCAGATATTGGTAGGACAAAATTATTTCTACAATAATCTTGAATCAGAACTGAAACAAATTACTTATAAAATGCTGTCATTAAATTTTTAAGTATTTTTAAATTATGAACAGGACAAATATTATGTTAATAGAATGATTTGTTCTGATACGGTATATAAAGAATACAGCTAACAAGTCTGAGGGTTTACCATCTCTTTTTATAAAATGATAAATCATTATTTATTGGTACATATTAATTAGTTATCAGTGATATGAAATTGGAATTTTATTTGTCTTCACCACATCTGACTATACGTTCAGGTTTAACCAATATATTTTAATTAATTAAGGATGAATAAGGTTTAATATAGAGTAGGTTTACTCACATATGCAGGAATGGAGTAGGAAATGATTTAGGAAAAACAAACCTCAGTACACCCGACCAGGATTCAAACTTATATCTCATCACCAGTAGTCCAGCCAATTGTGCGAGTGACGCCTCAGACCATTCGACCACAGAAGTGGCTCAGGAAATAAAGTTGGATAAGATTGTGCTATGTAAGATTAGGAAATAATCAATTAGTTTTAGAAAAAATTGATTAAATTGGATTGGACTAGGTTAACTTGAGTTGGTTTATTGTCAAATATGTAGATAACTATGTTTATTTGGAGTAGTTTGAATTAAATACTGTACGAGGGAGAACCCAAATGAAACCGGATCGAAAGCACGTGGCCGTTCCTAGGCATAGTAGTGTTCTACCGCTAGGTGGGTCTACTAGAAACCTTCCCAAATCAGTTGCTCAAGCAGCGTCTGTGTAGAAGGTTATGTTTGATTGTAGTGCTGTTTTTCTCAACTGTTCTCGTTTGCTGCCTGCAAAATCAATGTGGCAGATTTAAAGGAACAAAAAGTGTGTTAGAAATTTTGCTTCCTGCTTGAAAAATCGGCAACAGAAGCTTAACAAATGCTTTAACAGGCTTTCAAGATGGATGCTAGGTGCCCCACACAAGTTTTCGAGAGGTTTGGGTACTTTAAACGTGCTGAGATGAGTGTTGAAGATCATGCTCATTCTGGGCACCTTTCATCGTCTCGAAACAGACAGGAGTGAGTTGGAGCTCGTGCCATCGGATTTCGACTGAGGATTTGCAAATGAGACATGTTGCCACTAAGTTTGTTCCTCAACTGCTCACACAGGATCAAAAAATCATTCATCTGAATTTGAACCAGGACTTGAAAAATCAGATTGAAAGTGACCCAAACTTTTTGACCAAGGTCATTACAAGTGATGAGAGTTGGTGTTACAAATATGACCTTGAAACTAAGCAAGGGTCCCCCAGTGGAAAACCCCCAACTCCGCCCGAACAAAAAAGAAAGATAAATGAGGTCAAATGTTAAGACGATGATCATTGTTTTTTTCAATGTTCGTGGAATTGTGAGCCGGGAAGTTGTCCCCCTGGTCAGGCTGTTAATCAGCACTTTTATTTGGAAGTTTTAAGATGTTTGAGGGAGGATGTGCAAAAGAAACGCCCGGATCTCTGGCGATCAGGTGACTGGTTCCTTCACCATGACAATGGCCCTGCACACACGGCCTTGTCTGTGACCACTATTTGGCCTCTCAGGAGTGGGCTATCGTTCCCCACTTTCATATTCACCAGACCTAGCCCCGTGCAACTTTTTTCTGTCCCCAAGAATGAAAAAAAATCTAAAAGGGAAGCGTTTTGATGATGTGGAGGCTGTAAAAATAGCTTCGCAGAGGGCACTGGACGATATCAAAGTTGAAGAGTTCCAGAAACAGTGGGAAAAAATAACGGACATGTGCATCGCATCTAATGGAGAGTACTTTGAAGGAGAGTAAAAGAATTTTGTAAAAAATTTAATAAATTACTTTTTAGAGCAAAAGTTCGGTTTCTTTTGGGTCCCCCCCCTCATATGTACACATAGATTGAGACAAGTTTACTTGCTCATATCTTATGTCACATGCTTCTTTTTATGGACAGTGCTCCTGAGGTTTCCCTAAGAACTTGGTTTTCAAAGATAGTGCTATGGGTTCTGGCTTGAATGTGGGTGAATCCTGGACCTTTGGAGTGAAATGAGTGTGGGTTATAAGTTAAAATCAAGTAAATGATCTCGCTCATAATGATAATTTGTGTTACGAGTTAAGTTCATAATAACTTATTTGTTTACCTCATGATTGTTTTCCTGTGATTAATTCCCTTGATAACCCAGGCTCAAGAAAGGGACTTTCGTCTCGTTATGTGAAGTTTTGTAGCCAGAGCAGTCATATCTTTACTCAACCATTTAATAAACCTTTCTATTTGTTTTAACTGAGTTTTGTATTTAGTCTCCCAGAGCCGGATCCTCGTGTAGCGAAAATGCGCTTCCAGTTCAACAGTGTGTTCGCCCAATTCCGTTAAGGGTTCAATAATAGTCTCAAAGGGTGGCTTACGGCAGAGTCGCCATGACATGCAAGGATGCAGCAAAGCTAAAGCGGCATGTGCAAGCTTTGTTTGTAAGTAAGATGATATATTTTGGGCACATGGCTAGGAAATAGTTAAAAGGAGCCTTTACCTGGAGCTTAAAAATATTGTTCTAACTTTGACACAAATTCCAATTTTAATTTGTTTTTAGTGTTTCATCTTTTAGCAGAAACATGCAAATTTGAATAAAGTTCATAGCTTGAAGTAAATTTTAATCACCTAATATAATTATTTATCAAAACTTTGGTCATCCTTGAAACAAAAATTATGTTACGGAAGCAGACAAATATTATAAATTTGAGATGAGAAAAAAAAAATCTCAATCTCATCTCAAAAATATAAAATGGTTCTCAAAAATTCGAGAAAATAATAATAATAATAGAAATATGTAAATATCTGCTCTAATAAATTTCCTAAACAAGCCAAGTGAAAACTCATTATTTTTAGCATTATTTCATAGTAAATATAAGGTTTAGTTGGAATTAATATAATTTTTACTCATAGAAGAGCCAAAATTGGTAGGCCAAAACATCTGTTATGATAAAAAACAAAAGTGAATTAGATGCGTAATTAAGAACAATTTTGTTTTAAATATCGAGAATTAATTTTTTATGAGTTTTTTCTCGTCTCATTCTTGCATCTCGATATTTTTTCATTTTCTCGTCTCGAACTGAAAAAGTGGGTCTCACACATGCCTATTATAATATATACAGTAGCTAATATCAGTTATATCCTAATTAAATCACAATATATATGATACTATCAATCATAAAATCACTAAAAATAATATAGTTTCAGCCCTAGGTGCTATTATTAAATACACAATCAGAAAGATTAATCAAACCTTGCATTTATACATATGTTTGTTTGGTGAATGCTTGACTTTTCTATGTACGGAAAGGTGGTGTAAATCAAATAAGTACTCCCACAAGTTTCACACAAATAATTCTTTGGAACGGTGAAATCATCTTTTTCTCTATTTTCATCATAAACACCATGTATAACCTTGTGAGTGGCAAGCGAGAAAATGTGGCGAAGGCAGTAGTACATATGTTACACCTGCAAGTAGATATAGGACAAATTTAATTGGTAACATTTTATAGATCAAGTACAGAAGATTTTCAACTATATAGGGTCGCATTAACTGGTGAAGTAAAAAAATAAGTAATTTTTTTAAATAACATTTTAAAGTGTTAGTATAGAAGTACATAATGTAAAATATCTTGAAAGTGTGAATGAGGGGAAAGGTGGAAGTAGAGAGGATCTAATGAGAAGAGGACAGCAGAGAGAGTTGTTCTATAGGTGAGTAAGAGACCTACTATGGAGAAGAGAAGTGAAGTGCCCTTGAAGTGTAAGGAAGTGCTGTATAGGGCATACTTTGTACCCATTGTCACACATGCAGCAGAAACACAGACATTGAATGTAAGAAAGACAAGGAAAGTGGAAGCCATGGGAATGAAGTTTGTGAGGAGATATTAGCTGTCACAAGTAGAAAAAAGATTAGGGGTACAGGGAGTACATGAGATAGTAGAGGAAGCAGTATTGAAATAGTACGGGCATGTGATGAAGATAGGATGCCAAAGAAAATATTGGAAATGATGTATGTAGGAAAAAGACCGCAAGGGAGGCCAAGAAATAGATGGAGGAGCAGATAACAGAAAGTGTGCAAGTGAGAGAAGAAAAATGGCAGAAACTAAAAGAGTAAGAATGGTGGAATGATATAAGATGGGGCTATTTTACTAAAATGATCTGACCACAGGCTGGAAACAGTTAATGATATGATAATTCAATAATATTTAAACTATACACACTAGTGTACAATATAACTGTCTAGCGACTGAATATAATAACAAGTTGTGAAGATGTCATCAAAAAGAAGTGGCAACCATAATGACTCATTGTTATTTGAGCTCACTTATCTAGTGTTTACTTTTGAAGCAAAACGGGTGAGAACATTTAGTGACCATGTCTAAATGTAAAAGAGTTGTTCTTACTACAGAACAAAAACTGGAAATGATATCAATGAATTGAAAAAGGGTTGTCAGTGAAGTTAATGAATGAATTTAATGTTGGTTAAATTTTTTAGGTGGAAATTATTCACTTTTATTTTCAGCACAACTAATTTTTTTTTTCCACCACCCTAGTTAACCGTGAGTCTGGTCTTAATTTATTTAAGTAGCCTATCAGCTGTTTAAATATTTCAAAGGACAATGTTTACCTTTGATGCTTAGGTAACAATGAACACTGAACATCTTTGTTTAGTAGCAATGTTAGATACAAACATTGTTCTTTTTTCAAGGTTACCAATATTTTCTTAATTAGAAATTCCCTATGATTTATAGAAAGAATTGCCCCTTTTTCAGACACTTTAGAACTGGGTGTTGTATATAACAATAATATTTTAATTTTCATAAAATCAACTGTTATGTCATGCCATTGGTGTTTGGAATAGGATGAGGAAATGTATAGCATTTGCTACACAATCCAATTCTTCAGAGAAAAAAGGGAGGGGGTTGTCGGACGAGAGGATTAGTATTCAAATCAGCATGTTTATTTCTTAAATTCAATATTCCTTTATGCAAAAACTTGCAGGTTGATGACCCAAATTCACAAGTATGGCCGCATATTTTTTTGATTCCGTGTTTTTTTCCAAGAAACAGAAAAAAAATTGTTTAATTAATCTGGTTTTCCAAGTGCATGGCAACCCTGTTTATTTATTAAGGAAAACATAGTGTTTTTTTTTCATTGTTTTTATCATTATTGTTTACAAGTTTTTCCATTTTCATATGACATTGCTTATAGAATAGCTTTTAGCATTTTATAAATATTTAGGGATCTTATTTTCTACATTTTAGTACACATAAATATGTATAATGTAAAATAAAATGTTAAAAACACCAATGTTTGAACACCTAAAAGTCCTAAAAATATTTTAAATTTTCTTCTTGAACTAATATTTATTTCTAGCTTAATGCTTTATGCATAATGATTATGTATTACCATATAATTTGTTAACTACGTGGACCCTTTTACATTATCTCTTTAGCTAGAATTTGTTGGTTTTGTACAAATGTTTACCCTTGTATCACTCAACATGGTATATCAATTATTCTCACCTGTAAACTAGATCCCCAGTGTGTGTTGTTCTGTGACTGTTTAGCACTGAAGATGATGAAAAGCACCTATCACAATATTCACACCGTAATACTCTTATCACGACCTCCATGTCAAACACAAGAGCATCCTCATTTTGGTCAGCATGATCCACTTGCAAATGATGTGCAGCTTTATCTTGGCTTGGAAACACTTCATGACAGCTCGAGCAGTTGTAAACCTCTTGAGGGTCAACTTTCCTGAACTTGTGCACTTCCAAATGTTTTTTTAGCCGATAGGCTTTGGCAAGATACTTCCCACATATATGACACTGGAATGGTTTAGTGTCCATGTGCACTACAGAATGCTCCTTCAGGGTTTGTTTGTCAAAAAATGACTTGGAACAAACTTCACACTTGAATTTCCGAGTGTTTTGATGGAAACGTTGATGCACATTAAATGCTCCTCTCCCGTTAAAGTGGCTGCCACAAATACTGCATATGATAATGCACCACGATGACTAAACCTGCTGTGATCGTAAGCCACATTTTCATCTGTAAATGTTATATTACACAATTTGCAGGATAAAATATCAAAACCCTTGATATGAGACTGCATATGGAATTTTAGTTGATTTTTATATTTAAAAGTAATGTCACATATCTTGCAAGTCTTGCCAATAAAGTAAGACTTATTGGAACACTTATGCTTATTTAAAGCTGTTTCAGTACTAAACTGTTGTAAACATTCATAACAATAAAATATTAGCCGTATTTCATTACCAGAGTACTCATATCCGGTTACCTTACAATCATGGTCAGCAAAGAAATGATTAGTGAGTTCGGTACCACCAGTAAACCTTTCATCACACAAGGAACAGAGGAACTCATCCAGTTTCTCACAGTGAAACAGCAATGTATGGAGAAAGGCATCTGTTACATCAGTAAGAAATATTAAACATAAATGACAAGTCAAAGAGCGTGTGGGTGAGTCATTTTTCTTCACTAGGTCTAATTTAGCATCCCCACTTATACCTAGACCATGGTCTCGTACTCTACATTTTGGAATGCTACCACATTCAGCCAACTCGGCCACACACAGAGATTGTGGATTATCATCCATCTTTGAATCATCATTTGACACTGGGTCTGTGCAAGAGTCCAAATTTGCAACCATTGAAACACTTTTATCAGATGATGCAATACTGAAATTAGTTTCAGCTGGTGTTGCACTATTATAGTAACTTCCATCAGCTGATGAAATCTCAAAATCATCTTCATCAGATGCAGTCTGTGAGCTTGAATCATCAAATGATTTTACAAAGGAATTGGGCAAATATGTGTTTCACTCATATCTGACTCATTGCTACTGGAATCGCCACCATTATATTCATTAGATGGTTTTGTTAACATATTACCTTGAACACATAGTGGACAACAATATGTTTTAGATACATTACTACTAGAATTTTCTGAATCCATATTAGTATCTACAGAAACTCTATTTAATAAAGAACTATTAACAGAAATGTAATCTTCATCAACATTTATTTGGGGCGTATGGAACTTTCAGCGATGTGCGGGACAAGAACTGAATTTGTTTCTTGAGATTGTTCATTAATTCCTTGTGTGACAATTTGGCTCCTTAGTTGTGTGGATGTAGACTTGGTTAATTCATCTCCTGTTACATTACTAGATCTTTCAGCACCCTCTATGACACATTTTTTTGATCTGCATAAAAAGATACAAACATAACATTACTTCAAATTTAAGAATATTTCCAATCTTGTTGCCGTAACCTTATCATATGTAGTTTTTATTAGTTTGCAAAGCCTTAGCAAATTTATCAAAATTTGAATATTTCCCAGCTTGAATTTAGTCCAATTTTTTTTTTCTTTGTCACAGAGTTTCAGAAGAAGAAAAAATATATATTACATCTAAAATAGCAATTTGTTTAAAATGTGGTACCAGACCCAAGATTTTGGTAACTTTACTAAACATTGCTAATTATAACCAATAATAATAATATTTAAAAAATTTGTAATACAGTAATTGAATTACATGTTGTAATAAATAATAATAGCTTTTAGATCAACATAAAACAAAATCTTTTCAATATTTTCCCCCAAAAAATTTTGTAAATTATATTTGGCATTTAAAGTTAGAGAAATACACAAAACACTTTTTTTTTCACAGCATAAAACAATTTAAAAAATACTCACATTTTATTTCCATTTTGGGAATATTTTGTATTATTCAATTCAGCTTGGTTTTGAATCAGACTTTACACAACTCTATTATTAATAGTTAAATAAATATTTGATTTATATTAAGTTATTAATACTAATTTAAATTATATTAAGATTGGCTGCATTAATATAAAAGTTACATTGTAAGTTGTTTGAAAATAAGCAGCATTCAAAATAAGGTGCAAATTAAAGTGTTCCCACGGCGGGGAGTGGGGGGCAGGAGAGAGGTTGAGTCCCCCTAGAATAGTTTTAGGATGCCTCGAGATATACACAGATCCGAAGAGAAAATAAAATGTGTGGTGGAGGGGGTATGACCAGTTAGACATTGTTGTGAGCAAATAAATTATTAGGTGATCAAAAATAGTCTCCATACCAATCACCAAATGTATTTATTTTGTTGGGGTGGGCTATCTTTCATGGAATGGAAGTGGGATATCTCCACGCTCTGAAAATATTAATCTTTGGTCAGTATCATTAGCCCCTTATCTCTTTCAGTGCCAGCATTTCTTTGTAAGATTAATATTTACAACACTCAACACAATAACCTATCATAAATAATTGGTGATCCAAGCCAACTTTAAGTTAGACCTATTTATTTTTATTTTGTTAGATTATAATGTTTTTAATAGTAAAAATCTAAATTATCCCAGTTAACAAATACAATAAAAAAAATCTTTCAAAAAATCTTCTAGGTTTATATAATGGTAAAAAAATATTTGCCTCGGGCGGTTGGGGGAATCTACCCCAAACGTGTCTTGAGCCCTCCCCCCCCCCCACTTCACAATCCTGTGTATGCTACTGGTGGTGTGATAATGTTCAACCCATAAATATTAAAGAGCAATATGTAGTACTATGTATATGTGGATCAGACGGAACCAAGATTTCAAGTATATACACAAACAGTGCTTTCTAAAAGAAGAACCCATTTGACTGTCTATTAACCAAGTTGATTAAACATTTGATTGCCCCTCATACCAGAAAATGTATCTAGGCTAGATTTTATGCATTCTTGATTCAACAGTGAACTTGGGATTAAATTAATATTTTTTTTTCCATTTTAAAATATTTATTTTTAATTTTGTTGATTTTTTTTAAAATATGGTAAAATTATGTCACTATAATCCTGTTTTTTAGAATTTAACACGAAACAATGGACCACTATGCAATACCTGATTCAAGCTTTATTAACTACCGGTACCTTAGTTTGGTATTAATGGGGGAGGGAGGGATAGGGGGGACTTCTTAAGAAGATTATTATTTAAGTTTCTTCAATATGTTTCAATTAAAATCTTGTACATAAATAGGAAGGTTTAGAATTTATTATTGAGTTATTTTAGATTTTTGAGACACTTATTGGTCAATGACTTGAACATTATCTGGTCTAATGGAACAGGTTGAGAAGGGTGAATTTTAAAGGAATTGAATCAATATATGCCCAGAGATAAATGAAACACTAAAGCAAATGTAGAAGGTTAAGAGATTCAAGAATCAAGAAGACTATCCTCGACCTTGAATAAACTAAACTAAGACTTAACTAAAAAACGTGAGTAGATTAACCAACCTGAATCTGTGTTTTTTCACAAGCTTTTCCAAAAGGCGTTCCGATTGGTAACATAACATAGCAAAATCCTCACAAGCTTGTAACTTTTCAATACATTTGCCACACACTTGTTTCGGAAGATAGTCGTGCTTGCTGACCTGGGAACATAGATGTTACTAACAAAAAAAATATACAAATTTAAGCTCAACTAAAACAAAATTTTGAGATCGGAATATAACATGGTAGTTTTAAAATGTATAAAAGAAAGCTAAAAGTTTTGCAATGATAGTTTTGGCAAACGTTAAGCAAACTTGATAAGCGTATAGATATTTCCCTAACACAATAATTGCTATATAATATAGGCCTATTCACTATGTTTCTGCAGTCCACATTACCAGATCCACCAGAAACCAAAGCTTTTAAAATAATGCTTTAAATGTTTGATGTCTTAAATATAATATACAACAAACATTAGCTCTTCTTATAAAATTAGTATGTATCTACTAAAGGTGTCAAACTATGAAAACAAGTATGTGAAAATAGTATGAAGCACATGAAAACTGTAGTAAAAGTCACTAAAACACATTTGGTGGGAGTAGATGACAGTAACATTTAAAAGTGTATATATATTAGGTGACTTGACTATGAGATAAAGCAACAAATTGCGATGCTGCACATCTCAAAACCACCATCCACATATTTATTTTAGCGTCTTGTCTTACTACCTAATCAAGTTTACACATATGTAGTAACAACTAGGCTAATGAGTTAGGAATGAAGAAAGATAGTTTAGAGAAATTGTACCCATATTTACATGGAGGAAAAGATGAAAACTATTTAGGTAAACCACCCTCACTATACCTGACCAGGATTTGAACCCCTATCTCCCTGTCATCGGCAGTCGAGTCTAATGCAAGAGTGACACCTTAAACCATGTGCCCGCCGAGGCAGGTACCCTAACCACATTTATGCATTTTATAAAAATAATATTCAATGTGTGTGTGTGTGTTTTATAGAAGTAAATATTATATTTAAATTATTTGAAACATAATAGAAAATATATTTTAGAATATTTTAAGCATTTTTAGGTGAGCACCTACACAAGTCGGAAGCCATATGTTGATTCTTTGTTTTAAACCCAATTTTATGCCATTTTTACTATATATAAAGATCATGTGCATATTTTCCTTGGCACACAAACGGCACAACTTTCCTGGATGAAGGTCAGCTTCAACTTCATCCTCATCTTCAACATCATCATCAGCAAGATTCTGGTCCATGTCTTCTTCACTACTTGAATCACTTTCAATATCATGGTCAGATTTGATTTCATCCTCAACTGGTTGATCTATGCTTTCTGAAATAACATTTCACTTTTAATGTGTCTTTTAATTACCTACTTTGAACAGCCCAAACTACTACCAAACCACCATCATTGAGAAAATTTTAAAATAGGCCATACAAAAAACTAAAATATAAAATTATGTTTTCAAATAAATGAGGAAGCCATAAGATTCTTCAATAACTCATTAAGGTGATACTAAAATGACAAACTCACCTCCTAAAAGTATATTTGGCTGTTCTAAATTTGATGAATCACTTAAGTTGACCAGAACATCTAAGTTGCATTTCATGTTTGATGAACTTAATTTACTTTCTACATGATTTTCCAAAGATTGAGGTATCACTTCTTGTTTCAGGGTAGATTCAAATACTTCCTTCTCTAAAAAATTAGAGCCTGCACACTGTGATTCACTCTTTGTAACAGTGCTGTATTCATCAGGTTGTGACAAGGTTTCTCCAAAACATGGCAATTTCTGTTCTAAAAAAGTGTTGTTGTTGACCGTTAGGGAATCTATTTCTTCAGCTCTGGTGAAATGATCAGCATGTACTATTTCTTTATCCACTGTGCAACTTCCATACTGACATTCTGTAGTCGAAATGTTTTTATTAAATCTGTACCTTGGTGCCGTGGCATTGTTAGAGGTAATCTTTTCAGGGATTTGTTGGTTATTTATTGCTGCAATATTTGCAATTTTTCCAGAGTTTGGTCTTTGAGAAAGAGGCGATAAATTTGTATCTGTTACACCCAAAAACTTATTTTGTTGTTTTGCTGCAAAAAAATAAAAATAATTAATAAGCACATAAAATGCTTTAATAAATATAGATACATACATAATATGTTACAACTTTTTGTTTAATATATGTGAAGAAGTGCTGTAGACCTACAGTATTGATAAACTTTGCTTTTTTTTGTATAGGCTACACAATTTTTTGCCACAAAAACAATGTTCATATAGACTCACCTTTGCAATATTTTTTAAAGTAATCTATTACATTACTATGAGGATCAAATGTTAATCCGTGTAGATGGAATTGTTTCGTGTTGATTTTAACACCAGTTGTCTGAAGAGTGCGGATTTGCAGGTCTTCAAAGGTTTCATCTGGCATCACATCTAAAGTTAAGGATATTCCTTTTTGATTTTTCACCATTACCTTCATTGAGGATCTATCAAGGAATGGACAAGAAAAATAACAAAAGTAAAACCCTTGTTAGATGGATATTAAAAAAAAAAAGTTTAAAACAAAAACTTAGCTACAAACAAAACCAAAAAGCACTTGATTTTTTGAATGTATAAGGGTGAAAGGACTTTTAAACATACCTTAACAAAAATATTAACCTTATTAATAATTGGACAAATTTATTTAATTGAATTGTAATTTCCTCCTTTACTGTTATCTAATGTTATTTGTCAAATTTACTAAATGTGACCATGGCATAAGCCAGAAAAACGAATTTTTACGTGTTAACAGTTTTGAATAGAATACAACATTCATACACTTATAAATGTTGATTGGAAGGAACAAAGTATAAGAATAATTTACAAGTTTAACAAATCAGTTTATTAATATCCAAACTAGTCAATAGGAAGTAATAGGACTAGAGGAAGGAATTATCCAAACCATCCATTGTTTAAACATGAGAATATAAACGGTCACTATAATATAAATAGCTCGACAAGGGAGCATCAGGTGTGAAGCACCTAGATACACTCTATAAACCACACATATTGGTCATAGGTGAAATAAGAAAGCTTGTAACTCGTTAAATCAAGACAATTACTAATTCATCAAATAGGATGAAAGGCAGCAACTCTAAGGCAATATAAATTAGTGTTAGTAAACCAATTAATTAAAAATGTATCATACATAATTCTACTCCAGTCTAATGACTTTGAGGCTTCCAATTACAACACATAATTTCAAACATAGAACTAAGTCACATAAATTTAGTCCCAGTTTAAGGAGCTACAAGGGTGGTAAGTACACGAGCTAACTCCAAAGGAAGCCTCTCATTTGTTCTTTGTCTGGCCCATGTTAGATTTGTTTGGCTTCGCGATTGCTCGTATGCTGGGGCATTTTTGATGGGGATTGGCGTCTCTGGCTTGTGATAAGGCAGTGAGTCTATATCTGCCACACATTTTAAGAACTTATTAGATCTGGTAGTAATAGTTCTGCTAGAAATGTTTGTAAATTGGCTATATAAAGTAGTGTATAAAACGTAAAGAAAAAATCAAATTAAAAGAGAACAAAAGTCTTTAGATTAAGACTTACTTACTTAGGTACTTTATGCACATGAACTCGAAAGTTCATTGGCCCACTTACAAAAGATTTTAGCTAGGTCCATAAAATTTATCAAAAAATGGTCAAAAAAATTTTACACTGCGAATGTGTTTTTGTAAAATTTTTCCAAGTTGAGTCTTAATAACTATTCAGGTTATAAGCTTGTAGATTTTAAACTTTCTTAAAAAATATATTTATAAAATTACTCATTTACAAAGGTTGGGTTTGCTGCAAAAAATAATAAATAATTTAAATGTGGTTGATGTAGACGATTACTGCGCGTTTCTAAAAACAAGTATTCTTTGGAATATAGTTTGAGCTGTGCCACACGTGTGAGTGAGTGATACACATAACCGACAGGTATCCCCTGACCTTAGATGAGTTAGTTTTTACTTCTTTTCTTTCTTAATCAATGCACCATATTCTCTCATATGTAAGTGAAATATGTTATAAAATACAAATAATGATGCTAGAGCACAATCAATCTATTTTTGAAAAAACTACCTAAGCCCTCTAATCGGGTTAGTAATCATATTAAACACATAAACACTAGACCTACTGATGTTTAGATATTTTAATAACTTTTAATGAATTAAATAGCAAGACAAATGTTATAGACAAGGCCCTACCGCTTTCGTAGTGGCACATGTTGGTTACAATACTTTTCAAAATTTGCTTTGGACAACTTTGCAGGAAAAATATACTGTATTTTAATTAAATCTCTGAATCTTTGATTTTATTTATTCGAAGGTTTTGGAGTTTGGTTTGCTCGTTCCAAGGTCGAGGCCTTCTAAGAAACGCTAAAGGACATGGTGAAACAATATCCCCTGAAATCGATGAGTCGAGTTTAAATTAAATTTATCATGATCCTAATTATGTTAATATGTCAACATTAATTGTTTTTGTGTGTTTAGTGTTGTTTATACAATTATTGTTTCATGCAGTACAAAGTTTTTTTCTTCTTCCAAAAATAGAGGATTGTGTTTTAGCATTGAAATATTTTGTTTGGGATAAAAAGGTGCCTTCAAAACACAATATTTGAGGTACTTTTCCAAATTGTTAGTCCAATACAAGTGACAATATAGCCCTTGTTTATTAAATAACAAAATTAATAATGGAACCTTTAAAGTGAAATTAAGTGGTGCCCTGGTTTAGACGCGGGATGAGATTGTTAACCGCCACCATCACAAACCCAAAAATTCAAATTCCAGAAACGCATATATTTCACTGGTAGTGTTATAATTGAATAGTCAAAACTTACTTTTTTAGGGGAAGCAAGACCAGTTCATTTTCTTCCTCGTCATTTTTTTTTATTAGATGTATTCAAAAGTTAGGCACTGTTAACTGTGGATATTATTGGCCAGTGGTAAGCTGAACTTAACAGCCAAGGTATAAGAAATTTAGAAATTCATTTCAAGTCAGTAACAATATGAAGAAGAGAAACAATAAGTAATGCTGCGACTCCAATTATAATATTATTTATTTTTGTATGAGATAACATATAATATTTGCATATAATATTTACATATAAACTAGAAATCACTGATAATAAGTTTTATCCTAATAGTTGAACTTCAAGTCGCTTCTTATCATTCTATGGTATCAAGCCTTATACCCCAAAATACCAATACAAAGAGCTCTATCCAGCACTCTTTATCTTTGACTTTCTAGCTTGATCTCAATAACTAGATATACATTAATACACCACTTGCAACGGACCAAATTGTGATGCTAAAGTTTGTTATCTTCTTGCTGATAAGGGGACATATTTAAAACAGTTTGTTTAAATGTTCTTGTGTAAAAACGTGTGTCTGCTGTGTAAAAGTTTTTTAATAGCAAAGTACCCCATTTGATTGAAGACACATTTACATTAAAGAATATACAATTCAGTTTTAAAGGTAATATTGTACAAATAAGAATAAAATCATTAATGTATTAAAATGTGTAGATAACACCCATGTTGTTTAATTCTTCCAAGACTATAATCTATTTAAAATTTGTTATTAGCTTATAAGCTAAATATAATATTGTTTCTGAAATCATTATATATGATTTCAGAAACAATATTATATTTAAAGTTTGATAGCTAAAATGAAAAAATGGTAGCTTCAAACTTACATTATTTTGAATGACAAACTTTGTATATTAGTTTTACATTTAGGTTATAGGGGTTGTAGGAAGTATTAATAAATACCTTATGAAAGTTTCATAAGAAATTTGGTGTTACTATATTACAATATATTTAAAGTTGGCTCTCAGCTTGTATATTGCTTCTAAAACCATATTATATTTAATGTTCAATAACAACAAACAATGTCAAAATGTCAAATTGCGTTGTATGTGTGAGGGAGAAAAAGATGTACCCGAAAGTTTCCTTCTCTCTTACACAATGGTGTGTAAAACGGCAGCTCGAAAATCTTAGCCGTATATGTACATCCAGTTATGGGGTCGTCCATAAACCATTTAACTTTTTTAAACTTTATAGCCCCCACTCCCCCAGGTATGTAGACATTTAGCTTAGTCTCTCCCCCTCCCAACGCCACTCGTATCACTTAAGCTTTTCTCACCAAGAATGTATGTCATTATTTCATAGGAAAGTTTTGTGATACTAAAGGAGGTATTCAAAATTAATACTTCTTAAAATCCATTTTAAATCCTGAACATGAATGATTTCAGAGAGGATTATTATTTATGGTTAGCTACACATACAAACAGATAGTACAGGCATAAAGACGGTGTGTTTAAATTCTTCAGGTTCACGAGAAAAAAACACTGCCATATTTATGTTATGAATGTCAGGTTTGCGATCTGAGTAAGAGCAAGACGCTGAGGCACTGCTATGTACTGACTAAGATGGCCCTTTTCTATAATAGCGCTACATGATGATGTTAAAGTGCCCACCACAGATGATTGACGCTGGGGGAAGACATCTTTCTTAATATTGTACACTTTTAATGATAGTTATATTATTATTATTATTATTTAAATAATAATATTATATAGAGAGCTATTTAAAGAATCTTAGGCATACAACTTTTCTAAATTATTATTGGATTAATCTATAACTTTATTTTAATTAACTTTGTTGAATTACAACGAGAAAAGGCTTATGTTCAGAGGTTGTAACCAATTGAGAATAACTAATTAGCAGTTTGATATGTTTATTAATAATTAGAAATAAACATTAATACATATACGAACAAAAAACTATACCTAGAGACAAGAAAGCATACGTGCGTGGTATTAATTATGTTACTACGGACTCTCCTCAGTCCAACGCACACACAACATTATCAATTCCATTGCGCACACACCGGTGCACCACAGATGTCACTACATTTTTATTCACTGCAATATGAATTTACCTATACTTCAACAAACTTATCAATACGTAGAATTATGTTTCGTTCCAACATCGATCCTGGATCATGGCTTCACACTTGAAAAAGACTAGATGGTCAATGAAACAAAGATAAGATTTCAAATATCTGTCGGGTATACTCTGAGTGGCTTTTCCTAAATGGTTTTATAATATCTCTCCACTTTAATGAGGGTAGTTTACCCTCTAGAATTCTACCTTCCTCATTTCTAATCCATTAGATAAATATAATAAAGAATAACTAGAATAACTACAATTTGACTATAACACCCTACAAAATGTTTAATAAAAGGGTTGAATTATAAAGAAAATTTACATTTAGGAAAAGAAAACCTCAGTAGACCTGACTGGTATTGGAACCCCATCTCCCCAACATTGGCCGTCTAGTCTATTGAGAGAATGACAATTTAGAAAATGCAGCCACCATAGCGTATGTATAATAGTTTCATATATATATATATATATATAATATATATATAAAAATAGATTTATCGAAGGGAAAAGGTATAGGTTTAAATAGACCTAACCTTTATGAATAATTAATGATATTTGATGTTTACTTTTCATAATATGTTGCTGGTATGAAGAAATAACAGTATTGATGTATTCCTCAATATTGCCTTGAGATAAATTCTGTACTTTGCTTCTTTCTATTTCACTATATCTTTTTGTGATTCTTCCACTATTTTTTCTGGTATCGCTTTTTATACGCAAGCAATGAACTTATTTTTGTATTTGTACAAACACAAGGGATTTTTAATGGTATATGTAAAAGAATGTGAATTAGTAATTTAAACTATTCTCAAACTCAACTATACTTATAAATTAAGGTCAGTAAATGGACAAATCTAAACAAATGCTGTGATATTAACATATCACTGTCATCCGTATGAAAATATGTGTTTTCGAATGTGCTTGGCGTTCATAGTCTCAAACAGACAATACCACTTAAGTGCATTAGAAATATTGATAGGTATACAAAAAGTAAGTGCTAAACTTGCATTTTCAACGCAAAAGATAATCGGAAGTTATCCATAGAGTAGCCTATGTTTATTAAAGGTGAAAACATGAAAAATATTATTATTTTTTAACATTAGAATTTAAGTTTAAGATTGTTTTACGAAACATTTTGATGTACCCCACCCACCCCCATATAACAGCATGTAGACATTAGAGCTCTCCCCATCAGCCCTCCATCAAAGCATTACGTGCTTTGTGGACGAACCCTATATTATTGGCTATGCGCATGAGTACTGGTGGTGTGACTCATGATACTTCATAAGTTATTGCAGATAGAATCCAATAATCCATTATTATTTCCCCGTATATACCTACATATATTGTTTATTATTATGATAATGTTTAATTTTCTGGAACTTTTATTTTTATCCCAAAGTACTTTCTTATTAATTATTTTCTAATGTTATTTTTTTTATATATACTTATTTCTATTTTTAGCGTTTATCTCACATTTATCTATAAAATCTACTTACCTATTTTATCAAACATTTTTCAAAATTATCTTAACTGTAAAATTGTGATGGGACTGCTGTCTTTTATGTTTTGTGTAGTTTGTTAAAAAAGTTTGGTTTTGATTGTTTAACTTTATTTCATGATAAAATATTCATAGTCTTCTTAATCTTTTAAAATTTAAACCAATGTAAAATTCCAATTCCTGTAAATCCATAGTCTTATAAATAAGCTCTAGCTCTTTGGAACATGTAATTAATTATCAAATAAAGAATATCATATAATAAGTAACATAATATAATTTATATGCTATGCACTATTCGTTATTACTTATACCTTATGAATGAATATATATACCCAACCTTAGCTTAGTAGCATCTACCTAGCAACTCCTTATTTATTTAATTTGAAGTAACTCCAAGATAATTGACTTAGAACCCAACTTCCAATTACAGCGTTCCCTAGATTAATTAAAATAATAATTGCTTGACCAATATTCTAAACTATATTACTTTGTTGTATAATTGAAGACAAAAATCATTTCAGATTTTACATTATATTATTCTCTCAATTCTAAATAATAAGTAACAAGTTAATTATAAGAACTATATTACTTGCTATTTGTCAGGGTCTTAGTTCCTTAAATGGTCTCTTAGCGCTTACGCTTTATATTCTTCATAGTTGACTAGGGAAGTTTTCTTTTATAACTTCCTACACTGCACTAATTAATACTTTAATCAGTATGTCATATTTGGAGTCATATTAAAATGAACATAAACACATTTTTAGATTTATGTTTTGTTCAAGTTTGAAGAAAACCTACAATGGTAGATTTATCTGGAGGACCGGATGGTCCAATTGAACATGGCTTTAGCAATTCTGTATTTATAATACCAGGCATTATTATTATTGGTTTATCGGGTGAGTGTAATTGATTTTGTTGACAAACACTTTATATTAATAAAGTTTTGAGTAACATACGCTTTACTGTTATTTGATTAACTATCTAAAATATTGATAGGGTTTGGCCTCTTTACCCTGTTATTGGACACACATTTAAAAAAGTTTAAAAGATAATTAGACTCGTGCAGAATAACAATATTAACCACACCATAGTTTTATCCTAATTTCTTATTTATGCGCCGTCGCCTTGATATGCACCCTTGTAGTGATGGGTCGCTCGTGAGTGAGTCATTCAAATTGAACGTCTCTTTAAAAAGAGTTGTGAACGAACGACTCTCACTTCGCGAGCGAGTCATTCACGCCACCATTATTCATGACTTTTTCGCTCTCGTCCATTTGCTTGGAAAGAGTCAGGAAAAATTAACTATAAATGCGGTGAACAATATGACTCATATGAACGACTCTTTGAGGGAGCGAGTTTATGTGAGCTATCTCGCGTCAACAAACTGATTCAACCCATCACTACACTCTTGCAACTTCCATCTGTTATCACATGTTCAAGTGTGGTTTTTTAAGAATTGTCATCAAGGATGCTGATGCAGCCCTTGAGTCAAAAGGACGTTGTTGGTGAGGTGTTTGAATTACAACTTTTTATTATCTTTTCATCAGGGATCATACCCGTCATAAGCTTACATCCCATTTTCAGTTTTTTTTAAACTAACAAAATAATACAGACATTTTTGCAAACAGAAAAATACAGATAATAAAAAAATATAAATACTGTACATTAAAAAAAAAATTTAAAATTAGGTAGGCTACACAAGAAAAATAGTCACTCTTGTAAATTACCTTTCAGCCATATTATTTAACATGAGCTTAAAAGCTGGAACCTGAGGTTTTTCACTTTCCGTCTACATCAAGAATAATATAGAATAACTAGACATCTTGAAAGTCTTACATGTTCTTTCTAAAAACATCCTCTTATTAATAACTTTGTTCTAAAAGTCGTTGCAGATCTTAGATTAAAACACAAACAAAATTTATCGGTTTTACATAATAATATTGCAATGACTACACATTACAAGTAAACAAAAGCACCAAGAATTATGTATTGATGACCTCAGGTAAACAACAAGTTATGTAACAAAGTTTTATATATTCTTTATTATGATAAATTCCTAACCTAGCTAAACCAATCCTTTCATGTGTTGATAAATTAAATTTTTAACTATTATGGATACAATTCTAAACTATTAGGACCTATTTTTTTCTTTTCCTTTTCTAAATATAACTAATCACGGATGGTACACAACATTTGATAATATAACTTGTGTTTTAGCGTTCAAGAGCATGGATGTAGTATGTACAGAATAATGGGCATGTAACACATCTTTGTCAGAAAGTTATTTGGTTGAGTTTTTAGTAAGTTTTGTATGGATATAATATTTATTAAAAAAAAATTCCAAACAATGAAATCTTGATTTTAATCGATTCTAAATATTCTTGTGCATGTGTAATAAAGTGAATAGGGCTAATATGTCAAAATATTTTACCAAAACAATGAAAGAGAGTCTAAAATGGGTCTGTCATAACACTGTCTGATGGTATTCAAAATTTAACATTACCTGCCATTTTAAAATATATGGGCTACTAAAGCAGAATTGTTTCTTGTGAAAAGAAAACGGGAAATATCTATAAGTATTCTTAAAATGGCACATTCTATTTGAATATAGCCTAAATAATATAGGCCTAAAGTGTTTATTAACACTAAGAAAATTCCCCTTTAAACTAAACAGTATAAGGTCTAAATTGAGTTGATTGAATGTATAAATACAATTTTAAAACTCCATATTCACTTTTATTAGGGCTGATAGATGATATCCAACATTGTTTCTAAAATTATTGGGAGGTAACAGCGCTGCAGTTACAAGGTTGTATGAAGGCTCGTTGCTGTTTGAATAGGCTCATGCATCCTTCAATAGAAAGTGCATGCTGATTGAAGATTTATCAAGTCTATAACCGATAGATTCTTAAAGGATCCTCAAAACTATTTGGACACAGTCCATGATACAATTAAATACTTGTAATGTGTGAGTGTGTACTGTTTAGCGCTGGAACAAGGGGAGGCTACTGTAGGCTACTTACTCACAATGCACTATAACTAGGCTGACCCCACAGAACAGGCGGGGGTACACCCATAAGTACTGGCTTTTAACCAAGTACTTACAAAAGTATTTCTTTTTGAAATCAGAGAAAATAATATTTCGAATGGAATAGCACTAATGCAAGAAACTTCACCCTTAAGTTTTTTATTTTTTTTGGGGAAGTGTTATCTACATATTCTATTTCCCAAAAGTTATGTGGACAGGTGCAATGGCAATTTAAAGTTCCTCTCTAGTATGGTGATGTATATAAATTTCCATGAAGAGGAAAGAAAACGTACACTGATTTTAGTAACAAGTTCCTTCTTGAAGGTCTTTTTCCTTACCAGAATCTTATTGTATAATAAAACCTTGCTATGGAAAAATACCTTCCAGAACAGACTTTCTACCAAAATCAGTATACACTTATGTTTAATTTTTTGTTACATGCGTCTCTCATATTTGTTCTTTAATATCAAATATTTCTTGTTCCTAGAGTGGTTTTTCTTTTAATGCTACGCAATATTAGAACTTTTATAAAAAAGTATTAGTTTGACGTGATCACCAAAATCCTAAATTAATTGATAATCAATAATGAAAGTTAAAATTGAATAAAATTTACTTGTGTGTCTGTATGAACAGTTTTCTTGACATTAATATTTGTTACCTTGAAATGAAACAAGAGTTTTAATATTTAGTTTTGTGTATCAAGTAGCCTATTATTTTCTCTCTATTATTTTTACTCTAGTGACTTGATTTCATTTTTTTTTTGGTAACATATGGCATGCTTGATATATTTTTTGTCTTGTTTTTTTATAAAAAATATATGGTCAGAATAAATATAATGCAAATTCATCCTTAATCTTTTTGTGTATTTGGTGATATTTAAGCCATCAAAGTGCGTTGTTCAATCTTTATCAAATTTTATTTTCATCATTGTTAGTTTTTTTTTCCGAATTGATTCATCCTACAGGATAGGTGTATTTAATGTATGTTGATGTACATCTCTATCTTGTTATTTGTTTCAAAACTATTAACCAATTTTACCTGCCTCGGTGGGGTAGTGAGCTAATGCACTAGTTTGGTTTTGAGCTGGACTGCTGAGGATGAGGAGATCGAGGTTTGAATCTTGGTTGGGTGAACTGGGGGTGGTATTTCCTAAATGGTTTTCCACTCTTCCTCTTCTCATCTTGGAAACATCGCTGGTTAAAAACAGAGACAGTTGCGCATTTGGAAAAAAAAATCTACCTAGAGCTATAGCCAGTCCAAAAGAGGAAATGTCTGAGAAGAAAAGAGGATGAATGGTACCTAGCATTCCCTAATAACAATTTATTCTATTTTACACTCCAAGGTACTAAAATTGGTAAAATAGGCTTACATAATGTATTTTTGTATTTATTTTAAAATTTAAAATCCATCAAATTGAATGAGTTTGCCATTGAACTTTAAGAACTCAACACCTCACTCCATCCTTGCAGTTAATTTACACAATTTTTAACAACATTAAAAATTCACTGTTTAGTTTAAGAAGCTCTAAATATTTAGCTTGATTATGTAAAACTATGTAAATTCCATTAAATCAATAAATTGAATTATGAAAAATGTGTGTGTAATATTTTATGTCCAATTCTGTAGCAAGCATAAATACAATACTCTGCTAATATTTAAATGACAGTTGTTTGGTTGACTCTTTCAAGTCTAATTTGTGTTGTTACATTTTCCTTCTCTTTTATTATGTTGTTTTTGAAAAACTGCTGAGTGGTTTCAACTTGTCAAGTAAGCATAATAACATTTTTTTGACCACTCAGCATTTTCTCTTTTTCTCTTCTTTCTATTGTTCCATACTAGGGTTGACCAAATATGAAAGTGCTTATTCATAAATAATTATATGTGCCTTATTATCTATCTATCTATCTATCTCTATTTACTGTAGCATGTTTAAGTAGACTGATGTATATGATTGTAAAATGGATTAAATAAATTGGTGCAATTAAAGAGATTATAAAAATATTCATCTTTCAAAACACTATTTTTAGCATCACATCCTCCTACCTATTCAGGCTATATTTATATGTACTAATTATGTTAACGAGTTATGTATGAGAAAGGTTGAATTTAGAGGAAGTGTACCCACATTAGCATCAAGAGAGAGTAAAAACCCCTTTTGGAAATTCACCCTCAGTACAACTGACCAGGATTCAAACCTTGATCTCCCTGTCATTGGAAGTCAATTCTAACACAAGAGTAAAACCTTAGACCATGCAGCCACCAAAACAGGCCCAAACACTGTTAAAAATAATAACTAATGTAAGGCTAGAACTAATTGCTGATTAATGCATGTTTGTCTACTTTACAACTTAAGAATACTTACTTTTATATTTAAATATAAAATATAGTACTTGTCATGTGTTAAAGTTATGCTATCACTTAAAAATCAAATCAGCTTGCATAATGTTGAATTACGAACCTGTCCTATCTTCCTGTGTACCGGCTTCCATAAATTAAAAAAACATACCTACAAAAGTGAAAATAGGTTTCCTTAAAGAGATAGTACTAATTACATATGTTTATTTTTCTATTTGAATATTTATGAACATAATTGTACAAAAGAGTTGAGCATTGTGAGGTAGTTTTAAGATAAGTGTTAATATATTATTATTTTAAAACAGTGTGCTAACACTTGCCAATGTAATACCATTTTTATGTCATCATTGTTTCAAATAGCAAGCTATACTTTGATTTTGGTTGGCAGAACAGTTTAGATTAGTAACTTTAGTTATTACCAGCTACTGTTCTTACCAAAATCAGCCTATACCTGTAGGCAACCTCAGTTTGGTCAGCCTTGTAACAGAGACCATACTACATAAATCCACATGCTCACGTTTTACTTTTGCCATAAGATAACATGATGTGTTGGCATTGTGTCAATCCTCTATTGGTTGATTAGAAATAAAGTTTTGTGAGATTAGGCTGGCCACTCAACAGGTGATACAAAACAAGTAAGATATCTGCCAGAACTTTATGTTGGTTGTTGAGTTCTTTTTTTGAACTGTAAGTTATATTCACTTTATATAGCTGCTATCTAATATTCAATACAAGTCTTCCTGTAATATTAGTATTATTAATACATTACTGCTAAACATGTTATTTATGGCCTGATATTATTTTTAATATTGCCATTTAAAAAAATTACCACTGTACTACTGTCTTGTAAAAAAAAAGTTGTGTTATTTTAAGATGTAGAGTAAATTAAAACATAACTATTTTTTATTTTTCTGCACTTTTTTTAATATATTTTCCTCAAAAGATTACTTTACTAATAAAATAACATTTATCTTATAGGTTATTAATGTTATTGATATATATTGATATAAAATATATATTGATATAAAATATATATATAACATTAATAACAGTTTTGAATTAAAATTATAAGTGTCCAAACAGTTTTAATATTTAAAAAACAACCAACTGTTGCCAGTCATCAAGGTCCCTAATAAATTTGACATAAGTTTATTTAATTTATTGTTTAAATTTTTTTAATATTGTAAATTAGAAAGAAAAATTTATACCAAATAGTAATAGTTATTTTTAAACATATTAAAGTTTAAAATAATTAAATCATATTCTTGGATTTATGCAACAATTGTTTTTACTTTTAAATAAAGTGTCCAAACAAATAGTTATTTGAAGACATTTTGAAAATGTATTGTGTGCTCAGATAATAAGGGTGTTTTTACTCTGCATTTACTCAATACACCTGATTTAAATATTGGTTACAATTCCTTTTATACTTTATCATTCTGTCTGTTGTAAATTCCTTTTAGATTCCATTTTATTATCTGATCAATTACATGAAACTCCTATTTATAGCTTTCTGAAAAAAAAAAGTTGCTCTTTCAAGTTAAATAATCTATATCAGCATCATAAATAATTATTTTTATCATTTTTAACTTTACCGTTATTACTTGTGCAAGAGCTCTAGTAAATGGGTTGAAGGTGGAGATTTAAATGTTGTTTTAAGGATTAGTAATTTAACTTTAATATTGTGGTTGGTGGAAAAAACTGAAGTCTTATTAAAATGGGTGCATTAGAGCAGTGTTTCCCAACCTGGGCGATGCCACTCCTAGGGGATGTTTTTGATTTTCAAGAGGGCGGTAAATTGAAAAGGAGTGGTAGGGAAGTGTTTAGATTTCTATGGATACTATAAATAATAATAATAATAATAATAACAGGCAACAAAACATTTAACTAAAGGCCCTTAAATTTATTTAAATATTTATGTTTTATAATTTTGACAGTATGTTAAATTTCTTATGCTTATAAACATTTAACATAAGTTAGATTTTATTATATGTTTTATTCACTTGGATTGTAAGATATTCCACAAAAAAGTGCAGCTGTTTTGTGATCATGTTTTTTCATGTGTTGTCCATCTGGTAATAAATAGGCAGTCATTGTTCAAAAATATGGAAACATTCGGGAATTTTGACAGCTGATATAAGTTAGATTTGTTTTTGTTCTCTGTTCTTTTTAATAAAATTGTGTGACTTAATTTTTACGATATTTCTATTTTCCCTGGGTACTTATATTTCCACTAAAAGGTCTTGAGGAAAGTTAGTCAAAATTTATAGGCCTATAACTTGTTATACCTATTCATAATAATTTAATTTGAAATAATTAAATATAAATGCAAAATGAAACATAAATTTAGAACTATCATGGCTAATCTCAGCATTCCTATTGTATTTAACTTTTCATAGATGGGCGCTAGGCTACAAAAAAAGTTGGGAACCACTGCATTAAAGGGCACACAAAACTTAATTTTATATCTCCTTTGATAGCAAATAATGTATACTGGAATATATTCAAAGAAACTAAACTATACAGATATGTTTATGGAAAGAAGTATAAGGGAAAAAAGTCTTAGAGAAAAAGAAATCACAACTAATAACATGCTTTTAAAGCTTGGAAAACCTCAGCGCCAAACATCTTTCTATTCTTTTAAATATCTGTTTAAAAATGACACCTGGACACATGAATTATATGAAGGTCCTTTAGCTTAGAGAGTGCTAACCCGTTGTTTTACAGACGCTTTTGAACTCTTGAATGTGTTTTTATGTCACTCTTGAGTGATTAAATATAAACTACAAACTACTCAAGTCACTGGTCTTCCAAACAATATTAAATCCACTCAATTTTCCAAATAGTACACAGATAATATTCTAACTTCTATCACAATTATCTACCGTGTCTTCTTCAAGAAGAGCCAATGAAACAACTTGTACAGCCATGTTTTCACTCACTACATAACCAGGTGACAATATTGTTAAGCGATGGACGAGGCTAAAGATGAAGGTTCATTCACCCCTCCTACACCGGAACAGTTATTGGCCGTCTGGGACAACTCCAAGGTTTAAGTGACGAGGATCGGGAGGAGCTCAAAAAGGAGTTGATGCAGCGGGTGGCTGGGGATCTCCTGCCACCCCTCCTGTCATAGAGGACGAGGGCTTGTCAAGTCAGTTCTTGATCCTCTCATCTCTGTTACTTCTAATCGCTTTAATTTTTGGTAAGACTTATGAGGAAATACACTTTCAATTATTAGCGCTATTGTATGATAATTTACTACTGATAAAATTATTCATCTACTTCTGTGTTTACATTTGTTCTAGATCTGGATCTGATTTGTTGACTTCAGAAAAAAAAATAGTTTAGTAACTTTAAAATGTTACTCAAGGAGAAATCTTTAAAAAAAAAACCACACACACAATATAATCGAATAAAATACATTTTTGATAAGAAAACATAGGGGTAAAAATTCAGTTATATATAATTTAATAAACAACCTTCAATTTATTAAAACTTGATTGAAATTAAGAATAAGATGTTTGATAAAAGTGAATGCTTTTAATTAGATAATCTTGTATAACATCTTGGTTGACATAGGTCCATATCTATCATCTTTCCTAGTCAGTTTGTAACTGGTGTTAGTTAAGGCTATAACATCTGAAAATTGGACGTAAAGAAATAATTACTTTTTTTTAGGAGAAATTAAATTAGAATATATTTATATAATTATGTATTGGGTGAAATATTTGTAATTACATCATATTTTTTATTATTTAGACCCGCCTCAGTGGCGTAGTTGGCTAACATGCCAGTCGTGTTAAGCTCGACTGCTGAGGATGGGGAGATCGAGGTTCGAATCTCGGTCGGGTGAACTGGGGGAGGGGGGGTGCTTCCTAAATGGTTTTCCACTCTCCCTCCATGAAAATGCGGGTTCACTTCTTCTAATTCAACCTTCCCAATTCCTAATCCATTAGCGTAATTAGTACTTAAAGCGTATAACCCGAATGGGTAGTAAGACACGGTGCTAAAATTACTAATTACTTTATTATTTAGCACCGTGTCTTACTACCTGTTCAGGTTATATGTAGACCTGTGTACTAATTATGCTAATGAGTTAGAAATAAGAAAGGTTTAATTTTGAGGAAGTGTACCCACATTTGTGTGGAGGGATATTGGAAAACCATTTTGGAAAAACCACCCTCATTACACCCGACCAGGATTCGAACCCCGGTATCCCTGTCATCGACAGTCAAGTCTCAGCATAAGAGTGATACTTTAGACCATGCATCCACCGAAGCAGGCAATTGCATCATAAAACTAGCAATTGAAAACAATTATTTCATAACTATCTAACAAAACTATTTTATTATGTGATATTTTCTTCCATTCCTTAATCTCCACCTTATAGTTAATATTTAGCTATACTTAGAGTTAACTATCTCTTATCACATAATACAAAACTTCTGGAATATTTTTATTGCCGTGCACCATTTTGATATATTATCATATAATAATGGCTGTCTATCATTTTCAAAGTAACTGCGTTTTACTACCTGTCTGGGCTGATAAAATGTAATCACATTTTTAAGGAAAGGGTGAGGAAGGTAGAACTTAGAGAAAATGTGCTCACATTTATGTGGCGAAAGAATGTTAAACCATTTAGGAAAAACCACACTATAAAAGGTTGGTGTTTGGTCTGCATGTAAGTACACCTATGTGGATTAAAATATGTAATATTTACATTCTTCATAGCTGCACCATATGTTGAAGTAAATATATATTTATAATAAAGGCCACCACTCTTGGTGTACATATTTGTGTGTTGGTTAATTCTGTCATATTCCACCAGTTTATCCTGTGTTTGTACCTGTGCTGGTAGGGATGTGTTCGGTGGCCCGGACATGTTTGGTTTGAGTTTTTTTAGTGTCCTTGTTTTTTTTTTCTGAACTTCCTTGAACCTAAGAATGATTGGGTTAGTGATAATTGTGAATATTCTACTCACTGTAATCCACATGAGGATATTAATCGATAAAACCGGGTAGATGTTCTTCCATTTGAAGTTTATTGGAACTAAATCACCTGTGTGATTATTTAGGCAATATAATACTTAATTACTTCATGGCATTAATAACTTGAAAGTTATTTGCTTCACTTACAAAAGTGCACTACCTATCCTTATCTTGAGCTAGTTATATCCTGTCCACCTCATTACAATCTATCTCTATCTTGAGCTAGTTATATCAATTCCAACTCATTACACCCTATCCCTATCTTGAGCTAGTTATATCCTGTCCACCTTACCTCTCATTTACACACCTCATCCCTTCCTATCTTGAGCTAGTTATATCCTGTCCACCTCATTACACCCTATTCCTATCTTGAGCTAGTTCTATCCAGTCCAACTCATCACACCCTATCTTGAGCTAGTTTTAACCAGTTTCTCTCATTACACCCTATCTCTTTTAGGTCCATTCTAATGTTATCCTCCCATCTGCATCTAGGTCGTCCCAATAGTCTTTTCTCATTGGGTTTGGCAGTCAATACCCTGAACACAGTTCTAGATTCTTATGTTTGTGCTGCATGTCTTGCCCACAATAATCTACGATACTTGATATCCTAACAATGTTTTATGCTGAGTATAGGGTATTTAACTTATCATTATGTAACCTCCTCCACTAACCAGTATCTTTATCTTTTTTGGACCTTGTTTTCAAACATCCTAAATTTCTTTTCATCATATTTAAAATATATGAAAGTGTGATAATGCTTTAGCAGGTTTGGGTGTCCATGATACTACCACAATAATAATGTACATTTTTGTTGTGTGTTTATAAGTAATTGTAAGATTTATTATACTAATCAGATATTGATAATGCTCTTGTTCAAATATCGAGTGATTTTTTTTTATATTCTTAACTGTGTGTTATCATATTCATTATCTCATGTTGTCAACGTGTTAAATGTGTGTGTTTGATACAGCTTTTAATCAAATTGTTAAACTGCTGGGAAGTGTAAAACCCAATTACCTGACTTTTATTTTTAGAAACGTTCTTGTAATTATTGCTCCATAATGTCTGACAAGGGTGTTGTTGAAGATACTTTAGAAACTACCTCAGCCCATCTGGAAGGGAATAATGGTTTAGCAAGTAATATTTCAAATTTGACAAAAAAATACAGGGAGTTAAGTGACTCTGAAAAGCAAGAGATACACAAAATGGTTAAAGAAAAGATAATTGGAAAGTTGAAAGAAACCATGCAAAGCAAACAGGCATATGCTGATTTAGGAAAGACAGTATTACTCGTTTTATGTATTATTTCGATGTTGGTTATTCTTGGTATGTAGTTCAAGCCTTAACTTTGTGCACTCAAAGTCACAGAATTAAAGTTTTTTTTTTTTGCTGTCATATAATCAAAACATGAAGAATGGGAAATACTATTTCAAAGGTAGATTGCATTTTAAGTCTTAATATTAAACCAAACTTACTTTATGAATCAATAACAAAATGCCCCATTATAAAAGTTTATAATCATCAAGTTATATTTTGTGCCTCTGAGTGTATAATTTTCTATGTATATTTTAAACACAGTAAGTTTAGCTTTTAGTCATAATATATAAAATATGAGTATCTCAAATGTGTCATTTTCTTTCTCTAAACACACTGAGCATGTTTAGTTTTCTTAAAGCATTGTTTTAATATCATCACACATTAGAGAGAATTTTAAAAATGTACATACATGTTTTATTTATTAATATCCTACATTAGGTGGAGTATTTTTTAATATTTTAACATACATTTTTACTAATGGTCTTGTATGAATCAAATGTACACCATGTAACCATATGAGAGGACATCTTAGTTGTCGAAATTAAAGGATATTAGAACGACATTGCTGATGTTACTTGCATAAAGATCACAATTTCTGAGTGTTTTAAAATTGTTTTATTAAATTATATTTAGTATTATTTAAGAAGGCTAACAACCTAAAATATTTACCATACGAGGTGGGAAAATGTAAAATAAAATATACTTATGTTTGCTTGGTTTTGAACCCCATTACCATTGCACTAGATCCAAGTCTGAACCCTAGCCTCCCAGGTCAAAATGAAACATTCCAAGCATATCTATATTTTCTATTTATGGCATATATGGGTGTGTTTGTAGCATTACTAATACTATAGCAATGTTTGTCCACAATTGATGTTTATTATACATTTCTGGCATTATTCAAACTTTAATTTTGATGCTAAGCATTGCACATACTAGAACATCTGTCTGGCAATCTATAAAATAAACTTAACTCTGCATGGAGTTGGTACGTTGACATTGTTAGGGAACGTAATTTATTTGTACAATATTTTCTTTTTACACTTAAGTGAAAAAAGTTACAAAATAATAAATGAGTTTTTTCTATTGAAATGGGTAAGGTTTCTTTTCCGGCACAGTGTCTTACTACCTATTAAAGTTATACACATTATATACTAAATACCCTAATGGGTTAGGAATGAGGAAGGGTTGATTTAGATGAAGTGTATCCAGATCTGTGTGGAGAGGGAAAGAAGAGAGAGAGCACATTTAAGTAAAACCACCCTAAGTACACCTGACTGGGATTGAACCATGATATTCCCATCATTGGTAGTCTAGTCTATTGCGAGGGTAGGGCTTTAAACCATGGCGGGTGAAATGGGTATTTGAAACTTAACATTTAATCTATTGCAGACAGTTTTGTTTTTTTAAATTACCTTTAGTTTGAAAATGATTGGAAATTGAAGGATAGGAGTACAGAATATGTTTTTGGGGTTCACTGTTTTTGAAAATATAATAGAATATTATAATATACATGTCAATATTTAGTGTATTATAAGATAGACCAACGAACATCCACAAAAGTATGCCGAGTTCCTAGCCTTTCAATTCCTGAAATTTCCGTAGATTTAGTTTAGGGCTATATTATTTATGTTTTTTTTTTTTGTTTGAGTAGGGCTATTCAAAATAATATTTGCCTTAGGCTAATGTTCATTATCGAGGAGATGAATTTGGTTTGTTGTTTTGACTTTCCTGGAAGAATTTTCTTTCAGCTAGTAGTATATTATTTTGAGGAAATGTTGCAAAAATAACTTCCATATCATGCTTAATGCTTGTTTGATAAATAATTTTCTGTTTTCTGTTTTAGTGTTCTTTGGATATAAACTATACAAAAGTCTCAAAGAAAAGGAACGAAAGAAAGATGAAAAAAAGAAGCTGAAACAACAAAAGAAAAAGAAATAAAAAAATATATTTTGATTTAATTTAAAGAATGTTACAAGGATTGTGGTTTTGACAGAACCAGGGAATTTTATTGTCACACATTTAATACTGAATTTTGAAGATGACATTTTATATTATATTCTGTAATTTCTAAATTTGAATTAACCTTTGCTTTTGGTGGTGCAAATTGTGTTTAATTGGATATGAAAAATGCACAAATATTTACTGTGTATAATGGTCACATTATACAGTAGTAGTGCCTATACAATAACTGATTTTAAATTTGAAGTGTTTGTATTTCAACCTTGAACTGTCTCAATATTTGTTAGGTGCATTAAGGTTTATATTATGTTTAATTACCTATTTAATAAGAACACATATGTGCATTTATTATTTTATTTGTTGAGATTTTATATTTTTTATGACAACAGATGATGGGAAAGTGACAAACATATTCTCGCACAGGTTTCATTTTGCAACATTAAGTAGAAAAAGAAAATATATAAAAACACATTGCTACTTTTATTTATGCGATTAAGTTCCAAACATATTATTTTATTACTCAATCTATTTAAAACTGATTAAATATGTATATATAGATTATAGAATAATCATAATTGATGTCAATTATTATAAATCACTGTCACAAGTTTTTTTAATATATTTGTCTGAATAATTCACATTCCTAATTAAAAGTTTCTTGAAGTAAGTAGGCCTACATTGAAACCTGCAGTAACACATGTTTGCCTTTTCTTCTTTAGAAGAAGGGAGAAACATTAAACATAAGCCCATTTTCTAATATTCTAATCAACCTTACAAATTTGTCACTACATTTATGGTCACTAAGCATTTAAAAAATTAAATATTTTAATGATAATTTGCAATCAGACTTAAATCTACGAATTGTTTACTTCTAAAAGGTTTACCTATTCAACTTTGTAATTTGTGAGAAAAGAGAGTTAACAATATCAGATAAATACACACAATAATATCCTACAGTAAAAGTTAGGTCGGCTTACAGCGGTGTATTTTTCCTACATAACTCGAAAATAAATAGACAAAGTTTAAAAATATAAATTCAATATAGTCGGTCACAAAATCCTTTAGAAGTGTTTGTATGAGTGAAATGTTAGTAAATGAGAAATTTAGTTTTTTTTCCAACTTCCCTTGTGCGATCTTGGTTCTTATTTTTTCTCTTTAGTTTTGATAATATAGACAAATGTTGTGTGATTTCTGATGTGATGTATCTCTTGGGCTTTAGGGATTGTAACAAGAGTGATTGGCTTGTGATATGGTTTCTCTTAAGCGGTGATACATTTCTTATACAGCGTGATTCATTATGCTCTTTCTTCACAGATGTGTTCTAATGCAGAATGCTCTTGTAGCAGATAGTGGTACCGCTTAAAAACTTGCAAACAGTTGAAAGCCTGTGTATTTAAGTGACACTGACTTAGAAGGGGGAAGAACTCGAATAGCTCATTTGTTAGAAGGGTCTGAGTATAAAGCTGGGGGGGACAAGTTTCAAATGAGTGTCAAGGTGTTAATTTTCTGAATTAATATAATCATTTGATTATAAGTTCCTTTTGAAAAGGTTTGTTTTTTGAATTTATTAGAGAAATATATAAACCCCGCCATCTAAACAGGCATGAGAAAATCTTAAAATGTGTTTCCAACATCGGTAGGGCACATGTATTTTGCACTGTTACAATCTACAAAACCTAAGATCTAAGAATGTATTTTTTGCTATTTATTAAAAAAAATCAGTAGAATAAAGAAATTAAAATTATTTTTAATTTGCTATATTCATAACAAAACATTGGAAGTTTTTTTCTTTACTCTTAACTTTATTGTACAATCAGAGTTGTGAAAATGTAAGATTTCAATTTGGTAAACATTGCCAAAAGTAAAAATATACAAATTCACTTAATTGCCTAAATTAGCTGTTTGAGAACCTGTAGAGTAATAAACTAATTTCTGAGCAAATGATTGATTTAATATTATTGAGAGCTATCAATACAACAAGAATTATTTTAATATCAGGTTAAGGAGGATTAGTTTAGTTTAGTTGGTACTTTAGGTCGTTAAAGTAGGCCTACTACACAACATGCTGGAATATATATGTGGTTGTTTTGCTTTATTTAAAAGATTAAAATAACCTTACTGGTGATGTTGCATAAGGTTTTTTTTACTTGTTTTTTAATGTGTCACTAAGTTCTCAATCATCTGACTTAAGTAGCTAAGTAAGCTTTTTTTAACAAACTTTCCATCAACTTTATCATTCTAATAATCAGTATTTTTATAAGTTTTGTCTATCTTATTGATTTATTCCTTATAAAATATTTTTATTTTTATAGAAAGGTGTTAAAAATTTGATAACTTATTTAAAAAAAATTATTAGCTATTATGTCTAGAAGTTATAATTAACTATATGAGTTTGGATTGTTAAATTAATCTATAAATGTGTGTAACTGAATGAAAGCTAAATATTAAATGTAACCTTTTTCTAATAGTTTTGATGCTAGTATTTGTTATGGAGGTGTTTTAACCTTAAACTCATTTAACAAAATGTTGAATCGGTCATTTGATAAACCCTTAAGTCAAAAACTATTGGTTTTGGGAAAATGAGAAAGACTTTCCAGTATTTGTACCTTATTTGTTCAAGTTTTTTTAAATATATGTAAAAAATACTTCATAATCTTGTACATTGAGAGAGTAAAGTAAAACATCAATTGAAAATTTATTTGAGCAAAAAATGACTTTTGAACATTTTGACTTATGTTGTTTATCAAGTTAATGTTTTTATACTTAAAAATTTCTCAACAAGCTTTTACTATTGTAGAAATGATTGATTACTAAACAAACATTTGGGGAAAAAATTATTTGTTATGACTAAAGTTTTATTAAAATAGCTGTAGTTTCTGTACTTTCCATTTTAAACCTCTAATTTTAAGATTATATCTGACAGTAAACAATAATAAAACAGGTACAGCTACTACTACTAATCTAAAGATTTATTTTAATTAGTAGATTCTTTGTCGATTGTTGGCCAAGCAAAAATGTCTTCATATAATAGATTGATATCTTCTTCTTCAGGTAGGAATGGTCTAAATTTGATGTCGTTCATTTTCTTTGTATTGATAGGTACAAAGCCCTCAGGATAGACCTTGATTGTTGGAAGAGTGACTTTTTCTGGCTGTACATTACTGATGTTGAATGTGTGCACCACAAGACCATCAATATAATTTCTGGCTTTGACGATACCTTTGTAGTCATCAGAATGGGAGAAATGTATTAACTGATTTATCTGTTCTTTAGGTATATTCCTTCCTAGAGATTTTACAGCCAGGACATTATTACATTATCTGGACCCCATGCTTTGAAGTCTATTATGTCACTTGAATCTGGTAACTCTGCAAGAAATGGATGTTTGTGGCTAGATGATAGGATTATTTCGGTTAAACCTTTTATAGTGTAAATACTATTACAGAACTTGATTTTCCTCTTCAATACAGCAAAATTTCTGTCACAAGGGAGGAATGAGTGCCCCCTGATAGTAAAATAGTTCTGTACTATTTATAGGAAAATAGTTTTGTACTGTTTTAAACATCCTAAACTGAACTAAACAAGATCTCATCCACAGATCAACTTAACACAAAAAGCTGATGTGTAAAACAAAGGGAAGCAGTATATAAAATGTATATATTTATATGTATTATGCATCAGCCCCTTTGCTAGATTTTCTGTTTACTAGAGCAACAACATCAGTCATTGACTTATGGTGTTACTCGAATGAACGTTATTTTTAAGGCTGCATATTCTAATAAAGGAAATGCCAGACTAATGCGATTTATCAAGGAAAAGGTTTGTCTACCCTTGTATAATGTGAATCCACCATTATCTCATTTTGACAAGAAAATGACTTATGGGGTTTCTCAAATGACCGATTTATTTATTGTGAAGAGGAATGAAGAGAAACGCAAATAATTTACTAACTATCTATTATTTTAAAATTAATGTTTTAAGTTCAATGTATAGCTTAGGTTTAGTACAAAACATTGTTAAAAATGTAAGGCTCTACAATAGTGAATGATAAGTTTGATAGTTCTTTGGTTTGACTTGAAGTTTGTTTTTATTTAAAGAACATGACATTCTGGAAAGCATATTACAATTTTTAAATGGCTGTAGAGTGAAAAATGTGATACTTTTAAAATGGAGCCTACTTGGGAAGGGTTTTAGATTAACTTATACATAATCTGTTTGAAGTTCTTACTGAAGCTTATGCATATCTGTGGTATAAACATTTCAAGAATAGCTTTGCATATATCGGCTAATTATCAGTTTAAGTTAAGGGCCTGCGCACACCAACGCGCGATTGGGAGCGGGGAAAAATAGGCGGGATTGATTGAGTGTGGTCATATCGACGCGAAGTGGATCATGGTAGTTCAAAGAACCAGTCTATTCAGGTCTGTGTCTCTTTGAGTTGGTTTAGTGTACATGTTCATTACATTATTATTTTAGTGTAGACTAAGTTTGTAGCTATGTGTACTCCATCAGAAATATGGTTGCTACTTACTGTAGCTGAAGATGAAGATAAAAGAATGAAGCAATAGGTGCATGATATTCATAAAGAAAGACTGTCCCACATATAATATTTACTCACCAGATGCTTTTAATTCCTTCCCGATCTCTTTCTGTATCTGGTTCTTCTTTTTTGATGTTATTGTAGTGGTTATTACTTAAATCGTAAAGGACAGGGTAAGTTTACACAATTTCTAGCAACTTCTCTGTGTTGGACATGATGATAACACACACACAGCACCTCCGTTTGCAACCCAGACGATTAGCGAGACACGGAAAAACAGTGCATGCAGCGAACCACGCAGGACAATGCTGCCACATTCGCCAGCAAATATGCGGGATCTATTCACACCGGTTAGTGCGTTCCTATGTCCCACAATGGCATTGTTAGTTTGCGCAAATTTTGTTCCCGCTTCCTTGTTGGTCTGTGCAGGACTTTAAGTATGATTCTGGAAAGGACTGTTTTGAAGATATAAATACTTTTTTGGTGGTCAACACCAATAACATTTTTATATAATATGATACACATGAAAATGGTTTTAGTAAATTTGACAAATGTCAGATTATGTTTTTCTGACCAGAATCTTTTTAAAAACTCCCATTGTACATGATTACCATTGATAAGGGGTCAGGCTTCATATCCTGGCTGTATGCACTAGGAGCAGTTTTCCTCACTCTCTTCCCGTGTTTATGCACGTCCATTTTTCTAAGCTATTATCATCTCTCCTAACCCAAGATTAGCTTATAAATAATCCTGATGTTAAAATACGTGGTTATGAAAAATTTTATGTGCCCTCATAATTGTTAATTTTAATTCAAATTGGAAATGTCAAGCTTAAGCTACATTCGGTTTATTTTGATCATGGAGCACAAAATATTCTACATGAATTTCACTAGATGGTCGATTTTATAACAAAGGTGTTTAAAGAATACTGGCACTATATTTATATGTTTATATATCAGCAGCCATTCCTCCTAAGTGATGTAACAAATATATATATGATGTGTTAACTATGCTTTGGTATTGCTAAATAATGTGTCATATTTGTTCATGGCTGAGGCTTGCATTTAAATTATTGTTACATAGCATTTTATTAATGTTTTAACCTTACAGTACAGGCATTGTTTAGACAAAAAAAAAATTAATTTGTGAATATTTGAGCCTTTATTATTCTACAAACATTCAAAATTCAGATGTGTGCATATGAATAAATTGGGTGTTTTAAAATAAATGAGTTATTATTTCCCTTTTAGATATTTTTGTGACACTCAATTCCAAAAATGTTTTGAGTCAAACTAAGCCACATGGCTGACTCACTCACTTACATTAATGTTTACCCACTTCAGATGAACTAGAAAATAAAAATATGGCAAACTTATAGCTTCTAGCCTGTAACCGACAGGAACATTCCAAAGATTAAAAACTTTAATTTTTTAACCCCCGAAAAAAATCAAAAATGACGGAGCAACATTAAAGTCATTGCGGACCTTTCTTTGGAGGTCTCTTGTGGCTAAACGGTAAGACCTATCAAAAAACGGCTATGGAATTACATTAGTTTACATCCACTTACAAAGAAAGCTCACTGGAGGTTTGGGGGCAGAGTCCCCAACAAGCAAAGCGAGCTACTACCAGAAAATGGCTAATCACAGTTGGTTCATGGGCTACACAAATAAAGGGGCAGTGTGTAAAATAAGTTACCCTACACTTGTTTATTAATTGGATTTTAAGCTATGTACCGTGTATAAATTATTTCTTAGCTCTTGTAGTGTTCAAATCCTTCTAAAAAACTAATAAAAAATATGCAGAAAAAATATACAATTAAAGTTTTCAATCTAATATTTAAAAATGTAAAAGTATAGGGATTGATACTTAATTTGTGTAAAATTACTGATCATTAAATCAACAATTTACAAATTCTCATAACTAAAACATTTGGAATATGCAACATTTAGTTTGGAAAAATACCGTAGTTGTTTTTCTAAGTGTGTATAAACAGGGATCAATGACGAGCTTATTTCATGGTCTTGTTTTGGATTGCATTACAGAGGGGGAAAAATGCTGGCACTTTCGATAAAATTTTTATTAAGAATTGATGACTTGGCTATATGTGTACCAAAAGGTTCTATCATAGTGTGCCTAAACTATTAAGATTTAACTGATCCTTCCTTTTATCTGCCTCCAAATAGGTTCTGAGTTGTTTGTAAAGTGAATTTATAAACTTTTAAACCAGAGACTTCTTCATCATCATACACACATTTTTCATATGTAATAGCACTATATATTTGGATAATTTAATACCAAAAAGTAACTTCTTGGAATGTTAGCAGCCTACCAAAATTCTATTGAACGCTCACTCCCAGACACTGGGGCTGGTGATGTAGAAACTAGGGTGTCCACAAAAGTTACAGTTTAGATCTACTTACCACAAAGTTAGACCATGGTGAACAAGGCAAGGTGAGCTCGTGATTCTTATAGATAAACAAAGAGTACTTACCTGACCTAACGTTCTTGTGGGAATGTGAATGTTCGTACTTTTAATGTTTCTCACTTATTTGAAATATTCTGATTAGCCATGTATTGTCCATTTAATTAACTCTTTACAAAACAGCGAGCAAGATAAACAAACAAAGAATTGATAGAACTACAGCCACATAGTCAAGAATATTTTTTAGTAAATGTTAACTTAGAATTTGCCTTTTAAATAAAATCTAGTTTATCAGATTGTAGCCTTTTAATTATTATACTATCCTGATAAATTAATATATCACGCTTTAGAATATATTGCAGCATATTAATTTTTAAAGAGATATTAATAAAAAAAAACTAGGATGTTATGTTTATTTAAACTTTCAATAAGCTAATGTGTATTTTATAATATAAATAATTATATCCTATACATGTTGGCACAAGGATTAATAAAGTGTCTTTGTATATTTTTTAAAACATCATGTGCTCCCAAATTAATAGTAACTGAACTCATGAGAGTCACAAATGTCCCAGTTTATTTGGATCAGCTCGAATGGCTCGACTCTCGAGGGTTGTGACAAGGTGAGGCAGTCAAAAGTCTAAAATGTTCACAGCAACAATGTGCCCATTCCTCAGGTTAAATCTTCATGAGAACTTTCTGTCATATGCATGCACATTAGTGCTTCAACTGTAATAAATACTTATATCACTCATATCATGCATAAACTACATACAAGAACTTATCTTCCACTCTTAACAACAACATAATTGCCAACATTATACCAGAAAAGTGCTAATCACATTACAAGAACATGATTGTTTAGGATTGTAAATTATCTATTAGATGTAGATAGACTGATTAATTATTTAAAACAAAAATAGTATATAACTGTAATCAAAATATAGGGTGTTTACGTGTACATGTGCTCATATACACTAGCCGCCACTGCTCCTAGAACCAAACTGCTGAACACTGATTTCCGATGTTCTGCTTTGGAGAAATTACAATTACAAACCTATAGAACTTTAGCTAACAGTTACTTTGTTTATTAATCCTACAGAATCTACACTATAAATATTGCTTTTCTTGATATGAATAAGATAGTATTAAGTAGTACATCGAATACTAATATTGATTTTTAAAGTAAAGGTACATAACATTCAGAACCAGTAAATATATATTCAATTCCTAGTTTGGTTCATAAACTTAACATAACCCTGCTCTTCAATGGAGTAGTAAATGTGATAGACATGTAAAGGTACTCTTCGTTTACCCTGAAGGGTAGCAAGCTTGACCTGCTAGGTTCCACCAGTGGCAAATTGTGAGTTTGAACACTAGGGGTGCTGCTTGGGCGATAGGGGAACGGATTGGGAGGAGATTTGTGTGAAATCAGGAGGGTTCATTTGGAGGGATATATAATAATGTTTTCTCTAAACATTTCATAACTTAACATTTACTAAAATTAATTTGTTTTTAAGACTTATTAGCTAAAAGGTCATCAACGAAATATAAAATAAAAATTAATTTTTTCAAGAAAGTGGTATGGCCATAGTTAAAAATCTCCTCTGTTTTGTTGACTCTCCATATAACTTATAATATTTAGCACCACGTCTTACTACCCGTTCGGGTTATACGCTTTAAGTACTATTTACGCTAATGGATTATGAATTGGGAAGGTTGAATTAAAGGAAGTGAACCCGCATTTGCGTGGAAAACCATTTAGGAAAAACCACCCCCACTCCACCCGACCGAGATTCGAACCTCGATCTCCCCGTTCTCAGCAGTCAAGCTTCAACACGACTAGCGCGTTAGCCAACTACGCCACCGAGGCGGGTCCTATAACTTATAAAAACACTGATTTTGTTGAGTATTTGTGGACTGTAGTAAGCTTACTGTGACGGAAATACATTAATGACGACTTACTTTAGTTAGTTGTAAAAATAAACCAAATAAAACTGTTCTTATCAATAAAATTATATAAAAATCAACAGATAAATCTTAACTTTCATAAACATACCAATGTGCAGTAAATAAACACAACGATACTAGTTAAAAGGGTAAAGTCAATCATATTTTTTTTAATATGAATAGTAAATTATGAATTAAATGTAAATGATACAAATATGCTAATTGAAATTTAGGAGATCATAATATTTTAAAATATACATCTACTTTTGAATGGGAAGCAAATGCTAAGGGTTTATATTTGGATAAAATTGTTTAAACATCGAATTATGGAACTTAATCAATAAATATTAAGTGTCAGTAAATTAACAATATTATAGTTTCACCATTCATTTCTGCACAAATTAGATAAACAGTTAAACATGCAAGAAATACAGAATTAAATTAAAACAAAAAATTAAATCACACACTCCAGTTCCAAGTTAGATTGTGGTATTCGAAGGGATCTGCAATGCTTGCAGCTCCAATCCTGAGCTACCATTCGCGCATTAGCCCTACTCCCCCTCTTTTGCTTCTACACTTCAGCATTATCCAAAGGGTTCAGAGAGTCGCAGCGCCAGACACCTAACCAGTAGTCTCATGAAAACCTTCCATTCAAAACAGCACAAATACTGTCCGTAAAAATTACAAAATCTGAAATATGTTGAAAATAATTATAATCTTCTGGAATGTGTTATAGTTGACTGTACTGAATTAAAATAAAATGAATGTAGAATTGTTGGGGGTGTTGCAGCTCTTATGTACGAGCCGCCACTGGGTTCCACTCTGGTGTAACTTATAAGTTTGTTTACACTGTTTTTAAACAGGTTATACTAAGTGTAAATACTATGTTAATCAGGCTAGGGATGAAATCAGAGCCTTAATATACACAAGAGATATTAATCAACAAGATTAGAGCAGCAATAAAACCAAGTGATGAAAACACTGAAAATATTCAAATATCTTGTCAAAAAAGGAGGACTACTCATGCATTTTGAAATCGGGGCGAGCTTTGATTGCCATTGGATTGTATTGGGTTTACTTGTCTTCTAAAATAGTAATTCAATCAATGGTTATCAAACTAATCTAGAGATTGTAGAGTATTCATTCTTCACATATCAGTGACATACACTATCACAAAGTGGGCTAATCAGTGGATATGTCTTATCTCTCCTGTATTGTTTGTTGGACAAGATAAGTTTGGCATGGTTTGGAATGTACAAAATAGATTGCTCAAAAATATAATTTTGTTTTCATTTCCTTTTGACAGTCATTTAAGAAGTGTTAAAATTTAATCGATGAAAAAAATAATGAGAATTTGTTTGCTGTTTCTCATATATTGTGGGATAGGGAATGCTGCTGAAACTGATCACCTAAGTTGCACAACAGAATATTGTGATGTGAGTAGTAAAACTAAAAATAACTGCAAGACCTTTAAGAACAACTTATTTTACTGTATTTCATTCAAATCAAGTATTTATCAAAAAGTATTTCATTCAAACTGTTAAAACCATTTATTTTAATGTTATTGGACCAGTTTCATGGTCATACTTAGTGCACCTCAAGTGCGGCTAGATACAAAACACAAGATGACACCTACTTAGACCAGAATGGAATGGGTCCATTTCATATCTGAAGCTGGCCCATTCCATCGAGTTTAGGATGGTGTCGTCTTGTATTTGGTATCGAGCCGCCCTTGATGCTCACTAAGTATGACTATGAATCTGGCCCATTGTACCATAAAGAAAGCAAGGGTGAGATAGTATGGGCATATAATGAGAGGATGTTAAAGGGAATGATGGAGATAAAGTATCTAGGAAAAAGACCACAAAGGAGACCAAAAAAGAGATGGGAGGAGCAGATAAGAGAAAGTGTACAAGTAAGAGAGGAATGATGGGGGCGTTTTACTAAATTGACTGGCTACAGGCTGGAAATGGTTGATGATTATGAGTTTTGAGCCAGGAGTAATGTAACGATCTACTTAGAAATATTAGGAATACTACCCACTGAAATAGTCCAAACTTCAGATTTGTGAGATTTCACAAATACTTTGCAACTTTCACTTTCAGAAAGTCATTTCAATGCCTATAAAATAATTAAAATAATATCGCTATATTTTAAAAAAAAATGTTGTAAATTTTATATTTATTATATATATTTTTATGCATGCTCGTAGCCCAGTTTTTTGGAAAGATTATCCAACACTTATGTACTGTTACCCAGAGGACGCCCATATGTACTAATCGTACATCCTTTCAATGGAGACTCATTTTTATATCTCAATGAGTTGAGGTGAAGGTGATAGTGAATATGAGAGTGTGGAACCAGTGAAAACTCTTAAACCTAACTTAACCATAACTAACCAGACCCTGGATTTTGGATAGTCATTTGGAATTACCATAGCACCAGCTGGGAATCAGAATCCTGGACTCCTAGGTTTGTAGCCAGGGCACTGACCATTACGCCAATGAGCTCGGTTATTCTCTTTGTTTTAGTTAATTTTACACTCTGATTTGGCGATAGCCTACATACAGTCTTAAAGTGAGGGGATCCATTATGTCCCTATCTTAAAAGTTGCACAAAGTATAAACAAGCAAGGTGAGCTTGCTTCCTTTAAATCCAAACAAAGTGTGCAAGTAAAATGCATCATATGAATGCTAAATTATTCTATTGAATAAATTATAGGTAATATAAATTGCTGCTAAAGTGATTTTTTATCACATTATTATAGTATATATTCATAAAACGAAAGGATTTTAAGATTTAAATAATTGTGTAAGTGTGACCAATAAGTGTTTTTTTAATACACACAAAGCAGCTTGTGAGCTGTTGTCAGGTTAAGTAAGACTTGACAGGACTGTACTTGCACAAACTATCCATTTTACCAACCACACACACAATAATGGTATGAACAAATGTATATGCTTTAAAGGGAAAGCTTAATGCATAATGGCAAGAAATGATTTTCTAGTAAAGTAATATCAAGCTTTTTTTTTTTAAACTATCCACGAGTCGCCCCTAATGTAAACAATAAATACAAAACATGTGTAAATGTTTCATATCGCTTTAAATGAGACTTTTATGAAACAGGATTTCATGGCAACCAATCCTTGTTCAGAACTTCCCAAAGAATGCAATGGTACGTCAAGCTTGGCTAAATTCTTGCCATCGCCAACCGTCTGCAACTGTTGTGATTACTGTCTTGTATACATAGGTAAGTTTTATATTAGTATAACCAGACTCGTGTGAGACATGAAGGAGTTTCAGATTTTTTAGAACAAATTATTATATTATATTTAAATAAATATTATTTGCAAAACATACAAAGATTTAGGTATCTATATTAATAAAATGAAGTGTTTGTCTGTCTGTCATGAGCATGGCGTGATATCTACCGCATGTAGAGGGCTGGCATTTTAAAATTAGTAGCCTTGTACACAAACATGCACCTCGAAGCTGAAATTTTAAATTAGATTTTTTCTTAATTTTTTAAAACTGGGTCAGAAGAAATAAAATAGAGAGATTTTTTCTCTGTCTGAAGTAAAAAAAGCATTTCCAGTCAACTCTGGGCACTTATGGTGGTTTATAATATAGAATTATGTGTGTGTTTATAAATATAAAATATCTCTCATCTTTATATTCCTCCGCCCAAATCTCTGAAGGCCTGTACAGAAATACTTTTATTCTAATATTAATTGTCAATTAAGTATATTTTAGTGCAAATGTGTTGGCGGATATTGATTTAAACAGTTTATTATTAGATTGTATAATAAGAAGGGGTGACTTTTAAGGAAAAAAGGCTTTAGCTACATAGTGGAAAAATCACCCACATACCAAGCCACTATTTTCCAGTGCACCAGGACGAATATCAACCCTTTGCAACTCTGTCATGAGAAACACAAGAACAAAGGTTGCAACTAGATATCTAACTAAGCAAAGTATGTAGAAACACTCATATGAACATAGTCAGTAATGAATGGGTATTGAAGGAGAGCAGTTTGAAAAAGAATCCATTAAGTCAATGTGAAAGAAGCGTCTCACTTTGGTTTGGGCAAGTTGAGAGGATGAGAGTGGATTGAGTGATAAAACAAATATATGAAGGTAGAGTGTGTGGATCGAAAGGAAGGGGTAGGCCATGTAAGAGTGATTAAAATAGAGATACATTAAGAGTTTTAAGAATTAAAGAGCAAGGATGTTGAAGCGAAGGAGTATGCAAAGATAGGGGGTGTGGGGAAAGTTAGGATGAATTAAGTATGGAGTTGTTTTTTGAGCTATATGCAGTTTCTCGCCTACCCCGTAAGGCAACAGCATGATTAGGTATGAATAAAAGATGAATAAACTTTAAAAATAAAAATACTTGCTAATGTAATATGTAAACAAATATAACATTAAATTAAATACCAACATGTTGCTTTTATGTTAGAACAAGATAATTAAATGATTGGTTTATTATAAATATGTTTCTAAATAAAATAATTTAGTTTCTCCACTTTTCCACTGTATATCAGCATTTCATCAGAAGTTATGCCTCTGTGGATATATGATAATAATATCCTGAAAGTAATTTCAAATCATAGTTTGGTCTAAATTGAGCCCCATTTCATTTATCATAGCCTCCACCCTCTTTATAAATATTGTAAAACCTAGATATGTCACAACGTAGAAAGAAATGGCTGTATAAATAATTTTGAAAATACAATGTAAATATGCATTCTAAATAACAAATATGTTTTTATCGAATATTTCCTATGTCAATCTTTTTCAATCTTGAAAAACACCCATTTACCAAGAACATTTGAGATTTTTCAGGCCCTAAAGACAAGGGTTGAAGTCCTCTCTCCCGGAGTTAAGCGTTCCTATTCTTGTTGTCAGGTGAAAATGAGATATGTGCTAAGGGCACTTCAGGCGCCCCTACAACTAGCTCTATTTGTGGACCAGGTCTCACATGTGTCAAAGAAGAGGATGCGTCAGATGCATACTGCAAATCATGTAAGTGTTTTATCATAGCACAGTAGAGAAGAAAATTAAAAACGAACAGTTATACATCACATCCTCTTCTCTCAATTTATACTTTCATTCAGCTTCCAAGTAAACAAATAAAGTGTGTGTGTGTATATATATCTATATATATATATATATATATATAATATAATATATACACACACACACAATACACACACACTCTGTGAGGATAGGTTTAGACACTAGGATTCATACTTTGTAACATGACATTTATTCTGCACCCGCCACTTTCTTTTTTGTACATATGCATTCTACACAAAATGCCACATTACCCAGTCAATATATATTTTGAAAATTAATATATATATATATATATATATAATATATATATATATATATATATAATATATATATATAGTGGCGGGTGCGGATACAAAGTGTGAATCCTAGTGTCCAAACCTATCGTCTCAGAAAATAAACAGGAATCTAAAAACTAGGTAGGTACAATAAATGTAAGATTTAATAAACTCAGGTTTTAAAGTATCAGTGAAAAACGTACCATATTTAAATGTAATCTAATTTGTAAATGATCACCTAAAATATATAGATATTTTAATAGTTTGAGGTCCAAGCCATGGTTGATAGCATTTAAACATCAAACTTCTGGCCTCTGAAAGATTAGTTCAAATCCTGATTAGATTTCAATTTAGTCTTAGCTTGGTGAAAAGGCAGATGAGGCACTATATGTTTGGTACTTGGTACCAACAAAACCTTTTGTTTTAAAAGCTTGTAAAAACCATCAGGGGTGGGTAAAGCTTCGAAATGTCATTCCAAAGGAAGTTATGCTATGGAATTTTATCGCTCAAGAAAAATCTTTCGACCCTGGCCTGGTTTGAACCCACACACATCAGGTCCTGAGTTGAGCACTTTACCTAAAGACCACCTAGGTCAACTACAGTATTACTGTACTATATGAAAACTACAATGTCCATTCAAATGTACAAGAAAAACACTAGAAATAATACAGATTGTTATTGTGTGATGTTTCGAGCAGTGAACACGACATGCATACAACAACAGCAAGAGTATGAGGAACGCAAATCATCTGGTAAATTGAGAATGACAGAGTTGCGACCACAATGTGATGAGAAGGGAAATTTCGCACCTGCCCATTGCATTCAAGGATCAATGTAAGTTCAACATATTAAGAAATTATGTTTGCTTAGCCTATATAGGGATTTCTTGCATAATGAAAAGGCCTTGAACTTTAGTTCAGTTTGTTCAAAACATTGTCACATTATTTTTATTATTTCTAGATGTTATTGTGTATCTAACACTGGCGAAAGAATATTTGGTGAACAAGTTTACACAAATTCTGCAATGCTCACAGATATGACCTGTGGTGAGTTTAAATATTCTTCATGATGCAAAAAGCATTTTAAATATCTAACTATAATTACTTACTTATGCACTCTATAGCATTAGGAACTCAAAAGCTCATTGTTGCACTTTCAAAAGTATGCCACTTGTTCTTATTTTGAGCTAGTTCTATCCAGTCCACCTCATTACAACCTATATTGAGCTAGTTATATCCAGTTAACTTCATTACATCCTATCTCTTTAAGCTCTATTATAATGTTATCCTCCATTTGTGTCTAGGTCTGCCCAGTCCACTTCATTACACCCTATATTAAGCTAGTTCTATCCAGTCCACCTCATTACACCCTATATTGAGCTAGTTCTATCCAGTCCACTTCATTACACCCTATATTGAGCTAGTTCTATCCAGTCCACCTCATTACACCCTATATTGAGCTAGTTCTATCCAGTCCACTTCATTACACCCTATATTAAGCTAGTTCTATCCAGTCCACCTCATTACACCCTATATTGAGCTAGTTCTATCCAGTCCACTTCATTACACCCTATATTGAGCTAGTTCTATCCAGTCCACCTCATTACACCCTATATTGAGCTAGTTCTATCCAGTCCACTTCATTACACCCTATATTGAGCTAGTTTATCCAGTCCACTTCATTACACCCTATCTCTTTCAGCTCCATTATAATGTTAAGGGTATGTAACTCATAATTGTGTAACCTCCTCCACTCCCTAGTATCTTCATTGATATTTGGGCCAAATATCTTCCTAAGACCCTTATTTTTAAACATCCCAGAGCTCATTTTTGTCCTACTTTTGAGGAAAAACTCCTACTTTTTGACCTCCAGAAGAAAGAAACTGTTTGGTTTGTAGAGGTTTAAGTGTGGATCTTCCTTTTTGCTGGTAAGTTAGCAAAACAAAATATATATCATAATGTGTCACAATGTTTGAATAAATTCAATGTATGCCCGAATGCTTGTACAGTATCTTTGAAATTCAATAGTTATAAAATTATTTTTGGAGGTAGTGTTATAATTAACTATTTCCAACTAGAATAGGCTAAATTAAAAGGCTTGTTAGCTATCCTTGTGTTACCCCATGGAAATACTGGGGTAAAAGATGGGAAGAAAATGACTTTGCTTTTGAGAAAATAAAAAACAAACAGGATCAAATTCAAAAGAGGAAGACAACAATGTTGGACTAATTTTGTGCAAGTCAATATGAATCAAAGAAGCCCCAAAACAACTGAGTGTGATTAATTCTTTTTTTTTTTGTTTTTTTTTTTGCATATAACCCTAACAGGGGTGAAACAAAAATTATTTTTTATTATGATGTTTCACAGATTACTTTTTAAATATATTTTACTTTTAGGTGGAAGATAGTTTATTTTAACCTATGTCATCTTTTGATGATAATGAACATCATTATTGTAATAATTATCATTATTATTACTATTTTGTTTCACTATCATTATTTCCAAATTTGGATTTGTAATGGAATGGCAAAGTAAAATAAATGCTGTACTAAAGAGAAAATAGATTAAAGGGGGAAAGGGGCGGGGGAATAAAAGGAGAATTGTAAGGGGTTGACGATGGTTGAGCATTCCTCCTGTCTTCTTTTATAAAATACTTTTTCCTATTTTTGCTACAGGCCCAGTAACATAAAAACCTTGTTCTTAATTATTTATTTTATTTTGGCACTATGAGGGGAATATAGTTTTTTTAACATGTCCTTTTTTTTATCAAATTGGCAGTCCTACTTTTCCTACTCTTTCATCAAAATGTCCTACTTTTCCTACCTTTTGACACCCAAAATATGCTCTGAGGCCTGCTCCTAAACTTCTTTACATCATGTACAGTAAGAAACCATATTTCACATCCATAGAGGACAACCGATAAAACTATTGTTTTGATTATTATAAGTTTTAAATTCCTTGAAAGCAGGTAAGATGTTAACTTATTGACCAATAATATCACGCATTTACCAACTGTATTCATTACCTAATTTCACAATTAAACATCGTAAATTTTGCAATACACTGGGAAAAGATGTCCTTATGTTGTCCTAGCCGGTCCTCGAACTGAGGGCGGTGTAACCCTGTCTAAGTCTCCCAGTGTTACATTCTATCCTCTCCACTGCCTGTCCTACCAGTCCTACCAACCCCGGTACCATCCTTAGTCTGAATTCCCCAGATTCCCATAAATCACTATGGACCGCCCAAAGGGGTGGGTAGTATTCCCACTCCCGAATTTCATCCCAAAAATTTTTTATTTCCTCCCCCTCACCCGAATCCCCCGCCAGAACGGGCAAAAAAGCCCTCTGGAAAAAATCCAACTTCAATTCCCGTCAGGGTTACGTATGAAATTCATACGTAATCCTGGCGGAGTACTAATCGTCCCCCTGAACCGACCCCGGAGCCTCACTCGATAACAATTCATGCACTGTCCGGTCGTCGAACCGGGATCACCGGTTCCGTGTCCACCCCTTCTTTTTGCTTTACCCTTCTCTCTCGATGTTTTACAACCCATTTTCATGTGCCTCTCTTCACCCCCTCCCCCCGTTTACGCTCCACAGCCCTTTTCTCAATTCCTGTCACCTCCCGCGTCTCGCGGGGGGAACCTTCACTCCCACCGGTCCAATAATTTTTATTTGCCCCCCTCTTTTGTTTCCCACACCTTGTGAGGCAAAAATCGCCCACAGGGTAAAGTTTATTTTATTTTCCCACCAGGGCTACGTATGAAATATCTGCATAGCCCTGGCGAGTACTAATGTTTTTCTCCGACCGACCCCGGCGGCTCACCCGACCAGGGCCACTCCGCTTGTCTTATCTTTTCCCATTCCTATGTTTCTTGTTTTTCGCTCCTTTGTTTCTGCTTCTGCTCCCTCTCTCTCCTTTGTACTATATGTATTTTTTAACGGTCCTGGCGACCCAATATGAGCTATGGGGTGGGTTTTTATACCTATTTTCCCACCCCCAACCTATAGATAGCAGCCTTCAGCCCGCCAGGGCGCCATTGTCTTTCTTTTTGAGTTTTGTATTTTACGTCCATGTCGTGTCTGTTTTCGAGAGCCCTTCGGGGCTGGTGTTAACTGTCTGTCCTTTATGTTTCTCATGTTTTATTAATGTTTTTACGTATATATGTGTTACAAAAATAAATAAACGCTTACAAACAAACATAATTTTTTTTTAGCACCTGTCTCATTACCTATACTTATTTACATTAAATACAATTATATTGATATGTAAATTGATAGGTAAAGTTAATTTAAGTGAGTTCAAATATCTTGAAAAGAAAAAGGTCAAATCTAAATTAACTTTATTCCCGTAGTCTTAAAAAAAACTAACAGTTGATCACTATTCTTTTTGTGACATAATAAATCCATTCAAAACGATAATTTATATCTGTTTTGACTTAGGTACAGTTTAATAGTCAAGACTTAGTATGCCGCAAGTGTGGCACTATACCAAATTAAGAACGATACCTACCTAAACTCTAATGAATGGACCTGTTTCACATGTGAAACAGGCCCATTCCATTTCATTCCCTTCTAGGCGTATTCATGCTGACTATGAAACTGACCCTAATTTTTTGTACTTCAGAATGTTCATTGGCTGCCTGGACTAGTGGTCAGCTTTTGGACTTTGAGACACAGTCATCTCACTGTCTTGCCAATGGTTCTTATGACCCTCTACAATGTGTGGGTGGCAAGTGTATTTGTGTAGACATTGAGGATGCTACCCCTGTCAGCGGAGGCAAGACGGTGAACATTGAACTAGTCTCCAACGATACTCTACCTTGCTGTGAGTCTATTAAAATGCAACACAAGGTGAAAAGGCTGTCTTTATGACCAAGTGGTTGGGAAGGGTAAATAAATTCTTAGGAAATCTTGGATTTGAACTCAATTGTTGCCTAAAATAATTTTATATTTGTATATGGCTTTGTTCTAGTACGATTAAGACACTATAGTTCCCGATTTCTTTTTTTAGCACCACCTCTCACTACCTGTTTGGCTTATAAACATATGTACTAATTACGCTAATGATATGAGGAAGATTGAATTTAGAAGTGTATTTGAATTTGTGTGGAAAACCATTTAGGGAAAACCACCCTCAATACACCCAACCAGGATTATAACTTTGATCTACTAGTTATCGGCAATCTGGTCTAAGTGTGGTGTCCTAGGTTAAGTTAGGTTTTAACACCTCTATGTAGAAAATGACATATTTTAGTACCAAAGTGATCTAATGATGAGCATTAGCATGGACCTTAGTAGCAATCTTATTTGCTACACACCTTTTGAACATCTTGTCTGATCCAATTTTCTGGTGACAAGAAGATCAAAGCTTGAATCTAAATAAGGTGTCTTGGGTAAGTTTTTCCTATATGGTATTACATTGTTCTTCCAAACAAATGCGGGTATATTTCCTCAACTATACCTTCGTTCATACCCCATTAATATGATAAATTGCACTAAACAAACTTATTATTATTATTAGCACCGCGTCTTACTACCCGTTCGGGTTATACGCACTTACGCTAATGTGTAATGGTAGGGTGATTGTGAGATGAAATGGAGGACCTACAGTTTAACGTGGAATCCGAACCACGGTGGAGGCCTGGCATTCCCCACATTCACAAGATGTCTTGTCAGAGGTGAAGGAAGGGTTTGGTAATCATATAAATCTGTGCTGGGACCGAGGATTGAACCCCGGAACCCAGCACAGAAGTCCGACACCTTACCCTAGACCGCCAGGTCACCTAAACAAACTTGAATGCTTTACCATAATATAATTGTTTTATATCCACTCATACATTCATACCTATTATTTTGTTATATGACTGACTCAAGTATTATCGCAGCTTTGAGCAAAGAAAATATTGATAAATTAGAACTTCTGTTTATGTTGATTGTTTGATAAGAAATGTTAGTACTATGTTTCTGACAGTTGATTCGAGTCTGCACGAGGAGGGGGAATTTGACCACGAATGTGAAATGAATCGTGTGCAAGATCTAAACACTAAGAGGAGTTTTCAGCTTCAAGGCTATAATGTTGTAGGCCTGGAAACACCTCAATGTACTCCAGACGGGAACTACCATCGAGTGAGAGTTGTGAATGATGAGTAAGTTAGTCTCACCTCAGTTAGTTAAATTTCAGAATAAACTTTGGCCACATTTGTTTAGGAAACACTATTTCTAAATAGTAAGGAGTCTAACTAATTCCAAACAACTATGATGGCTGTTAACTAACTAAATGAGCTCTAGAAGTTGTTTTTTTTTTCAACTACATGATTTTAAACATAAGTTGTTTAAACTCTGTATCATTTGATTTAATAATTAATCATCATTAACCGTCTCATTTACTAAGTAATTTTGGTTGTTCTGGATGCCAATCACCACTTAAACTAATCAATTTGAGTAAGAAAATTCACACTATACCGTTATATTAAATGGAGCATGTATGACTATAGTTGACTTCACACACAACAGTTGCAATTTTTACTTATTAATCTAATTAAAATAATTAATTGGTAGTGTTACGTTTGGTTAACATATGTGCAAGTATTAATCACTATTTTTTGTTTTCAGTAAAGTATGTGTGGATCCTGATGGCAATTCATTAGGCTTCAAGGTCAATAGATTCGGCTCAGATGCTCTAGACATGGATTGCAGTATGTTTTTAAAATTAAAAATTATGTGTATAGCTTTCATACTCAATTATAGCAAAAGTTTGTTTTTACATATAAATATATTTTTTCAATTCCAAACGAGTTCAAATTAAATAAATTAAATATTCTTGAAGTTTGAATATTTTTGGTTTATTGTTTTATGCTTGAAAAAATCATTCATAAAAGGTTTTTGTTTGGGGCTTGTATATGTGTGTATTGTTTTATTTTGAACTATGTTTACTGTGTTGTTTTGCCACCAAGAAACTTGGTTGGCATCTGTTGTGCTTTTTTTTTTAATGGTATCCTGCGCGCTCGCATTACTGGTCGTGGGCAGCCCAGTCTCATTTTGGATGTCATCCCGTGTATATATTAGAGTATCGTATCCCATAAACATTCCGTGGTTGTGAATACAAAACTATACAGTCCACTTCCTACCAAACAGTTTTAATACACAATTGTTTCTAATTTTTAATTCTAAGCTGATAAATCTAGTTACTATCACCACATGCAATTCAATTAATTCAGATTTTTAATATGAATATTACCTCATTTGTAATATACATAACATCTCAAAATGACAATTAATGATCATAAATGTAGTTTTTATATGTTTAAATCCATTATTGTTTCCAGCCTGGGTCAGTTTTTTATTCAAGTAATATATTTCTATGCCTTATAATCTATCTTAGGACAGGCACAACATCCAATCCTTGGCCGTCAATTTATCAATGTGAAAGGATAAACCTATATTTTAATCAATGATACATTTTTGGTCATGCCGGGAATCAAACTCGGTACCCTTAGCTCAGTAGGCAGACATGCTATCAGCTGAGCTAAGGTGTTGGAATGTATTTTATATGTCAATATTTTTTAATGACAAAGTTTTGTAATTGTTGAAGCCAGGATATTTTTTGGAAGCAAAGTCAAAATTTCACACACCTCTACTAATGAGACACTTTTATGATGTCAGTTAGGAAAAGCAATTTAAGATATATTTAGTTTAGTTTAATATAACCACACATGTGAAACTCTCATATTTTTTTTTATTATCCATACGTACGCTACAGTATATTTTTGTTTTATTGGCTACAGGGTATATGTCACTACACAAAAAACTTGAATTTTTAAATTTTGTGCTCTCTTAGATTGTGCACGGACACGTTGGCTTCTCACGCAAGCTGGATTGAAAGAACTGCCAACATGCAAAATTAATGGGAACTTTGAAAACATCCAGTGTTATAGAGGAGTATGTTTCTGTGTGGACCTCAATGGAAACCAGATAAGTGATGAAACTGATGAAAACAATAAGAATTATCTTGTGTGTTAAGAAAACAAATGCTTTCTAATGTTTATCAAGATTGATGGCACTTGACCGCTAGATTCAAAAAAACATTTAATGGATTGATAAGCACGATCTTTATACTTAACATAAAATTGAAGGCAGAAAATAATTCATATTTAAAACACTGCACATTATAGTGCTGAAGATGAAACTAAATGTACACAGAATATTTGTTTAACTTTTTCTCATATTTTTAATCTATAGTTAGTTTTCTTAAAGATGATTAGGTGTGTGGGCACTTTCAATGTTTATAAGACAAATAAAAATGAATCAAACAAATTATATTCAATGCTTAAATGCCCAAAATCATTTTAATTGATTCACTATATTGTTCTTCTTAAATTAATTTGATGTCTAATTAAATTATAATAGTATTTTCTAGATTAAAATCAACAGCGTTTTACTATATATATTAGGGTCCCAGTATCCAATGAGTCAATTATCCACTGTTTACCGCTGCCCAATTTTACTTATTTTTAATTAAGGAATGATTAAAAATGAGGTGGCAATGGAGCATTACTTAGACCGCAGACCTCCTGGTTCCAAACCTACCACTTCTTTTCTGGTGGAGCTGGCTAGGATGATCCTTCAATTTAACAACTTCCGTTTTCTAGACAAACACTACCTACAGATTAAGGGTACAGCTATGGGTACACGCATGGCTCCTTCATATGCAAATCTCTACATGGGACTACTAGAAGAACGCTTTCTACATTCTCAGCCCATCAAACCATATCTATGGCTTCGCTACATCGACGACATTTTCATGATCTGGCCTCACTCCGAAGAATCCTTGGACGTCTTTCTAGATAATCTCAACAATTGCAGCCCCCTAAACTTCACCCACAATAAATCACATCATAGTCTTACCTTCCTTGATGTGAATCTGTTCCTTGAAAATAACCAAATTCGTACCACTGTACATATAAAACCCACCAATCACCAACAATACCTCCACTACCATAGCAGCCATCCTTCATACACAAAAAGGTCTCTACCATTCAGCCTTGCCACACGAGCCAAACGGATATGTTCAGAACCCGACGATTTAACTGAATATTGCAAACAACTTTCCACAGTTTTCCAAAGTAGAGGTTACCCCAAGCCTCTAATAGACAACCAAATCTCCAGAGCACTCTCCAGGGATGACCACGACCCTCCAAAAAAAGTTGAGGACATCCCTCTCACAACCCAATACCATCCTGGTCTACAACGTATCAACACCATCCTTAAATGTGGTTACAAATTCCTAACCAGTTCTACACAGACCCAAAACCTTCTTAGTTCACCCCCAAGAGTTACTTTCAAACGGCCACCCAATCTCCACAATATTCTAGTCCATCCCAAACTTCCTGACCCCAAGAGAATCCGAGAAGAAAAACCTACTACCAAAGGTTCACACCCCTGCGGTAGCACCCGTTGCAGCACATGTGGAATACACCTACCAGCTACATCCTTCAACAGCAAAGTAACCAAATTGGAATACAAAATCCCTGGGTATTACAATTGCAAAACCAATAACTTGATATATCAACTACAGTGCAAATCATGTGATGCAGAATATATAGGCCTCACTACAGGTTCTCTCAAACAGCGAATGAACAATCATCGCTTTGACACAAACCACAAAGATCCGGACAAGCCTGTACCCATCCATGCTAGTACCCACAACCAGGACTTTCAAACCTGCTACACCACCAAAATATTAAGAGCATTTCCCAAACAGTGCAACAGTTCTCAACTTAGACAGTGGGAACTGGCCCACCAATGGATCACCAAATCAAGATTACCACCAGGCCTCAACAGAAGATAGTTTATTTCTATAATATTATTATTATTATTATTTTCTCTTTTTTCTCTTGTATATTATTATTATCATCATCATCAGTTTTCTATAAATATTAACCACAACCAAGGAATTTATTTCTACTCCCAAAAACAGTTGGCACAATTTGTTTCTAACAGTTTAATTCAAAATTCAAGATGGAGTAATCCATTGTTTGTGTTATTTGTACTCTCTTCTTCTTTGTGTTTGATAAAGGCAACAATGCTGAAATATTATTATATTTGTGTTTAAAATGTGTGTGTGACTACTTCTACTATAGAAGACAGAAGAAAGGAAGAAGATGTCACCTTTGTGCATTGGATTCTTCCCACATCTTTCCTCTTTCCCTAGGTGGGCTTTCTTCATCAAATTTATTCTTATTCTTAGTAGTTTATTTTTCCTATTTCTTTAGTTTTATCAATTTCCTTTATTATAAAATTTTAATTAAGGAAAAAATTGTTAATACACTATCACTCCCACTTCATCTCCTCATCGTGGGTATTGTACTATCATATCACTGCCATTGTCATCATGTGATCGTCTCAACAAGAAGAATGAAGAATAGTAAGTAAACAGTACGCATTATTATTACTTTATTTAATGTCGGTAATGTCTTACTGTGAATAATTTATCAATTAAAATTTACCGTATTTATGTATGTTACATGAATATCACGTTGTATAATAATTCAGTACCATACGTGGTTTCACGTAACTGCGGTTGATCTATTACCAGCGGATATGAGGGCCCTACTGTATTTGTAACATATATTAAACAACATATATTTTTGGCTAATTACTTACAATATTAGCTAATTTATATCACTTGTAAAAATTTTAAAATTAATATAAACACTATTGTTACAATATAAAATCATAGTCATTATTTGTAAGGCTGTGCAAACCCTCAAAATATTGAATCCCAAGTCTTACTAAGAATCGGATTCAATTTGAAGCTTCAAATCTTAATAAATATTATAATATTTAATATATAATAATAAATATTCAAATTCGATTCAACATTTCAAATCCGAATAAATCCTATATTTAGATTTGATGGGTTTAATTCATAGCTGTTTAACAAATTGATATAATCAGTCCTGAAACCAGTTGCATGGTATAATGACAAGAGAAATTAACTTGATTTCAAAGGTCATAAAGGACATGTGGGGAGGGACAGTAGTTTGTGATTGGTGAATATCTTGTTCTTTAACTAGGCTCCCTTTTTGTAAATATTATAAAAAAAGTATTTGATTCAAGTCAGTTTACCAAAATTCTAATTTGATTCGAAATATAAAACCTTGGATTCACACACACGGGTTAAGTTATTTGTGTACAAGTGAATAAGCTCATTTAAATACATTATAATACTATCCTTCTTTGTAGTTACAATTTCTTTACTATATTGATTAGTATCATACATATTCAATATATTAATATATAATAGAGTGTTTTACTCTTCTTTATTTTTGATCTACTAGTTTTAAAATCTAATACCAATAAAGATTTACCTACCTTAAAACTTTAAAATAAATTAGTATATTAGTGTTAAGTTAGATTCTATTATAATCTCACTGTATTAACATTTTAAATAAACTATACAATCATTATTTAAACTCTATTAAAATATTAAGAACAATAATTTACAATAATATTTATATCACTCATATTGTACAAGCAGTAATTACAATTTAAATTTAGTTTAAAGAAGTTTTGTCATTGCCACAAATGGTATCAACAGCATTCCAAAGTTTGATGAGAATGTGACACTTCCACCTTGAGCCCAGCTTGCAAAAAGAGCTTTAAAAAAATAAAATTAACAATTTAAAATAGTTTTTTAAAATAAATCTTTCCTACTAAACCTTTTCAAGTTGACATTAACTTTATAAACTTTTTAGTTACTAGTATATATATTAAAGCAGGTGCATGAAATAGTGATTGAAACAAACACAATATGGCTTTCATAATGAAAAGAACAACACAGCTCACATTTAGCATTGCTGCCAATGGACAGAGAGGTAATGGCTGCCTCTTGAAGAAAATCAATGATTAGCACCTAATTCTTTGACCTTTTGTGTTTTTTGGTTTCCTTTTTTTTTATAGATTCGATTTGTGTATTTTACAACCTCTCCTGATGAGTTATGATAGAATGGAACCTGACTGATAACGGTCAATTTTCATCAAAGTGTGAGTTGGGTTCTTATTTTTATTGTAAAAACCAAATTGTGTTAATTCCTTTTGTATGTTTCTATCCAACTTTATTGTAACGTCTTTCAAATATAACAAAATACCTCAAAAAGTGAAAAGAGGTTTTCCTTAAAACCGTGTTAGGGTTTTTAATTAAATTTGTGCTTAGTTTTATATAATTATATCATGTTTAATTTGTTTTTTTAAGGTTATATTATGACATGCTTAAGGCACTTTATTTCACACATATTACAGAATAGTTTATGAACTTACCTGAATCCTCATTATTGGTGGCCCAACCTACAATTTTCTCATCTCTGTTCTGGACACTAAGCCACATAGCAAGTGGCTGGAAATACTCCAACAGAGGCCTAGAGTCTAGTTTGTCAGTTCGACCTTTAGTCATCACATGGATTATTTCCGACCAAGAACGAGATGACCCCATAGATAAGATCTCGCTGAAATTATAAATAAGTAGGCTTACGGCGGTGACAAATACTGTACTATGAAAACACACAAATAAAGTGTTTGTCCAATGATTAACCTACCTGAGTAAACGACCAGCTTCCCTAGATCTATAAATGTCACAAGTGTGTAACGGACCAAAGTGTCCAGCTGCTTGACAAAGTGACTCGTGGAGTTGAAATTGGAGAATCAAACTCACAAAGTATCTATAACAAAATCATATATTAACCATTTTAATGCATATAAACTAAACAGGTAGTAGGATGTGATAATAAAAAAATGTTTTTAATATTAATGCAGTGTTTATGTCAATCATTTGAATTGTGCTTTAGCTGAAAATCAGAGTTAAATAAATATTGGATTTTCTATTGTCATTCTCTGTATGAAATAAAGTTTACTAAGCAAAATATAATATTTAATAAATATATATGATAGAAATGTAATCTCTTAGTGAAGAATGATCCTGAGCATGGGATTAATCCTGGATAACTCAAAGATAGGGCTAAGTTAAAGGTCCAGGGTTCTGTTTCTGTGTCCAGGAGTCATTTTACAAGCAATTTATATTAATTGTTATGAGACGTTCCTACTTTACAACTTAACATAAGCTTTGAAACTCTTGCAACCAATTTTGGTGTAATGAGTGATCACAATGAACTAGTTTTATTCTAATAAATAAACCCTTTATGTTTTTAAGAGTTCTAGATTTTTTTTATAATAGTGTGACAATTTATAGTGTACATTTTAATGACAGTGATATAAACATTAATTTGACTTGAACAGTACCTGATATATGGCATGTCGGCCACTACATGATACTTGGCGGCAGGGTCAAAGTCGTTTTCAGAGCGAGGGATTGGAGGAATTATTCCTTGATGCCTCATTCTCAAGTCCCACCACCGAGAATTCATCTCTTCTACTTTCCATTCTTCGGAAAATAATCGCCATCGCCACTAAAAATTATACATCAATTTGTTCAAAAATTTTTTTTTAAAGTGCTTTTACAAGTTACAAAAGAAATTTACTTACTTGGTCAACAACATAAGCAAATGGCAGGTAAGCTACTTTATCCAAGGCCATGGTTAAGAGGAAGTTGATGTTGGTTTCTGGAAGAAAAAAATAAACTTATTTATAATTTTTACACCTATAGCCCAGTAACAAGAGAAAATGACCGTTTGGGAAGTGGGGAAAAAAGTAGTTTTACACAAAATGATGACATTTATTTTTCTGGTCACAGAATATCACTTAGAGTGTAACAACTTTAAGAAAACAGGAAAAGACTATATAAAAGTATATAATACTGCACAATAACACTGGTATATCCCATTATGAAATGAAAAGTGTAGCAGATTCTCAAGCCTATCTTCCCCCCTTTCTCAAGTTGTCTGTCTTCTCTTGTTAGTTAATTTATTTCTATAGATGGATCAGATTCACTTTTTATTGAATCCAAATCTTTGTTTTATCTACATATCCTAGAAAACATGATTATCAAAAGAAGTTAACTTTGCCAAATTAATATAATTTTTTTCTCTTCAAGATCAATGTCCCTATCAAGTGATAAACTAATGCTTTACTTTACCTCCATTACTGTTTCCAGCCTGTGGCCTCGGTCAATTTTTTATTCAAGCCATATATTTTTCTGCTACCAGCTGGCTTGGCCTGCTATAGCTTCAAAATAAGTAATATAATAGCTATTAAAAATAATTCTATTTCAAAATTTGATTTAACAAAAATTATGAATCTGTTTTTTTTTTTAATATTGAATCTGATATTTTTTTTTATCCTTGACTCATGAATATTCTTAAAGATTAGAAGATTTAAAGGACCCATCCCAAATTCTTTCATTTAGTTTTAATTTCCAATGTTTTAAGATATAAATTTTCTCAAAAGACCCTACTAAAATCTTATATCAGTATTACTCTCATAGATTAACAACTTGGATTGCATGTATACATTATGGATAGCTATGAGCTATTTAAATTACTGTTTATGTTGGTCATCTCACCATATTCATCTGTAATGTTATTCAACAATCCAATCCTCTGCAAATGTCGAGGTGTGATGACAGACAATTCTATCATTGCCCCCACTGCTTCATGGAAACCTACAAGGTTTAATAAATACTTAAATTATATTATATTACATAGTGGCAGCAAAACATTACACTCAAAATAACTTGTGTTCCTCCTTTCATCAAGTTTGTTCTTATTAGACTCCTGTTTCATATCTTGCACATGTGGGGGTCTGGTGTAGTATTAATTCATTTCACCATTCGGGAGCTGAAGGTGGAGACAGAGGACAAAGTATAAGCTCAGGCTTTTACAGCTCGAGCCCGAAGATCTAAATATCCGTACATCAAGAGAAAGAGAAACAAACACTTGAAGTCTCCATTCAAAAGGAAGAAGTGAGACTCATACCCCCTCAGAGGTAACCAAAGGCTCCGAAAAGGTCACACGTGAGGTAGGTGTGATACACATTAAATTAATTAATGTTTTCAGCAGGGCTATTATGACCACAATGCAAAACAAATTTGTGACCGTTAGCAGAGAGATGCTAGACTCTGCGTAAAAAGTTATTATGGCCGACCACTTTGCGAAAGCAAAGTCCTTGCGAGTGCAAATATTTTCCTAGTAGCATGACACTAAGTTGTGCAGACATTTTACTTGTCCTTTGGTTTGTGTTATGAGGTTATGTTTGCTAGTTTTTTTAAATTTGTTACTTGATTTAAATTTGCCATCTCATTAGCCCAATATAATAATCTCAAAACATTTTTATGTGTGTTTTACATAATCTAACTTTAAATAGACCTATATCATAATGTAGGCCAATAGTGGGGATAGTACGCTTACACTGAATGTTAAAAGAATACTTTCTTTGAAACATAACACTATCAAAATGCATTATTATTCACCATCAAAACATTGATAATTCAGTTGACAAGATAATAAAAAGGCAGGCCTAATCTGTTTAAGATTCCTCAGCAAAAATCTAATGATGTAATCATTTTTAAACTGAATCATACATACAGTAGTAATTACTATCCACATTAATGTGAGTTGTAGGCCTCTGAAATATTACAGCCAAGACTGGAAATAACCAAAATAAGCCCTAGCTTAATGTTTGCATGCGGTTTGGCTTAGGCCTAGGTTTTTTAATCATAAAAGGTTTACTAAATTTATCTAAAACCGATAATTAACTGAAAAGCTTTTCAATCTAGTTACTACTACTTCCTGAGGAAGGTGCTTTAATAGCATCGAAATATTGAAGTGTGTGTAAATATGTGTTAGTGTCTTTTCTTTTATTTGTGTTCTACCATTTTCCTAATACTTTATTATTTTATTCATTACAAAGTATAGTGCAATTTGTGTTCATGTTTGCTAAAGTATATTATTTAGTTTCACATATATTATGAGTTTTGAGCAAACATCTTCGTTTTTAAACAATAGAGTGAGAAAGTCAGTGCGAGTTCCGTTCCATTTATTTTAAATATTTCTTTAAGAAAAACCTTTTTTCACTTTTTGTGATATATATTGTTATTTATGGAAGAAGATCGAGGAAAGAATAAAAGAAACACATAAAAAGAGAACAAACGCAGTGGGTGTTCATGAGCTGCTACAACATTGCCCCATTAGTATAGTCAAATGTGTATAGCCCAGATAAGTAGTAAGATGCGAGTAAAAAAAAATTGTTTGTTTCTTGCCCAAGCTAGTAAATATAGTAGTTCTTATTTGAAAATAAATAAAATATACAAATATAATTCTGAAATTAAAATGGCTTTGTTTTGAGGCTCTTAGATTTCATGAATAGGCTGAAGGTTCAGCCAATACTAGATAAAGGAAGCACAAAAAAAAAAAACTAAAATCGTGAGTCAACTTTATAATATGTACCTGGGTTTGCCCCATCTCTGAAAAGTAATGGTTGGTTGGCATACTGAAGGTAATACTGTATATGCGCCATTTCATGATGAATGGTCTGTAAATCCTCCATTGTAACTTCAGTACATGTTTGATCCTGCGAAAAGAACAACATATTCAAACCTTGTTTAGAGTCTATGTCAATAACATCAAGTTGAGCAACATGAAATTAAATCCTCACCGGTAATCATTGTGGTTACAGAAATCCCAAGCTGAAGCTCTGCAAACAACATCTCGGCCAAGGGGCTTTTCCAACATCGAGTGGTGCCAGAACTCGGGTGGCATTGGATTCATCCCCATTGACGTGTAGAACTCCTCTGCCAGCTGAAACATTCTGAAATAAATAAACTTTGGATGAATCAAGTTTTCATATAATCAGCAAAGAAGAAATGATGTGTGGAGGTCAATGTTGTTTTCCCCACTATGCTGTGCAACGGCTGACATTAAACTGGAGCTCACTCTATGCTTCATTTATCATTGATCATTTCATCATAGGAAACAGAATGATCCATCAAGTCAAAGCAATTCACAAAAAAATTATATAAACCCAAATGTGTTTGTTTAAAGTATGGACTTAAAAATATAAAGCTCGCTTAGTAGATTATTTAGAAACTAAGAAACCTAAACAGCATGTATAACCTTACACATCAATCCTGGCGCTAAAAATGTATTAATTGCATACTTTTTAATGTAAATTGATAAAAATAAAACTAATGAAAAACAAACCAATGAGTCAAAATGATTGAAGAAATTTCACTTACTGAAAGAGTGAGGGGGAGGGGGATGTCAGTAGAATCCAATGCATAAAGGTGACATATTCCATCTTTTATAGTATAAAAATCCACACACACACACACAAAACATTGAAATACAAAGTTTTTTATGTTTCAGCATTGTGTTATCATGGCCTCTTTCTTTAGGTGGAATTTCTTCACTCAATGTTCGCTCATAGGTTTATTTTTACTAATTTTTATCAATTTCCAAGTATTATAAAATCATCTAGCCATTGAGCCCCCTTATTAAGCATTCTACTGTCAAAATAGAAAACTAAAAATAAAGTTTTCAAAGAGTATAGTATAAGACATCATTTTAAAATAAAAAAGGAATCATTCATTAGTTATAACACCGACACATCATTAACAAACCAACCATAAACACTGGGAAGAAAGCACAGGATGATTTTTATACATATATCTACAAAAATAATACAACTTCCAAGTGTAATTTCAAACACTGTGTCAAACCCAAATTTCTCTCAAATATAGTTTGGACTTTAGACGTAACCAACTTACCTCAGAGGAGTATATCCTTGCCGCAACATTTCTGGTGTCACATCCACAGACTGTTTGCCCGGATATGGCAAGACAATGTCAGCTAGATTTTTCCAGTTCTGCGCCCACATATTACCTGTTTTTCAAGTGCAAACAAATGTTCAAATTTAATTACTTTAGTATGAAAACATATCCCTTAAAATGGCAGCATATATTATGAGTTGGAATTAGATCCTCAAATTTTAGAACACTTGAATCCTTAAGGATATTCAAGATTCGAGAAAATATCAGATACAAGATTTGAAAAAAGTAAAAACTTTTTTTTATAAATATCTATTTTGAATTGGAATTTGTTCTAGAGCTCTAATACTGCTTAATAGTGGTTAATCCCCAACATACACATGTAGTTATAGAAAAACTTAACCAGAGCCCAGACCATTGATTTAACACTTAACTTAATATATGAATGCATTTTAGAGAGAAAAAAAAATTCTATTATTATTTCATATTATTGTTGTATGCCTATTTCTTCTTATGCTCATAATTTTTTTATAAGATTCAAATTCAAGTTCAATATTGGGGAATTGTAGGTAAATTGAAGATTCAGATTTGGGATTCAGATCTGTAAAATAGTAGATCTGACCCATCTCTAAATATGAAATAGTTTAAAATTAATAGTTTTTGTTATTGATAAAATAAAATCTCGAAGTGATTTCTTCCAAATTTGCCTACAAGAAATTTGTTTTATGGTTATTTTAAGTAATTTTGAGTTGTCAATTGTTCGAGGTGGGTCTAGACATGCAACTCAAACTATTAAGTGACTGCTGTACTTTTAAAAACATTTTATTGAAATGGAACACAAGTTGTTGCTACTCTAAGGGGCTTAGACTAGCTTGCTTACTTACTTACTTACATCCATTGACTTGCTTAGATTCTTAATTCTCATTATTGTTCTTTAAGTATATAAAATCAAATCTTACTAATAAATTGTTTTCTAATCCCTTTATAAAAACTTAACCGAAATCCAATTGATATTGTTTAAACAATAATTTTCTATAAATGTGATAAAGTATATAATTTGAACATTAAATATTCCCGTTGAACTATGTCACATACCAAGAAGATGTGCGGGAATAGGTCCATCAGGCCTCACTCGCTGGGAGCCATATTGCTGAATTAGTCTGCGCCTTACATATGTGTGAAGCTGCCGGTATAAGGGTGCTACTGTTGCCCAAACTTCGTCTATGTGGGATTCAAATTCTTCATCTTCATACAATGAACGTTCCTGCTGGCCCGCATCACGAAAACCTGATGTACAAAAAGCTACATTGTTTGAAAGAAGAGCATGTTGGTTTCCATACTCAATTATTTACAAATAAATTTAACCTATTTAAATTATATGAGTATGCGCTGAGGAATAAAACACACTAAAAGAGTTGACCACTTGGATGTTATTCTGTATTAATCTCAACTCTTTACCTTAACGGGGTTGTTCACATAGCAGTATAGTTCCTTTATAAAGTAACCTAACTTTTTTTAAGCACTACGTCTTACTACCAGCGTGGGTGCATACTTACCAGTTACGCTAATGTGTTATGGAGGAAGAAGGTTCAATTTAAATAACGTGTACCCCCACTTGCATTGAGGGTACACGTTATTTAAATTGAACCTTCTTCCTCCATAACACATAGAGTCAATAAAGCACCCATATCACACATACAATTATCTATACTAATATTATAAAGAGGAAAGATTTGTTTTTTTGTTTGTAATGGATAAACTCAAAAACTACTGGACCGATTTTAAAAATTCTTTCACCAATATAAAGCTACATTATCAGGAGTAACATAGGCTATATTTTATTTTGAAAATTTAATTTATTCCTCATAAAAATGTTGATAGTATATTATATAGTCATTGGAAAAAAAAAGTTGTTGAAGGGAAAGAATGGGGTTGGTGAAGGGGCCGAAGGGGTAGGGGTGAGGAAAGAGGAATGAGATGAAAATAGGAGGGAGGATAAAAAGAGGGAGGGGCTATACAGTGATGGTAGGACTGTATTTTAAAAAAATAAGTAAAAAAAGTTTTGTTTTTATATTGACATGATGGAAGATTTGAAGTTTTGTTTTACAGGATTCTTTACAATATTTTTTTCACGGGGAAGGGGGCTAGTCAATAATAGAATAAGTAATATATTTTTACCAGTGATAGATTGAATCCTATATTTATCGAATCTGAATCTTTCAAAATTACAATCTTAGCTAAGTGCAAATATTTATAATTTAATCTAAAACAAACAAAAAAGTGTGTTGGCTTGGTGCCACAGACAAAATTAATGCTATTGTGTTTGTCATGTATATTACATCATAAAAAAGAAGTTATTTTAAATTATTAATAAACATTTTATATTGTCCTTTTTTGTGATGTGGTTACTCTCCCAACTTCACAAGTTTATATAATTATTTTTACCATCAACCTTAAAACTGTAATTTCAAGTCAAGGTCTTCGTAATTGTATTCAAGATACTTCTTTGAGATTTGGATGAATCTTTAATATCTCAAATAATATAGGATTCAAGGGAGTCAAGAATTTGAGCGTCCCATTTCTAATTTTTACAATATTAACTGAGTTGTTCTGTACTTGCCATTAATCCGAGCAGCTTTATTGGCTAGCTGCATATAGTGAATGTATCTACTCCTTATGGGTGGGCCCACACTGTCGCGCCACCTTTCCACAAGTGAAGCTGTTCTTCGTAGTCTCGAGTGTGTGCCAAGGCTCGTGTTAGATCTAGTTATAAATTAAACAACAGTGTAACACACATTCTATAAAACAGAATCATAGATGTTGTATAAAACCTTTTTAAAATGTAGTTCATTAAATTATTGTGATTTGAAGAAAGCTATACTGTAGTACTATTAATTTTTAAAGAATAAGGAGGATATACACAGACCAAACATATAAAGTAATCAATAATTAACTATATTAATAATCATTTTATATAGCTTTGTGGTGAAGTTAAGGCTACTTAACCAAAATATAACTATTGTTTGCTTCTTAATGTAAATACTATATTGTAAATTGTTCATTCATAAGTATACCACAAGTGCAATGAGTTATTTGCTTAATAATGACCTAATTTCTAGGACTGTAATTATTATTGTCGTCTTCTTCGTCATTATTAATTTATTATTTATTATTTTATTATTATTATTATATTAACCTTTTACTATATATTATTATTATCATAACTTATGATTATTAGTATTATGAGATTATATTGCAGGTCACTACAGTTTACAACTAGGGGATTTGAACACTGGAGGACCTGACATTAACATCCACAAGCTGGATTAATTACACATTGTGATATAAGGAGAGGTGATGGAAGTTGCAATCAGATAAAATCTGTGCCAGGACCGAGGATTGAACCCCTGACCCCCAGCATAGAAGTCTGACACCTTACCCTAGATCGCCAGGTCACCTTCTAGAACTGTAAAAAATAAGAAAAACAAAAAAACTGCATTGTTTGGGCTCTACCAACTAATCTATCTAGGGACTACTCTAAACCCAAGACACATTATTCCATTAACCTTCCCAAGATTCCCGAACCATGAATACATACCACAACTAGAAAAATTACTAGATTTGCCATCACATATTCATCGTCAAGTCATATAATCTACAGCTGTCACTTTTGATAGATATTATCAATACTTATAAAATAATACCAACAAATAGTAATGCGTTCAATGTTGGCTGCAAAAAAAAGTATATGGTTTTATTATGTAGAAGACCCTTTTAATGAAAATTGGACCTTATGGATTAGTTTGTTGAAATTTTGAATAATGTTATCAACATAATGGGTTTGTCCTAGTTTCTACAGTGTAGCTTTATTTGTAGATGTTCATTGGCATTCTTTGGTGCCAAAAAGTGTGGGGTCATAGTCAGCTCTGCCAGTAACATATTAAGGTGCACCGGTAGCTCTACCTATTTAAGGTTTGTTACCTGGTTCCAATGCCAAGTCACAGTAATTATTCATCCGGTTGTGATAGGGGCACACCCTTGCTCTGGAGTATATATCCTTCATTTCTGAGATCACTTGTTGCAACTGGAAAAAAATAATTTTTAAATGAGTTTCTAGTTTATATTACAATAACAACCATACTACCAGCACAAGTTCTAAACTTAAAATATACTAATAATATTTTGAGAGTACATCAAACCTACTTTGCCATTTTTTTTTTACATTTATTACTGTTTCCAGCCTGTGGCCTGGGTCAGTTTTTTATTCAAGCCATATATTTTCCACTACCAGCTGGATTCAGTCCCCAGCCATTAATTTATTAGTGTGAAAGGGTAAACCCATATTTCATTAATGATAAATTTTCGACTTTGCCAATGATAGTTGAAATAACAAATTTCCAATATATATTTTTTTATTCACTATTAAAACCCAAATAATGTTGATGATGGTGAGTAATAAAGAGAAAAATAATGTACATATTATAAACATGTCAAAAAATAAAATTTAAGCCGATTTAGAATGTTGACTCTGAGCAAAGATGATTGGTTTGAATTCAAACGAGTTAGGGTTATTCCCCTCCTCTACAGGGGAATGCAACTGACTGCAGTTCCTTTGATTTCACACTTTTAATCCTGCTCCCTTAGATGTAGTTAGTTTAAGCTACACAGTAGTTTTAGTGTCAGAAAATAATGATTAAATACCTCATCAAACTCATTGTCTGGCAGACCTGCCCTGGTCTGTGTAACGAGCATATTGAGTTGTCGACGTGTCTGAGAATCTGGTAGCCGTGTCCATGTGAAAGAAGTTGCTCGGCGCCATGACAGCCGGTCCAGTTTGCTCTCTAGAGCCTGCTCTTCTAGCTGAATAGAGGGAACCTGAATTAACGCTTCCCTAACTATGTGTGATTCAACTCACTCGCAATCCTCACTTTACTTGTCTTCAAGTGGTTTATGAATAAATTAATAAAATTCATATATATACACAAGTTACAGCTAGATATCTTTACTGAACATGTTGAAATGCTTTTACATGTGTCCCTATAGATGACACAAGCACATTGATAAGCATGCTTGCCTTACTACAAGGCCACTATATAACAACATGGACTAACTGACTGTAAAAACATTTGCATGTGAGAAATAAAGGTAATTATTCAATTATATCATTTTAAAATACACCTTTTTAGTCAATCAGGGATTTACCAATAAATATAACTGGCTAGTTTTACTTACATTTTTAAGACAAATTTATGAATTATAAATACTTTATCCCAAATATTGAGTTTATATATAGTACTGCTACCTGTTCAGGTTATACACATATCTACTAACTATGTCAATGTTTTAGGGATTAGGAAGATTATATTTATAAGTGTACCCACATTTTCATGGATGGAGCTTGTAAAACAATTTTTGGAAAACCACCTTTAGTATCGGTACATCCAACCGAGATTCGAAATTCAAACTCCTCGTCATAGACAATCTAGTATATTGTGAGAGTAGCGCGTTAGACCACACTTCCATCAAAGAGGGTGAGTCATGTATATCTTTTATTGTTTGAAATATAGCACCCTTGCTTCAAATATTAATGAACCTTTTAATTTTCTCACTGTTTAACATACACAATGTGTATATGCATGAATTTAAAAATAGACACATAATATTGTTTAAATCTAGTGCATTCAGAAATATCCTTGGTGACTCAATTATATTATTACAATTTTAAGGTGTGTAAACACTAAGGTTCTATTAACAAAGTCAACACATTCAACAGTCATTGAATAAAATAAAATGACGAGCCAGTCTACTGTTTGATAATTACTCTAATGTGGTAGGGATGAGGAAGGAAGTATTCTACAGGTAATCTATCCATATTTTTGTGAAAGGAGAGTGGAAAACCATTTTAAGGAAAATCACCCTCAGTAGACTCGACCAGGATTCAAACTCTGATCTCCCCGTCATCAGCAGGCCAATCTAACATGAGATTGACGCCTAGACCATTCTGCCACTGAAGTGTGTTGTTTGAATATTGTCTTTCTCACCATCCTTCTCTTGTTGGCATCGGTGATGTTAGTGCTGAAGTTCCACTGTGACTGCTTCACTCGAAAACACATCTCCGCAGCTTCTCGCTCATATTCACGGAGGAATTGTTGGGCCTCTCCCAAGTTCATGTTGGAGCCCTATGGAAACAATTGTTCACGCTACCTTATTATGATCCATTTGGGAACTTCACTCTCTCTTGCACAAAGCATATTATATAATTCTATTAGCGACTAAATAATATTCCTGTTTCAACCAATTTTATCATACTATAGAGAACGAGGGAAAGATAAAGAGAGTAGAAGCGCCGAGAAGTCCCTAATTTACCCAACCTTTTTTAAGGTGAAATAGAAAAAAACTAGAAATTTAAATAAAATAAATGTAGGCTCACATGATGAATAACTTCCATGTTTGACAGGGTGCTGAGCAGTATTTAAATTGTGATTGTTTCACGTGTATTTGTTTGTGCTATTTTTAGTATTTTGACGTGTACATAGAACTCTCTTTTATTTCAGACCCTGATCTAGAGAAGGAACATGTAATTACACCAATCCCACACATTTGAAACAATTACACAGACAAAAAGAGAAGTAACCTCTGAACTGACAGAAGATGGTGTGCTATAAAACTTAAACCAAGGTAAATACTGGATAACAAACAAGGCAGTTGGAACAAACCAACAACAAAATATCCATTCAACATTACATCAACTGTATCTGCAAGCGCAGCAGTATTAGGAAATAATAGCATAGAAGAACTACGTACACTTGCAAGATGCTACCAGCAATATATGACATAGCAAGATCACCCCTAAACTGCACATCTTCAATGGAACAGAACTAACAGTGTGTACATTGTGTTAAGAATGCTATTACCTATTATTCTGTAAATAGGGGAAGAAAAGGAGAGCTGGGTGTATAGAGTTTTATTCAAAATGAGACCATACAGCATTAATATGAAACTTGTTTTTTCAATTAAATTATTGTAGTTTAAAAATGACAATTAACTGAGAATCAAACACATTTTCAATCAGTGGGGCCATGTGTAATTTTTCTAAACTTATTTGATGTAATTGAAAGATATCTCAAAAGACAGCTGTATCTTAACAAGAGTTAATTTCCACCTTCATTAACTTTGCTTCTTGGTACACTTTTTATGATAGGTTTAAAGGCTTGTTCAATTTCTTTCTAACCATAACTAAACTGAACAAACCATATATTAATTTAATTTAACTAACAACTAATTGTTCAAGAAAATAAAATTGTAAATTGCAACAACTGTTAAAGTTTGAACAAAAAGATACTCTTGGTTGAATAATCTAAAACAAGGGTGTTATATATAGCCTTTGTGTGACAATTCAGAAATAACCCTGTAATAGTAATATCGGTGAATGAGGATATCCTGAACAGATACACTTGAAATAGATATGTATCCGTATTTGTGAATGTATGTTTATAGGCGACACTGTTTGCACAGGTCCTGTCATAGTTGGCTGCACACAGAGATGGTTGGGTGTTTCCCGTCTATACCATGGCCACAGATTAGTTACACCACACTTGTGTGTTCAGCACTACAAAAGTTTCCTCTTCGATCATCGCATATTATACCACACTAACATGTATAGTAATACTACAATCATCTCAATACAAATAAATATTTTTTTTTTTTAAATATTAGTAACATGAAAACTTAACCTTTATTTACAGAAATATTAAAATTCGTCTATTTAGCTAGTGTTTGATGGATAAACACTGTTCTAAGACATTAATGTAAGTATGATTTATTATAATATAAAACACATTATAATGTCTTGTCTTGAATCTTGAGAAGATTTTTGTAAAGGCCAGTTAAAAGTTAGTTAATTTATAGTGAGAGAATGTCATAGGGCAAACAAATTAGATATGTCAGAGTTTCATTGCATTCAAAATAATAGTCTTATATAAAATTAGTGTTAGAATATTCCAATATGAAAGAGCAACTTTCTTAGGAACTTGACAAGAAATTTAGCATATTAATTTTTTTACTTTAGGATAACTAATTGTTTCTTTTAATTAGTCAGAAGTGTTTTTTTTAAATAGATTGTTTATTTATAACAAAGTAATCTATATTTAAAAACTTAAGTCATTGTTTCTTTTAATTAGTTAGAAGTGTTCTATTTAAAATAAATTGTTTATTTATAACACTTCAATATTTAAAAACTTAAGTCTTATTTAAACCGGTACATTTATAATAATTATATGTTTTGGAATGTTTGGTAATGTATCTGTCCTACATGTTATTTTATTCAAAGTGAGTGGTTAACAGTAGACTTCAGTGATGTAATTCTGTTCCTCAGTCATGTGTTACTAATACCTACTGGTACTCAAGCATGACTTGTACACACACGAGTGATTTTAAACAGAGGAATGTTTAGCCACCACTTTGATACATGCTAACTGTTCCTTTTCATAACAATACATTTAGATACAAACACACTTTCACAGTTAATGCCATTTAGAGCAAATTTATGTTTGGCATATCAAAGTGGGTGGATGTAGAACTATATATGGAAAATAATTTAGAGAACTAATAATTCCAAGAGCGATATTATTATCTAGAGTGAGTTCATATATAACAATAAGTTTGCTATGTTTGGGATACTATTTCAAATAAAATGTAGCTATTCGGATGTTGTATCTATGTAAAAAAAATATGAATACTTGTTTAGGAATTTGTTTCCATGTGGTGGAACTCAAACAACAGTACCGATATTAAATTAAATTAGTTTAAAAATGACACCAGGATATGAGAATAAACAAGGCCATAGCGAGGGGAATTTTCTGTACAAATTATATATGGGTTTATTTATGGTTCAAACAATATCAAAATTAAGATACAAGTACAAATTAGGGTGCTATGTTACCATAAAAATCACTTCAGAGAGCTTCTAAGGTGTTTAATATTCAGAATTTTTCCTAGCCTACAGTAGTTAGGGGGCTACGTTGCCATAAAAAAACACTTCAGAGAGCTTTTAGAGGGGTTTAATATTTTAAAAAATGTCCTAGTCTACAGTAGCTATGGGGCTATGTTGACATAAAAAAAACACTTCAGAGAGCTTTTAGAGGTGTTTAATATCTAGAATTTTTCCTAGCCTACAGTTAGATTCTAGAGGTGTTTTAAAATTTAAAATTTGTCCTGTCCTGCGGCAGTTAGGGGGCTATGTTACCATAAGAAAACACTTCAGATAGCTTATAGGTGTTTAATATGTATAATTTTTTCTATCCTCTAGCAATTGAGGGATGTACCCATCAAACCCCCCTGAAATTATTGGCTAGCTATGGCCTTAGGACTAAAACCCAGGACCTTTGGCTTAGCATGCCAATGTTCTAACACTGAGCTATACACGATATGTTCCAAGCTTAGAATCTTTCTTCACTCATCGAATGCACAAGTACTGGTGTTGATAATTTTGAATGAAAACCACTTTAGAGAATGTTGAAATGAACATTTCCATATTATATTACTTGTAAGATGTATTCACTGCGGTGCTGTTGAAAAGATTTAACAGTGTTTATAGCCATTAAATTTTCATAAATTATTAACCATAAAAGTAAATTAAGATGTGTCTAGTTTTTAACTGTTTTTTTTTAAGTAAAAGAAAAAAAAAATCTTGGACCTTAATTTTAAATTTTAGTTTATAAAGCCAAAATTTATCTCTTTTATTTAAACTAAGAAATCTTTGAAAACAATTATTATGCTTTTCATTTCCTGTATTTCAAAACTATAGGATCAAACATCTATGTAATTAATTTTTAATTTAAATATTTCAATTTATTTTATGAAAATAATCAAGCCTTTGTTAGGCTTATTTATTTTATGAAAATAATCAAGCCTTTGTTAGGCTTATTTATTTTATGAAAATAATCAAGCCTTTGTTAGGCTTTAATTTACACCCTTAATGAAGTCTCCTTAAAAAAAACTGCAATATATATACTATGTAGTTAAAATAAATAGCTAAACAAAATATAGTACCTATCACTTTTAAATGATGTTGATGATGTTGTATTCATTCCTCTTTGATATAAAAAATATTCATAGTTAGGTAAACACGAATGAAAAAAAAAAGAGCTTCAGACATAATTATTTGCCCGAATTTAAAGAAATTGGGATTTGTTGATGCATAGTTAGGATCGGTGATTTTGGTTTATATGACATCTTTATTATATATTTATATTGAATTTCATAAGCAAAGTAAACTTGCTAAATAAAGTTTTGATACCTTTACAAATAGATTAATAGATCATAATCATAGTAATTGGCAATAAAATGTTAAAAGCTTAAAATTGCAAAATCCAAACCATAATTATTGATTGTATTAATTAAAATGGAGAAATGTGTGTCTGACTGAACATTTGAAAGTACACATTCACCATTATAAATAGTTATTTAGCTGGATAAAACATAAATTATGTCGAGGAGAAGTAAGGAATGATGATAGAAATAGTATATTTAACATTGTCCATAGCTAATTCCTATTCACATCTCATGTATATTTAATCTGCACACTATTTAAGTTATATTGAATCAACAAAAGGTTGATGTCACTTGGTGTAATATAAAGTAGCTATAATCCACCCCATTCAATTTATTTGGCAGAGAGAGAAGGTGTAACAGGGAGATAAGTACAGTCTATACTTATGGCCATACTGTAAGCGGTTAATTTATCCAAGGAAGGCCTATCATTCAGCAATCCAATGAAATTGCTATTTCATGAAGGAAAGGCAGCTATTAAGGTTGGGAAAGGAAATAGGTTATAGTTAATGATCATTGTTTTGTTCTAATCCAAATAATCAGTAATAAGTAATAGATATTAATAATAGCGCCAAAAAAATTAGATATTTTGTATGTCCTTCATAAAACAAGACTTTGTCCAATATCAAGTAATAACTGGTTAACTTTATATAAATATTGTCCAACATTTAATATTAAACATTATATTGCAGATCTGGATTTATTTATGATACCAACTATGAGGGCAAAGTAAACTATATTTAATTATATCATTAAAAAAAGAATATATATATATATAAATAAATAAAGCTATACTTACCTCGATATATCTAGGGTCTTGATAGCCTGTGCGAACATTTTCAATCAATAAAACTAACACACAAACACATACAATCCTTTTCATGTTCTGCCAAACCAACTAGCAGTACAGAGGAAGTTTCTTGAAGCACACCACAATGTTGACTAACAGGAGTCACCCAGGATTGCACTTGAAGATGACAAAACTGTGCGCTACACTGAACATCTGGTCATACTATCTTCTGCACATATGTAAGCTGGAGGGGGAGACAATGTCAAATTAAGTTGGACAAATCAAATCTAATTAAATATAAAACAGTTTTACCACCGAGACAATTATTTACTGTAAATGTACTACCATTTACAAAATATTATGTTTCACAGGTGGGCCATACAAATAGAACATTTCCTGGCTAGAAAATGTTTTCTTATAAATTAAATTTTGTTTAGTCCTTAATACTTAAAAGAAGAGGTGAAATATTAGGTGTCTTTTAACATTATTTGGCTCACTTCACATAACCCACCAAAACTAGTATAAATCGATATTACAATTTGTAGAGTAAACCATCATGGGTGCTCATAAATGGATTATAAGGGGGGCTTCAACACCCCTTATCACTCTGCAATATTTACTTTATTTTTGTTAATTTTTATGAAAAAATAAAATTATGTATTTGGGATTCAACTAAAATCTACTATTAACAACTTTGAATCATTAATATCAACATTAACAGAGATACAAATGATAATATGCAACAACCCCGGCAAATGGGACTCCAATCTGCCCCCCATTTGAAAAACTCACATAGGCAGCCTTGGTAGCTATACCTCGGTGTTATCAGTCTGTGTACAGGGAATAAATTACACTAATTACTAAACCCCAACTTACAAAGTATATTAATTTTGGGATAAATTAATATAATATATATATAAAAAAGATTATCCTGGATATAAAATATATAAACCAAAGCGTAAATTACAACATGGAAAAAAAAAACTTTCATAATACTTGACCAGGATTTGAAAGGAATCATAACTCTATGGATGAGGGTAGAGTACTAAAGTCCCAACGTTGTAACTAATTCGCATGGTTCTTCAAGTACAAGTATGTACACTCCATTGATCCAAAAAGGTAGCAGTCTTACCTTGACGGATTTATGTTAAGTGTTTACCTTATAAGCTAGACCATAGTGGAACGATATAAGGTAAACCTGCTACCTTAGAGGTTAACCAAGGGTTCAAGCTGGGGATCTGTGTTCTTTCTGTGCAATCCCTAGATATAAGAAAGGAAATAATCATTTAAAATTGTAATCGGCTGCTAATATACATTGAAACAAAACAATATTAATTAATTATATTAAAAAAATAATCAACAATAAACTTAATTTAAATAAATATTTTATGACAATTTCAAAATATAGGCTGGACCTTGTTTTGTCTATTCCATATTTAAATTTAAAACAAAATAATTACCGGCTTCAATGGCTGCATATACTAAGTCATCACTGTGCAATAGATTAACTGCTGAATACAGGAAATCAGGGTTCAAATCTCGGTCAGGCGTACTGAGGCTTGTTTTTCTCCCGATTGGTTTCCCACTCTAACTCCATGCAAATAGGTTTGTACTTATTCAAAAATTCAACCCTCCTCATTCTTAACACATTAACGTAATTATTACTTATGTGTATGGCCTAAACTAGTAGCTAAGTGAAGACTAAAACAATTTCAAGAAAGTATTATCACATCAGTTGAAAGAGATGCTAATAAATTTAAAGTGAATATATTTAAGATAAATCTAATCTTTTACATAAGTTCAGTTTTAAAGAACTCTTTTAAAATAGGAAAAATTATACTTGAAAGGGGTCACCTTACTTAATACCAGTTTATTATTTTTTAGAAAGAATAATTAAGTAAAACTAGTTTAAGGATAGGTGTGTAGAAGAAACATTTTTAATAATTTAAGTGTGTAGTAATTAATCTGTGTTAAAAGTTGAAGGTCAATGTTTTCCAGAGAGACAGTAGTGCTGATTGGCAATGCGTGAAGAATGAGGGGAGGCACGCAAGCAAAGAGACAGGCAGCAGGGCGAGGCAAAGAAGTCACGGCCAGTGAGCAACTAAGCCCTTCCTCTACGCGGCAATTCTTGGTCCGTCTCTAGTAGGAACTCTGCCAGCTTAGTTCCTCTCAAGAGATTAGGAAACTTCACTGTTCCAAACTTTAATCAAGGCTGTTTCTATTTAGTTGTTTGTAAAGATGGAAAGGCAGGAAATATGTGCTGGTGATGAAATAGTAGGATTTAAACGATACACTCCTTATAAATTATTTTTAATAGTGAGAAGGTTAAGTGAGTGGTTAGCACGTCTTATTCTGATCCAATAGGGTTCATCAACTAGTGGTGGTTTTATCAAAATGAGACTTTACATATTATTGCAAGACAAATACTAGTGCAGTTTCAAATGTACTCTTCTCACAATTTGTATTTATGGTTTGATAATAGATATAATTTAAGACATTTTAAAAACTAACTTAAGATCAGATAGCAGTGATTAGGTTTTTAAATTATCTGTACGCTCATTAACATCCATTAACAAAATTGTTGTTTTCCAAGGCACACTTTCAGTGCTCAAAGTATTTGTAAAAGTCTTTATTAAAAAGAGAATTCCATGTATTTGGAAGGAAAAATAAATGTTTACTTAAGGTTTTATTTATGTAACATCATCATAATAATAATAATAATCAGACTCAATCTGCTAAGGGTCCCGAGTTCGATCCCCGGCATGGCTGGAAGATTTAGCATTGATGATATATGGGTTTACCCTTTTACATTGATAAATTAACAGCTGGGGACTGGATGTTGTGACTGTCCTAGTCTTACATTAGATTATAAGGTATATGAAACTACGACAGGCCTAGCTGGAAATAATAATTGATGTAAAAAGCATCATTATAATAAGAAGATATGAGTAACAAATATTAGAGTAAAAACTGTTGTATGTTATTCACACTTAGAAAAAAAGAGTGGTTTATAAAAAAAAAAAAAAACTTTTCGGAATAGTTTTCATAATTTAAGAGTGATTGTAATACACATATAAAATTGTCTAAGGTCTTAGAATTAAATTGCAATTGATTACAGTTGAAAAGACTAGAATTTCAGCAAGGTACACAAAGGGTGGTTTCCCCACTACCTGTATGTGTTAATGTAGGTGCATTTCCTGTAAATCTTACCTACTTTACTTATTTGTTAATGAGCCTTGTGCTGAGTATGCTAACTAAAAATTAATAATCACATAATTAGGTTATAAATGAAATATCAACAACTAGAGTCAAGTACAGGTTATTTCAATCACCCTTGGCCCCTGCTTTCAAACAAGTGGAAAATATTGATTTACGAGAAGCATTCAGGGTCTGAGAACGAGTGGAATATTCTGTAGAATAGAACCTGCACCTGGGGACAGGGTTCAACCTAAGCTGGATGAGCACAGGTTTATAGTACACAAAGGGGTTTTACAGCCTCTTTTAAGGCAAATGTCAGTGTATATTATTTTGATTGTCCTCCTTAATCACAACTTAATTTACGTTATTGATGGATAGAGGTATGGTCATCATTATGAAGAAAGGGGGATTCGAATGATAGATAGATTAATTTTACCTTGTACATTAGCTCTAACCAATGGTTTAGGAAATATTATATAATAGCTCTTATCTTTCCATTTTAAAACTAGATTCAAACTAAATTACAAAATAAAAGTTATAAATACACAGAGTACACAAAACAATTGCTCCATTGTCAAGACTAAAGGTAGCTATCACATTTTTTTTAGAAACAAAGTAACTTTTAACGTTCAAAGAGGGAATCCATTCAAAATTCCATTTTGTTACATAAATATTTAAAAATATACTGGTTGTATTACTCACTTTTAATATATTTAGTTTTTTGTAAGTAAAGTAATTTTTACTGTAAGCTTATGTAATTAATGAGCTAAATTAATCTATATTTGATTTGAATATACGATTAAATTAAATTTGTCACTTTGGGTTATGTATTTTCTCAGGAATTATAGTTTAAATGGGTAAATGTTTTAGCTGAAGTATAAGGGAAAGATGTTTCATGCCTTCCTAGTGATCTTCTCTAGTACTTGCCAGTATCTCCCCTGTTCCTCTACAATTGCCCAACCCCCCTCCTTTCCATAATCACATGACAGCCCATCGAACTGTTCTTCGAGAGTATGTTTCTTCTTGATAGTATTAAGTGGTACCCCTGGATTAGGGGAAGGAATCTAAAGGTAGTTATGACAGTTAGAAAAAACTGCTACAAAGTATAGTTGGTCTCAATAGAGGGAATGATAGAGAAAAATAATGTTATCTCCTTATTCGCTATTGGTTTCTCTTAACTGACCAGTAGAAGTTTGGGGAGACTTAAGTCTCAGTCTACCTTGACGCTACACCTCTGTTGATAAGCTTGTGTCACACACATTCTTTTTAGTGTTTTATCTAAACAATTTTACTCCTGTAGCAGTAAGATAATTTAGTCTAGCGTTCTAATCCAAATAACTTCATAATGAATAAAAATTAAATCAAGTTATTAACTCATCAGTTTTCTAGCATATAGTTATACTTTTACTGTCAAAAACCATTAGCGTTTTCTCTGTGGTTGAATGTTATGCGTTTAGTTCCAATAATGATTATCAGAAAAAATCAAGAACTAAAATAAATGTGTTTAAGTTAGGTTCAATTGCTTGTTTGTTTTTTATCACAACGTATTACTACCTGTTCTGGTTATACACTTATGTACTAATTATGCAAATGGTTTTAGGGGTTAAAAGGGGTTGTATTTAGTTATGTACCCACATTTGCATTGAGTGAAAAATAATTTTTTGAAAAAACCACCCTCGGTACACCTGATCGAGATTTGAACCTCTATCTCCCTGTCATCGGCAGTCTAGTCTGCTCCGAGAGTAGCACCTTAGAACATGTGGCCCCCGAAACAAGTTAAATTGCTTGTTAAATACCTGTATTGTCTAGGTTTTGCTGTAAAATTCTTCTTGTCTAAAGAAGTGTTTAAGAAAAGAAATTACTGTCACCAGAAGATAATGTCAGTGTATGTGTATATGTGTGTGCGTGTGAACAGTAAGAAAAGAGATGGCAAGGTGACCGCAGTTGTCAAGTATCCTGGATGTGCAGCCAGCCGGCACTAAGGACACCGTCACTTGCTGGAACTTATCATTTTAAAACACGTGCCAAAATGATGCCCTGTGCAGTCTTAATTAGCACACACTAACACTGGTAAAGAAAGCAGAAATATGGCAATACCTTGTAGCTCAGTACAATTACTACGATCAAGACTGATTAAATACACTAAAAAATCTTGAAATTATATTTAAGCTGCTTCATTAGGTATGTGAAATAAGGGGTCAAACCCCTCCATTTCACACAAATTTTGTGTATGTTTCCTTTAAAACCCACCTACTTCATCTCTACCTCATTGGTGTCAATATCAAGACAACCCGAATAGATATTAAGAAACTGTGTGCAAAAAAAATCTTCAAGAACAGTTAATGTGGTATAGCTCTTAATGAATAACACATTTCAAATTAAATGTTATAATATAGTGCAAATTGTAACACAATATTAATTATTATAGCAATACTTCTAGGGGAGTATACTTTTACAAAGGAGTTTACTATTAAAATACAATACAAAATTGCTCTTTGTAATACTTTATTGATCAAAAGAAATATATATTTAAATAACTTATCATAGTAAAATAAAATTGAAACTGTGCTATTTACAAATGTTGAATTTATTTGAATGCTTTTCAATTTAACGAGTCCTTTCACATGGTGTGACTTGATGGGCGACAGCTTTCATACTAGCAGCAATAATTGACATGTGCCAATGTGCATCATAGTGATTACCACTATGTTAACATTATTTTCTCTTCATTTGCAACCTGGACAAGGAATAAGTAGCCTTACTGTTGTAACTATCGGGATGAAGACTGGTATAGAGAAATCTTTATTGATTCATAAAATTTTTACCGACATTTTTAAACACTAAATAGCATAATTAAATTTATTTGTAAAACTTTATATTTATTGTTTAAATATATATGATTTTCAAGAAAAATGTGGGCGGTACATTTACTCTTATCCAATTATTTCTTTTTCACTTTTGTTAGATTTCATAAATTAAATTTATTTTAAAAGCTTTATATTTATTGTCTAGATTACAGTATTTGCCAAAAGAAAATTTTGTATCAATTTACTACGTTTATGTCAATTACTTATATATTCACTTTTTTTAATACAGTACTTAATATTCTTATTTGTCAAACTTTTTATGAGTATATTGTAAATCATATAAGATTTTCAAGAAAATTTGGCAGTATTTACTATTATAAGCAACAATTAACTTTAAGATTTTGTTAATAGCATAAGTAAATTTTGAAACTTACACATTTTTGTAAAAAATATTTAATATGAATTTTCAAAAAATGCCTGTGGGCGTTACAATTTAACATCTATCCAATATATATTTTCTTTTTCACCTTTTTAGTCATATCCATAAAACAAATACAATAATTGGAGCATTTATTCTTAATTGTGCCTGGATGTTTACCGTATGCCTGCCAAATCGCAAACTTTTGTTCAAATATATATCTACTGTTGTCACATGTCTTGAAATGCGAGCTTATAAATAAATAATCAAACTATTGTTTTTTTCCTAAGTACCGAGTCTTACCACCTGCTCATTCGGTTATATGCTCAAACTGTTTTAATGAAGGCATAATATTGTCAAATAAAGCAAGATAACAACAGTCAAGGATCTTCTTCAAGGACACACTTTGGCATTTGTATTTAGCTAAATATGAGTTAAAGACAACAAATTCCAAACATTAAAAGAGTTTTAGTTTAATAGTGAAAGTAAATTTTGAAACTTACAAACAGTGTTTAGTACAAAACAATACTTTAATAATACACGAAAAAATAAAACTTCATAAAAATGAACACACTAAGTGACATATCACTTAAATTTAAACTATAAAATACTAACACACATACACACAAAAATATTATAAATAGTTTTCAATTATTTCACCTTTCTAGGTCATAATCAAGAAGAAAGACAATAACAAAATCAATCATGAAAAAGAAGAGTGAATGTTAGTCTATGAGCACAAGAATACTGAATTTTCTTCGCTGAAGATTACATTTGATGTGAATAATGAATATATTAGATTTTATATTTGTGGCAAAAGGTGAATAACATCGACAGCAGTTTTATTGACGAGTCCCCAAATCAATGTTTACTTAGTTATTAAATATATTAATTGATGATAATACAGAATATTTTATGAGATTATTTTTTAAGGAAATGCACAAAGAAGCAAAAAATATACACTGAGAATTTCCTCAATAACTACATCCTTGGGGAAAAGCCAACCAAATCCCAATTCTTAGGTTTGAAACTAAGCACGCTGGTAAAGCTTGCTGGGGCTGGGTCAACCTTTCCAATAATTAGCTAAATACTATAGTTTAAGTATAAGTATACTTTAGGAAAACTTGGTTGATTGACTGACTTAATGTTATCATAGAGTAAGTATGAACGAATTAATAAATAAATAATTAACACTTAAAGACACACATTGAGATAAAACATAGATTGTAATTAATTTATTTTAATCATGTTCACAGCAAATATTGCATTCAAAGCTTCAATAAGCTAATATTATTAACAGCATATTAGTTTTCCATCTCAAGCCAGTATAAGTAATAATAATAATAAATATAAATGGAATGTGATTTCAATGTAAAATTCATCATTGTTTCTAGAATAATTTCATGGATTATGCCAATTAATCAGATTTACTCACTAATTTAATAAATAAGCAAAATACTGCAAAGTATGCTTTAAAATAAAACTATGTTAATTTTGTATGTACTAAAAAAATTTGTGAATAAATATAATATACACAGAATTTATATCTACTTGTACATCCTTTCTTGTTCAGTTAACATTTAATTAATTGAAGTGTTAACAATGAATACCCTAATTTATTTCAATATTGACAAATGCAAATGGTGTGTTCTGAAGTTAGCACAAATTGCCATTTTGCAGTGAAACATTGAGTAAATCATTAAATCTGAACAAGTCAAGTCTGATGTTTCATCTTCAAACAAATCCCCGTTGATGAGGTACCCATGCCCTCAGAAGCAGCCGGGTGAGCTCCATGGACAAGAACCACAGATTATCTCAAGCAGGAGAAGGATTTATACTAGCCAAAACTCATTTTAACTAATAGCAAAGTTTTAAAAGTTGTATATTTGTATATAAGATAAATTTATTTTTACTTAATTTTACACAAATATACACTCTAACAAAATATTTAGCAAAAACACTACAACATATTGTGCTAACTTTTCTAACGTGCAAAGTAATCACAAAATAAACTATTTTAAATTATGATAAAAATGCAAACATAAATCGTATATATTAACTATAGTTTTGAATAAAATAAGCATGTACAGGACTATATGTCACTACTACTAATACATATGAAATGTATGTTAATAGAGCAGTATTTAGAAACAATGATTTGTTTTATCACAGCCATTTAGCACGCTAAGCTTTGGTAATTAGTACTAGGTGTACATAAACTAACGTGTTTTGGAGTTGGCTAAAATAATACATAGCTATGAAGTAGATTTCTGGAATTTTTCATTTATAAAATTGTTAAGACATTCATTGCCATGCATGCAGATACAAAGTTAGACTTTGAAATACAAAACATTGCGTTTGTAAACACGTATTTTGTTTTTGATATCACAGGCACCTGATCAACAAGCTTTGCCCTTCTACCAAGATAAACAAAAAGTTTGTTATTATTGCAATATCAGAGAATACAAATAAGTGAAATACATTTTAAGTAGTTTTGAGAAAACCTTTCATCTTATAACTTTTGAATGACAAATACAATAATGCAATGGTTTTAATCTTTTAAAGAAACATAAAATAAAAGTTATGCTACCACTAGTTGGTTAGCTTGAGTAAAAGTGATTATGGGAACATTAGTTATTATATTTATGATGGGAGTTGGTGGATACTTTAAGTGCTTATGGTGGGTGTTTGAAAGACTACAGGCTTTAAACAAATCCCCAGTGCATAGTTAACCCCACAATGGAGAAACTATGTATATTTACGATGACACATACCAAGACAGACCTTATAAATAAGTGGTTTCAAACATAATGGGGTGCAAAGCAGGGATGAGGAGGCATGAAGCCATATTAAAAATCAGCTAAGAATTCAATACTAGTTTTATTTCAAACTAATCAAGATATTTTCTTTCCTTGCAGTATTGGCAACACTCCCTACCAGTTGTGATAAATAAGGTGACTAGCCAAAATTAAGACGCTCACATACACTTGTTTATTTTCAAGCTTGCAAGCCTTGGTTTTCCTCTCTACCGTCCATCTCAACTACCATTGCGGCCATGTACAACACCATTCATTTTCAACTCTGACTCTCATAAAAACTAAATAATTTTGTTGATTTGAAGTGGAAAGCAATTTTCGGTGAGCTCTGTCAAATATAAAACCCAATATTCAAAAACTGATGAAAACCATCCAGTACCAACGATCACAATAATTTTCTGTCTCTTATTTTGGTACCATTATACTGGTGTTACATTGATTTTTGTATTAAATAAAGATGTGACAGTAAACAAAACAATATTTTTTTATAATTAAAATATACCAAAAAAATATGGGAAGAGGGAAAGGGCAGTGTGAATTTGATGATCTTCCAAGGAGGGTGTCAGCTGAAAAGGTTTGAGAGTTACTTTTATAGCAATTATGAAACATTTTAAAAACCAATCATCAATTGAGTCCAAATTAATCACCATACTCCTGTCGATGCAGAAATAAATTATTCCACAGCAACCCTCACTAACGATGGCTCACAGTTTTATGTAGTTGGATGGTGGTGGGGAGGGGGGAATTGTCAAGCTTGGAAAACTAAATATTGTGTGTATACATAAATATATAAAAGGACCAAAACCATAGGATTCAATCGTAGAAAACCAGTACTAGATCCAACATACTTAAAAATCCAAAGACTGGACCACACTCAACATGGAACACACAGAAACTGAAGTTACCAAAAGAAAATCTAACATAAGATATAGGAGAATTTCAATCTTATCAAAATGGGATCCTAACAAGAAAAAAAAAAGAGGAAAAAAAACATGTGAACTGTGTTCAGTACAGTAAACAAAAAGAAAGGTTTGTGAAAACAGATGGAATATGTTAAAGCCCACAAGAATCAGTTAAAAGTCAATTTTTAAGAGGTCTGCTTATCAAAATCAAGGAGCAAAAAACAAAGTGTTGCAAAAAAAAGTATTGAATGTATGGCGTCCAACAGTATCACTGATTAAATTTATTAATTTTCAACAAGAATATGTTGAGCCATCAATGAAGGAAACTACAAAACAAATGAAACAAAGGTGACCCAAAGAGCTCAGTGGTGACAAGGTCAGACCACAAGAGCAGCCTTAAGCAAACTACCATCATCCATATCTGTCTAATTAAATATACAGAGGTAGCAATTACATTTTAAAACATTTGTTCTTGTACAACCATTCTTATGTAGTTTTATTATATCACAAAATATGTAACATGAATGTGTATGTATGTGTGTTGTTTTTGGTATTTACAAAAGTAGTTAATTAAGGAGGGTTTTAAAACTTGTTCTCGTCAGTTTAACACCCCTCAAGGTACGCCTAGCACTTTGCAAACCCGACACTTTAAAAGTCAGCGTACTCTTAACACAACATAAATATATGGGTTTAATATTCATAGAGTTTTTGTTTAGCCTCGTTTAAAATCTATGGAAGACACAATTATACTGTGTGTTTAGCATGAGATTCTTTAATGATGAGTAAAATTAAACTTTATGAGCCATTATTTTCTAAATAGAACAATAATGTTCGGTACAATCTATTTCCTAACAAAGCACTGTAGAATGAATACTTGGGGCAGGTAGAAATACTCAGCACAATAATACTCTAAATTATTAATATGTTTGGTATTTAAATGTTATTGGTTAGGTAACTATCAACAAGATTAAACTCAAGTAAAGAAGTGATAAAATAAAGTCTTTGTTTCAAGTACTTCCCTTGTCTCAAACTAACACCAGTTGTTTTCCACACTAGTTTGATGAGCACTTCATTTTATTTCATTCACATAAATTTATTACAGTTATTACATTTATCTTATTATAACATCTGTTGTTTGTTAATGTTGTGTCCAGCCAAAATGATTATAAACATTAGTTTATTAACTTAGAAGATTTAATAGGGAGAATATTTGTTTTTTCTAAATTTTAACTATTACCATCCACAGCTTTTTATACCTAGTTTAAAAAAAATTGCTTGTGATTATTTAGTTCAAATCATTTGAAAGGGCATCTTATATATATCCTATATTTGTTGGTACAACTGTGGCGTAAGATAAAATGATTAACATCTTGAGGTCATTGAAGTCATTGGAGCTTGCAAAAAAAAAAAAAATCAGAAAGAAAAATATATTCAAAAAGTCTTAAAACGCAGAAATGATTATAATCATTATACCGTTGACAGTTTATTTTCATTTCTGCTATAGCAAAACTTAAAAATTGTTCAAATAGTTTTGTAACTACTTTTTTAAGTTATCTAAAATAAATTAAGCATTTTTTCTTTAACTTTGCAAATGTGTACCAATTTAATATATTACTAATATTATAATTATTTTCAATAATCTTACATTTTAGATTTATTAATAGAATAAACTATGGAATTTTGAGCAAATTTCATTAATATATATATTCTATGGCAATATTAATAGTAAGAATCCATAAACAAAATTATGTCTAGCACATAACAATTATCATCAAAGAAAATGCCAAAATCAAGAATGAATGACTAAATCAATAAATAAACAAGTATAGGGTTTTGAAAAAAATATAAATGATCAAGAATGGCAACAATTCCAAACTATTGATGTTTTTACATTATTCTGAAAGTCTCATCTACTGTTGTATAGTTTAAAATAACATGATATCACCAGATAACCTCCAATAAATCTTAGCCCTAATTAAGGCGTAAATACAACAATTTCAAAGGGTCGTGGTCGATTACTTAACTCGCCATTCTCTAAGCCAATGAGAGACACGCAACAAACATGGTCATTAAAAGGGTTAACCAAATCACTATAATCTCGCTCGGTTAGACAAAATTAAATATAATTAGTGCTATCTCTCTCATTTCTTGAATTGTCTTAGGAAACTTCCTTAGAAAATTATGGATTATGTAGCAAGGACTTACCAGAGTACATTTGCATAGGTTATATAGGTGTAAATGGAGGATGCCAAACGTATACCATGCTATACATTGAACCACAATACCCAAACACACACATTTATAAACACATATGCATCCAACTTGGGTTAAAGCACTTGGCATGGTAAATTGTACAACCATGAAATATGATGCAACCTCAAAGTCGGGTAGTTGATTGACAGTATGTTCTTCTGACGAGTGGAATGAGACCTGATAATTCCTTGAGAAATAATAACCAGATGATAAAGACCTTTTCTTCATAGATGTGTCTATAAAGAAAAACAAAGCAAGGGAAAGGAACACAGTTAATGATAGTTAAAAAAGAATATGAAACAAATTCACCCCCATTAGTCAAAGCAAAACACATTTATTTCAGGCTTTGTGGCGATAAGAATGAACACTTTGTTTACCTGAAAGCTTACATTGTTTATTTCCACTATGGTGTGACTTATCTAATAGGGCCATAGTGGAGACCGTCATGGTTAAAGTGTAAGCTTTCACTATAACCGGAATGTACATGTTAATCCCAAAAAATAGTTTATAAAGGGGACATTTTTAAATGGTGTAACTTATTTAATAAAAGTAAATAAAGTCAGAAATAAAAGACTTCAAACTAAGATGTGTGAAATAACATTCACAACAATATTATAACTAAACTAAATTTTGTAGTGTTATTATTATTATTATTATTATTAGCACCGCGTCTTACTACCCGTTCGGGTTGTACACACTTACGCTAATGTGTAATGGTAGGGTGATTGTGAGATGAAATGGTGGACCCACAGTTTAACGTGGGATCCGAACCACGGTGGAGGCCTGGCATTCCACACATTAACATGTTGTGATTAATACACGTCTTGTTAGAGGTGAAGGAAGGGTTTGGCAATCAGCAATGTGCCGGGACCGAGGATTGATTATAATATTTAAACAATGCTATATTTTACATTAAATAACAGACATTTTGATAGTAAAACCATTTTAGAGATAACCAAAGAACTAAATTTCCACCAAATTAACAGAAAACATTTCGGTATACGAGTTTGCCACAAAACCACAAAATAGGATTACAAGCATGTAAACTACTAGGATGCCGAAATAACTAAAGGATCAACAGTAGCAACCAATTTAAAAGAGGTATTTAAATTTGGAAGATTGAATATGAAAATTGCTTTTAAAATTGATTGTTACCATCAAAGAAGGGAATGCAGAGTGTTAGCAGCCTTTTGATAGTAAAACTGTAGAATGTTCTAAAAGTGCAAATGAATCTATAAACCAAAGTATAAAGCGAGGAGCTGAAGAAGGGCAAGACGTATTTTTCTTCACTTGAAGACTTTTCTTCTTCCAAGTTTGACCCTCCTATATAGTTCCAAATATAATAACCTATTTTTTTAAATTTACATTGAATCCAAAATCATGACACTCATAAATTTGAGGCGGATAAAATGTAATGTGTAATCCACACACCTTCACCAAATGTTCAATGGCTCCTGTTCCTTTAATTCCTTGGTCTAGTTTAATTCTATTTGACAAAAATAATTTGAACATAAACTTTAATGAATTCATTACAAATAGAATACTAATCTACCATTTAGTTTTTAACTCACAGTAGGTAAGCATTCATAGCAATTTAACTATTTTAAAATAACTGGATATCCAGAATAGCTCATATTTAAGATAATTTATATTGTATAGAAACAGAATGGTAATAACAAGTGGTGTTAAACAGTTAATAAGAGTAAATGACTACACCTAATATCGCCTCTGGTGTAACTGCAGGTCTTATGGGGAAAATATTTATCTTCACTCTTTGTCGGTTAAGTTTTGCCAAATCTACTCACTTTCAGGTGAGAGATAATGAAAATTCTGTTTGCCAATAATAACCATCTCGTTCTCTAGGAGATGATATTCTGTGTATAGTTAAGATTGTCATATTAAAAAATAAAAATGTCTAAAAATCTACAAATACATTTACAAAAGTGAAAAACAAACAGGTAAAACAATATTTTTTTTTACTTTTTAATTTGGTGTGATTTTTAGAGCGTTTGATGAATTCAGATAAAATTTGCTTTTTTTTATTTCTTTTTTCTTTTTTTAGGCATTCAAATCAATATTGAGATTCGTTGGTAGCTTAATGTACCACCCTAATTTATATATTTTAGAATAACTTTTAATCTCACTAAAACTAGTTGATAGCAATAGAGCTTATTTTAATTTTAATAAAAACAACTTTTAAAAATATTACTTTAATAACTATATATTAATTTTATCATACTCACTGATCCTTATTTAATTTTAATCCTTTATCATAGTGAACTTTTAGAGTATACTTTTCCTTTTATTAAAAGGAATACTTGCACAAATTAAGAATAATGTGTAACTGCGAAAGTGATCAGAAGTTGGCGGTGTGCATAAATAAATAAAGAGAGAAGTTGATGTTTTTCTAAATAGGCCTAACCTAACCATCCTTTCAGAATTACTTCCTTTCCTACCACTTACATTAATTTTTTTTCCCCCTTCTTTCTTTATTGGACATAATAACCTGGTTACACTTACAATGTAGCACACCTCAAGATGATACTCGCCTGACAGACAATGTAACATATTTATAGCACTAACATTTAAGTAGACAGTGTGAAAATATCAAAAAAGTAAACCGTGAAGAGCAAATGCTTTACAAAAATAAAATTTATTCCAAAAACTGGTGTTTGACAAAAATGTGTTTATAATAAAACTATCAATGTTTTGGTAAATGTTGAAAGGAATTTTACACACCTATTTAAATAATTTAACTATAAGTTTTCTGATAAAATGTTTTCGGGGTGATAAACTAAATCGCCACATTGATTACCATTTCAGATGATCGATTATTCTGTATTGGTAAAGATATTTCAGTATGTTCTAGTAAAGTTATTTTGAAAGGGGCTTATTTAGGGGCCATATATGTATTACATAACACATTTTAGGCTTTTTTTTTCTACCCCACCTCCCTCCATATCACGCTCTGTAACACTTTGGCATCCCCCTTAAGTTCCTTAACACTTCCAGTTTCAACTAAAAAAAAACACCTTTTCCTAATGTCATTTTCAAATGGGCTGTTTTTTTTTAAAAAAAAGACTAGTTATTTGCATGTCGGATCTTATCAGATGGAACCCCCACCCCCACATCAAAAGTGCATTACGTAATACATGTATGGCCCCTTATTACTTGCTGCAACATTGAACTTGTGAAATTATTTGTATGATAATTTTCTATTTAATCATAATGCAAATAAAAATTAACTGTCCCTCAGCTAGCTATATTAATAATCAGAAGGACGATCAGAAGTTTCATTTTGCCAATATTGATGTGTGCTGCCGATATCTTTAATTCATCTTATTTACATATTTATTTTAAGTGATCTAGAAAATTCACATAATTAGTACAATATAATATATAATTTAATAATATGTAATCAATTTAAACTATTATTTGTATAAATAGGAAAATAAAATACATGCCTGGAAGGAACTGACCAAAAGAGTGGTTGGTCAGGTAGGCCAAATGTTGAAAGAGGGGTTTAGTGAAGACAAATGGAACTGTATGGAATTATATTGTTTTTCAAAAGAAAAAATGATTATTCAACAAAATAGATATTTATTAGAGATGGAGCAAATCTTCTATTCTGTTATCCAAATCTCAAATTTTAATCTTTCCTTTGAGTTCTTAACCCCAAATTCAAATTTTGGTAAAAACTGTAAAAACAACAGGTTTACTACATTAATTATTAAGTTGCTATGGAAGATAAACAATACTAATTTTAACATTTTTTGTTACAATATGCTCAGTTAAAAGTGGTAATTTAATGATCAGGCGTTTGTTTGAGATTTTTCTTATAATTTTGTTGGGATGAACCCTGAATAAGCAGTGTAAGTGCTTTAAAAAATATTCTAAAACAGCATTAATTTTGAAAAGAAAAAGTTGAATCTTGAAATATTTAATTAAATTCTCAAAATCAACATTCTTAAGAATTCAAAGGTTCCATCCCTACTATTTATGTTCCAATAAATAAATCAACATATATAAACTTAAAATTTATTTTGTACTATAATCTTAATTTTGTGGGTCTTGATTAGCCTTTCCTACTCAATCCTGATCTCACCAACAACGGGTGTACCTCAGGGCCTGAGCAACCTGACGGAGGTTGGGTTGAGCTCTAGTGGAAGCCAGGCCAGGTGCAAACAATAGACTGGTCAGGGCCAAAACCAACAAATTTGGAACAGGGTCTAGCCAGTTGGCGCCAGTAAGCTAAGTCATTGTCAGCACCCATGGCTTCAGTTAGGTAAGGTTACCACAAAAAGCAGGTTTACCTGAGGACCTTTAAGCAGTAAACCCACTATTCAGGTGTAGGCCACAACAAACTTAGTAAACTGGTGGCAGAAGCAAATAAAAACACTCAAGAGAATTAAATGCGACTGGAAACAAAGATAACCATAAGCTGGGAATAGGAACTCAATGTTGGCACACTTACTGTTAGAGTGGAGGAGATTGTGGATGAGAGGAGACTGATGTTCTGAGAAAAAGTGTAACTAAGTAGAGAGACAGAGAGTAGAGTGTGGGAGCTGAGGAGAGGATTTCCCTCACAATGGATGGGAAATGACAAAGGGAGGAAAAATGGTGTAGGGGTGGTAGTGAAGTTAGGGTGGGAAGTGGAGATAGAGTGGATCAGTAAGCAAATGAATAAAATGAAAATTAAGGACAAAGGGACAAAGATGGAATTGGTGAAGGTGTATGCACTGCAAGTTGGACACACCGTTGAAAAGAAGGGGAAAAACTGAAAGAGAATTAGAAAAATACTTGGGAAAGGAAAGGCAAATGTTGATGGGAGACCTTATCGATCAAGTTGGGAAAGAAAGAAATGAGGAAGTTAAAAGGTTACCAGAAATATGTGCACGAAATGAAATGATGGTGGCAACCATTTGGTACAAGAAGAAAATAGGAAGCCGTAACATTACAAGATACAGTTGGAATGGGGAGCAAAAATCCATAAGAAATTACTTCCTTATAGACAAGGAATTAAAAAGGCAGACTATAATATAATGTTAAGGTAATAGCAAGCAAGTCCCTAAATAGTGGCTACAAGTTGCTGGTGGCAGACATAGTGGGATGGGAATTTAGGAAAAAAGTAGGAAAACAAGAGATAAGAATAAGGGTGTGGAGGCTTAAACATGAAGAGGAAAGAGAACTGTCTTTAAAAAAGTCAGAAAATCAATGCCCAAGAATGAGATGCAAAGTATAAAGGCAGGATGGGAAGGGTTTAAGAAAATTAAGGTGGGAGTTGCAGAGGTATGTGGAAGGACAAGTGATAAAGAGGAAGTGGAAGAAGACACCGTTATGAAGTGATAGGATGAAGGAAAACAAAGAATTAGAAAAGCGTTTTAAGAATAGTATATGAGGAAAAAGAGGGATATGCCAAAATGGACAGATATGTTGGAAAGGGATGTGGAAGGAAGTAGAAAGTTGTTTTATATATATGAGGGGGAAAAAAGACAGGTAGAATGCTGGATGAAAAAAGAATAACAATTAAGACAAGAAAAGAAGAAAATGAAATATGGAGGGAATATTTTGAGATGTTCAACCTGGAAGAGGGTGAAGCAGAGGAGCATGAAGAATTAAAATAATAGGAAGTGGGTCTCAATGGAAAGAAGTGGAGGATGCATTACAGAGGATGAAAAAGCAAAATGCACCATGTGTGGATGAACAAGTTTTGGAAATGATAAGAGAATAGCTACAAGACAAGTGGGAATACAGGGCGCTAAGAGTGATATGGAAGGAGAACAAGGTACCGAAAGACTGGAAGAAGGGAATTATATTAGTGATTTTTTAGAAAGGTGACAGGAAGAGGTGTACGAATTATAGAGGAAACACTAATGTGCCAATGTATGAAAATTTACTAGAAAACAGAATAAGAAAGAAAATGAATTGAAGGTTGATAGAGGAACAACACAAATTTATGGAACAGAGGTCTACAATATACTTGATCTTCGCTATAGGACAGAATAAGGTATCAATCAATTTGGGAAGGACTTGATAATGGTATTTATTGATGTGGAGAAGGCATATTATGATATTGTGCATATAAATAAAGGCTGAAAAGCAAGTGAGAAGGCTGGAGAGGAAAGATGAGTTATAATGAAAGTTAAGTCTACCGACAAGGATAACATGAGATATTTTAAGACTAAATTGACCCAAAGGATGGATATAATCTTAATTTAAAAATTAAGAAATTGAAAATGATATGAGTTCTGCACATAATAATCAACATCTTCTTCTTCTTTCCAACCTTTGGCTGGGTCAGTTAGATAGTAAAATGGTTCCATTTTCCTCTAACCACCATTCTTACTCCTTAAATCACTTCCATTCTCCTCCTCTCACTTAGACATTTTCTGTTATATGCTCCTCCCATCTTTTTATTGATCTCCCTTACAGTATTTTCACTATATTCTTATTCTCAATAATTTTCTTAGTATACTCTACTTTACATCCTCATCAAATGACCGTGCCATCTAAGCCTTACTTTCTCTATTATATCATGTACTCCCATTCTTTCTCAGAGAAATTAATTCCTAATCATGTTCCTCTTTGTGAAAGCTAAGATGCTTCTCGCAAACCTCATTCCCATGGCCTCTACTTTTCTATTCACACTTGCATTCAAAATTAAAATTTCTGCTGCCTATATGACAATGGGTACAAAGTATGCCATATACAGCACTTCCTTACGCTTCAAGGGCGATTGCAAATCTCCATGGCAGGTCTCTTAAACACCTACAAATGTACTCCCTTTGCTGTCCTCTACTTACTAGAGCCTCTCTACTTCCACCTTTCGCCTCAACCATGCTTTCAAGTCATTTTACATTCAGTACCTTTCTCATCTCTACTCCATCAAACTTTATAGCATTCCTAGGCCTTAACCTCTTCCTTCTCAGCTTAACTCAATTTTTTTGTTTGAAATCACCCCCCACCCCCATACAACTCATGTTGTCCTCATACATACTCTTCACTCTCATGACGACTCCTCTTTCCCCTCCAGCACCCTCCATCACTTTCCAGAATTGATTTATATCCATACTATCATATGTCTTCCCCAAATACATAAATACCACTACCAGCTCCTAGCCAAATTCATACCTTATTTCCGTCCGCTATCCTATAGCGAAGATTAAATCTATTTTAGACCTCGTTTCTTAAATCTGGAATGTTCCTCTCTCCGCCTTCCTTTCATATTCCTTCTTATTCTCTTTTTCAGTATCTTTTCATATAGTTTTGTACAGTTGCACATCATCGTTATCAGCATCATTCCCCTTTAATTTATACACCGCTTCTTGTTTTTTGTTCATGGAAATAGGCATTATAATTCACTTTTTCCAGCCCTTCGGTAGCTTTTTACCCTTTCATATCACTCCAAGCAACCAGTATAATCATTGTATTCCTGCTTCTCCTACAGATATCATTTCCACAGTTAGTTCCCCCATACCTGGTGCTTTTCCCTGTTCCGTCCTCTTTAATGCATCCTTCACCTCTTGCCGTGCGGGACCAACTCCTATGCTTCACTCTCATCCATTTCATTTTCCGGGTTGAACATCTTCTCAAAATATCCCTTTTATAGTTACTTTTCTTTTTTCAAACAAAACTAATGAGATCTCAAACAATGCAAAGCATTGTTGGTATCCTGTTAGAATATATACTGACAGTTAGGAGTCATTCTGCAGAGAAAAAAAGACAACATATCACATAGGTGTTTGTATACGAGTTTGGCGCAGTTCTAGAAACACACACAAGGATTCTATGAAAATGCTGCCCACAAACTATGTGAATGATTCCTACCTAATAAAACGTTTTAGCTTCAAACTTCACTTGATATTCTTTCTTCTTTCTGGTGTAACTGTGTTGGGATTAAAACATCAGCATAATGAATTAACTACATGAATTAAAGCAATTATGACAATTTTTTTTTTTGCATCTTGAAGAAACACCTAGGTTTAAACAAAACCAAAAATAAAAGATTTGTATCACAAATAAATCAAACATATGATGAAGTAATTAAGAATAGTTACTTATTTTTCAAACTACATTAACTACAAACTCTAAGACAGCACAACCACAACCACTTTCAAAATACAGTGACCACAACATACCCCTCCTGTGATTCTGGTTAAAGCTGTGTGTGCTTATCAGAGCTGCTGGACGAATGGGATAAAAAAGCAAAATATTGAGATGTTCAAGGTAGATTTATTCTTCCCAACACTTGACAGAAGTACACATACCACTCAGAATTGGACTGATTATCATTAACAAACATATACATGTATTTAAGCAGGAAAATACATTCAGACAAGATGTAATGAGTTTTGATTACATGTTCTGCAGATGACCTTTGGGATCCATATATTGATAGCTAGTTGATATACTCGACAACGAGGAAGAATTTACATTTTATAAACTTTAGAAACTAAAAAGTCTGTTTACGAGTAATATGTAATGTGGATTAGCCAAGCTAATGCACCCAAAAGTAACCATAAATAATTGCATTTAGTCAAAAATGATGGTAGCTAGCTCAAATTTAACAACCCTTAATGATTTTTTTTAACCTCAAGCACCCATGTGTTCAATTATCCCCCAAAAACATTTATTCTGAAATAGAAAGTTATTGTTTTAAAAAGTTTAAGACATTGATTTGGGTTTTACACTAGCATTTACAAAAAATTAAAAGGTCCATTTGAATGTAAATTTAACATCAAAAGATTTTAGGCTGTATAGAATAGTTATTTAATCTAGCTTATTATTATTGTGTACACAGTATGGCTTTAGCAAACAACTTTATAAATAGCTTTATTTAACAATATGTCGTTTAAATTTGGGGAAGGGGGGAGGAGCAATATGAAAAAATACTAACAATAGAAGCTGTAAATTGGTGACTCAAAACGTGTTCAAACACAATTTCAGAGGAAATTAAATTGTGTTTAATAAATGAAACAAAAAAAATAATATTTATGCATCAAATTATACAAAATACACATATTGTTACTCCCCAAAACCAGTCAAAGGCATTTCAATCTACATTTAAGCAATTAAAAGTACATTAAATAAGCTTCTAAACATGTCATTTTAAAATTTAATTTCCTTACACATTTTAGTACAAAAAAGGGAAAATGTTTGTCATAATTAGATAAAAATTAGAATAATATTAGTAAATATTATGTTGGAACATAATCCAATTATTAAAGAGGGGATGCTAAAATTCTCAATTCATCTAAGCTAATGATATTTGAGATTTGAATAAATCTCAAAAAATTATCTCGTATACAAATCTCTCTCTGTAGAAAGGGCCTCAGTCACAAAATTTACGAACATGAGATATATATATGAAATCCACAATTTTTAAGGTTGTCTATCATTTGACACTAAAAGGACCTCAATCAAACCACCAGAAATATGGTGACTTTAGTGCTCTTTGCAGAAAGGGCTTATGTATTGGATTGGGCGCTTTCTGCAGGCAATTATTGAAACTATTTTTGTTTGAGTGAAATCCTTTCTGAAAGACTTTGCCTGATGTAACAATTTTAATCAATTGATAAAAAAGTAATTATAAGACTTGTGTAGTCAAGGGAATAACAAAGTCACAAAAAATGACAAATTGTATTAATATAAATAGTTCACCAAAAAACTTACCTTTTTTTTCAGGGTGTCTAATGAGTCTGAGAAACAAAAATTAATGACTTTTTGGTGCCCTTTTTTTACCATAAAATTCCTTCGATAACCATCCAAACATTATATAATGCATATATAGGCATAACACACACATGCAACATTAAAGTTTAATTAGATGTGAATGTTAACCTTATAATTGGTATCATGGTAAAAAAAAAAAATCAGGCAACTTGCGGCTAGCATGTGGCAATATGGGTAGAGGGTGGCTTGACATTCAATGCGTTCACATTGTTAGAATGCACGGGAAATTCCGACAAAAATATTTTCGTGACTTTATTGCAAAAATATTGAAAATTCGTGACTTTTCAGGGACTTTGGTGATTTTTTTTAAGTGACTTTTATGACCTAGTAGACACCCTGTTGTTTATGAAGAAAAATGATAAAAGAGAATTTGTCAGTAGTGACAAACATTGAAAACTTTTTTTTAATTCAATTTAAACATTTTCACCTTAACTAGAATTACATATTTTTAAATATTTGAGGATTCAAAAGAAAATTTAAGATTCATATTAGAGATTTGGATTCGAGAAATTAAGGATTTAACCCATCTCTTAAAACTTTTCTTGTATTTGAATAAAATGTTAAGTGGAGTGATTGGAAAACACAACACTCAATATGACATTTATATATGTATATATTTAAACTTTTTGTTCAATATTTATGATAACATTCATATGATCTAGATCTAATATACTTGTTATGTTAACAATGGCAAAGAGTTAAGTCCTGTTTTTGACTTTTATTAAAAGCCTTTGAACAAAAGTAAATTGAAATGAAGCAAGAATGTATAAACAAGTCACTTTGGAAAACATGAAACAAATATAACATCCAATTAAAATAAATAATCTCAAAGCTAACATTTGTGCTAGTATTGGTGAGAATAAAACTAAAACAAACATGGATTTAAAGAAAGGGAATGTGAAATTTATTATTACTGTGCACAGGGAGACTGAGACATTTCTGATTTCTGAGTATTTAGGTATAAAATAATAAATTAAAAAATTAAGAGGTTTTCATCAGAGAGTTAAATTTCTGAATATGGGTTAAGGTGCAAATTTACATACTTTTTTATTAATTTTGAAATCAACAGCAGCTCATCATAGCATTGCTTCAGAAAAAGATGTGTTTATAACTCTGGAATTCAATAGTTCCTGAGACTTATACGCTCTGTTTACCCTGAAAGGTAGCAGTATTACCTTGTCTGATTACAGTATGGTATTATCTTATAAATTGCACAATAGTCCTAGTAAATAGTTATAACTTCAACTTTAGGTAAATACAATATTTTTTTCAATAATTATATTTCTGAATATTTTAAAATGTGTTATTTCACTGTAGATATTGAAACACCTCATCTCAAACCTTACATCACAAACTTATGGGAAAAAAAAAATCATAATAAATTAAATAATATTTTTTTGGCACTGCATCTTACTAATCATTTGGATTATATGCCAATGTACTAATTACATTAGAAAGGCTTAATTTATAGGAAAAACACCAGCATTTGCATGAAGAGTGGAAAATTATTTAGGAAAAACCACCTCGGTGTACCCGACTGGGATTGAAACCCGTCCTCCCTGTCTTCGGCAGTCTAGTCCAACACGAGTTTAGCACATTAAGCCACATGGCCATCAAAGTGGGTAAAAATAATCAATTAAAATGCAAAAACAGTTACTTTATTAATTTTTTGCTACACTTATTGAAATAAACCAGCTCTTTCATATTGAAACAACAAAGGGTGTTTAAAAAAAAGAGAGAAAAGAGAGAGAGAGAGAGAGAGAGAAGAGGATATTGCTGTTTCTATAAATAGTACAAATATAAATATTTGTATAATTAATTAAGCACTTCCACATTTCAGTAATACATAACGTTTAGTGCAATTTTTTTAAATTACTGCACAAAACAACAAAATCAGGAACTAAGACTTAATACAGGTATTTAGCAGCTAGAAGTGCTCTAACTCTATTTTTTAACAAATACTTATATTAAGGTGAGGTGGGAGGGGACATGAGAAAAGGTCAGTATTTATTCAGTTTTTATAGCAAAACTTTTTTTTTTTTTTGCCAAAACATATAAAATATTGCTTCAGTACAAACACATTAAATAAAGAAAAAAAAGTTGTCATTAAATTCCAGCACCTCCTTGAAAGTTATTCAAGAAATGTGTCAAAATTAAACTCTTATGTTTCTATTAAGAACATTTTTATTTCGTTTGACCAAATAATTAGTTTTGATATAAAAACTGCATAAGTAATTACCTTTTCTTCTGTCCCCTAATCATGCGGAAGTTATTGATAGTTAAGTTATGACTTTTTATTTTAATAGATTATTTACCAAGCCAAGTGTGTGTTTCAGTACAAAGAAAATGTTTATTGTAATTTAAAAAAAAGGTTGTATTTGTTCCTGGAACCATCTGATTAGAGTGGAATATAAACCGTGCATAAATGTGGCCCTAATCTGGCTTTAAAAACCTTAACTAAACCAAATACATTGATAGATCCCAAATCCTTTCTGCTAAGTAAGCAGTTGGGAATAGATTGGAAAATAAGATTTAAGAGAGATAAAATCGTAAAATGGAAACGATAGCTATAATATATTTAGTATAAGATAAAAAAAAAAGTATTGAAATGTACATTTTGTGGGCATGCCCCGTTTTCACTTATAACAGTTTAATTCAGTGTGACCTTTTAAATCCAAACACAAGTTTAAATCAAATTGGTCAAAGAGAGCTGAGTGACAATGTTTTAGGATGATAATCACAAGTAGGTTAGTGATCCAATGGTTTATCACCTTTCATCTCTTAATACCGATCTTTGGTTAAATCTTTTAAGCTGTGTAAAAATATAAAATAATTACTACAAAATGTTGTACAGAGATTTTTTCAATCAAACCCATTCATAAAATTAACACTAATTATTATTCCTATTATTATTAAGAAAAATTTAAAATTATTTTGAGATTAATCTGCAGACAGAGACATTTGTTGAAGTTTTATTCTATGCAATATGTTAATTTGATATAGAAACTTTCTTAGAAAAAAAATGGGTAAAAAAATAGATATACCACTATGATAAACAAATTAAAAACTCTCTCAATATAATTAACAATAGTTGAAATTGAAAAATTTCAGAGCTTTAGAATATTGCTACAAAGTTGCAGTTTCTAAGCCTCAAACAATGTTACAAAATACTATACACAAAAATTCTATTTATTAATTGAGGCACGATCTTTATAAGTTAATATTGTACAGTATTTATTAAAAAACTACCTAATATATACAATTTATGCTTAGAAATCGCTAAACAAAATGTTAATTCAAGTTTCAAAAGTCCAAATTAATTAGTGTTTTTATTAATAATAATAATAAAGAAGAAGAATAAACACATCATTGCATAAAATATAACTATGGGTTATTAAAAGGCATTACATACACTGAACCTTACTATATTAGATTATAAATACTATTTATGATGGTGGATCAAATTTTGTAGATTAAAAATAAATTATGAAATCAAAACATATAAATGCATTTTAAAAGAAGTCGAGTAATGATAAAATATCGGTACTAAACAAATTTATAAAATTTCTCTGTTTAATACAATATTAATTAGAAGACATTTTAAAAGTTATTAACTGAAGCATAATTTCAGTTTTCACAGGTGTTTTGAATGGTTCTGTAGTAGCTTAGATTAAGATTATTCATGTGATTTGAAATAGCAAATATTTATTTTTAAACAGTAATGGCGATATTTTATAATGCACCTACCCCTGCAGAAACTATAGAACTCAGATATCAAAACAATAAAGTGTGACCCATGTTCCCATTTCCATTATTAAAGACGTGAGTATTTCTATCATTCTTTCCTGTATATTCTGATAGTTACTATCACACCAAAGAATAAAGTAGTTTTAGGGGTACAATAGAACAGAAATGAGTATAATACTGATGTGATTGTGGCTTGAGTTAAATATTTGTAGTTTAAATCTAATTGATGTTGTTAAATTCTAAAGGCGAGTCTCCACTTGAGCATTTTGTTCGCATGAACGTGCGTGAAAAGACGACAACCCGCCGGTGGGGACTTGTTTCGCCACGGTGCATTGAATGTGTGCTTGTGTTTGCAAACCCTTTGCACAGAATCTGTCGGTTGTTGGTTAAGTATGCATGCTTAAAATGAAATCAGATGTGTGTGTGTATAGTTTATGTACTTTGTGTTGCGTCTGACAAAGAATATTAACTTTGCGTGGGTCCATGCGAATATTATTATTATTATTAGCACCGCGTATTACTACCCATTCGGGTTATACGCACTTACGCTAATGTGTAATGGTAGGGTGATTGTGAGATGAAATGAAGGACCTACAGTTTAATGTGGAATCCGAACCACAGTGGAGGCCTGGCATTCCCCACATTCACAAGATGTCTTATCAGAGGTGAAGGAAGGGTTTGGTAATCAGATAAATCTTTGCCGGGACCGAGGATTGAACCCCGGCTGCTCCATACAGTTCAAAAATTAAAAGGAACATTGAAAAGTGCCTCGAGCTAATACACAAATATGAAAATTACCCCTTCTTGTAGAATCCAGAACATGGTACATATTACAACAAGAATAAGATTATTATTATTAGCATCGCGTCTTACTACCCGTTCGGGTTATACACACTTACGCTAATGTGTAATGGTAGGGTGATTGTGAGATGAAATGAAGGACCTACAGTTTACCGTGGAATCCGAACCACAGTGGAGGCCTGGCATTCCCCACATTCACAAGATATCTTTTCAGAGGTGAAGGAAGGGTTTGGAAATCAGATAAATCTGTGCCAGGACCGAGGATTGAACCCCGGCAACCAGCATAGAAGTCTGACACCTTACCCCTAGACCACCAGGTCACCTAACAATAATAAGAAACTTAATAAATGGGTAGCAACAAGAAAGAGGTTCCGAGTCTCTGAATGTTGTATTATTCCCAATTTTCTGCCCTATTTACTACGTTTATTAAATATTAATAGTCTTCACATTTAATTATGGTGAAAACTTTAAAGTGTTCGCAATCTAATATATTTAGAAACTAATTTTTAGAGCGATTTACATATAAGTGTCTCACTCATTATTTTTGTTTTTTCTACTTATTTTGTCTAAACAATAAACACATCACAAAGAAAAGTGGCCGCTATCACATCCATTGTGATAATAAATTAGATCAAAGTGAGCTGTTACCGTGGATATAGTAATGACCTGAGCAGCTACACACCAAACAATCATACATGGCTGTTCCGTATAGCAAATCCTTCGCCTGAGCGCGCAGCCATACTCATTTGACTTGTGCACGCAAAATGCTCAAGTGGAGATGCACTTTCCTAATGCTCTGATCAAACTTAAAGATCAGGCAATTAAAGGATCCCAGCTACAATTATAAACTTTAAACCAGTAAAGGGTTGATAGAAAATTAATCACATTTGAACTAAGATTAAGAAAACGACAAAATCACCATAAAGATTACAAAATAAAAGATAAAAAGTATTATGTTAAGGTAAAACTATATTTTTCAATATCATTTCATTTCAATGTATAGATGATTGTATATGGTTGAAAATATAAGTGATAAAACATTAATAAACACAAACAGAATGTTTTATCCAAACTATTTCCGGCCAGCATCACAAGAATAAGTGCGCTGGCTTTCCCACTTTGTTTAACATATTTTCTTAGCACCATTTTACTACCCATTTGGGTTATATGCTTATGTACTAATCACACTAATGGGTTAGAGATTAGGAAGGCTGAATTTATACGAAATGTAGCTGCATTTGCACGAAGAGGAAGAGAGACAGAGACAGAGAGTGGAAAACAATTAAGGAAAAAGCACCCACAATACCCCTGACCGGGATTTAACCACGATCTCCTCATCATCAACAGTCTAGTCTATTATGAAAGTAGCTCCTTAGACCATGTGGCCACCGAAGAGGGTAACCATGATCTAGTTCAGAGCTCTATTTCAAATAACCTTTATATTATTGTACAGAAAGATGGTGAACATTTACTATATCTGTAGAGAGTAACCATGATAATAAAATAAAACATGTAAAATGAATCAATTAATTAATTCAATACAATTAAAAAGTTTATCTAAATCGCTAGCATCCTGCATTCTTTACAAATAGAAAATATATTTTTAATTTTCACGAGCCGTCAATAAAAAGCAAATTGACTTGGGTAATAAATATTTTTCATATTTTCATATATGAATTAGTAGTATACAGAAACAAATGAATGTTTACACCTACACAGGTATTCTGTACAAAATCACACATGTTATGTGTACTGTACATGCATATGCACATATTTACACACATTTACAAGATGTAAAGAACATTATTCAAGCTATAATATGTTATGTTATCACTAATGAACAATGGAAATGGCAAGAAAATATCATTCCATCAACCAAACCAATATTCAAAACATACCTACAACCACAGAAAATGCTTTTCCCAAAAAATAAATGCAATCCTTAGTCAATGTTTATTTTGATGTACAAACACATTTGATACTGCAAGGGTTAACTCTTTGACCGTCAATTTTTACAGACATATGCCTTGGTACTACACATATTTATCAATATGTATTCTTTAAACAAATTGCAGATACTGGACCTAGTGTTGAAAGCACGTGGCTAATGAAACACAATAGTGACTGGTGTGCGTATACAGTTAATTCGTCGGTTGAACTTTTTCAAAGTCGAAAAAGTTAATAAATATGTTACTATGCACTTATACACTAAATTATGTGTTCTGCAGCTCAAAGTTTGGCAAACTGTGCAAATACCAACTTCTCAAACATAAATTTAGTGATTTTTTTTGTCAATTTCACAATGGAGACCAGATAATATGCGAGGATTTATATATTTAGTGAATTAAAATAAATCATTGTGAAGGTGGAAGTTTAACTTGGGTTATGGATACAGCTGTACATCATTAAAATAAATTAAATATACTGTTTTGTTTTGAAAATAAGCCGCCTCGAAATATAGGCCACCCCCTAAAAATGTGTGCCCTTAAATCCTTCAATAGAAAAACACACACGTACATATTTTTTTATATTTTCAAGTTATGTACTTTATTATTATTATTATTATTATCACCGCGTCTTAATACCCGTTCGGGTTATACGCACTTACGCTAATGTGTAATGGTAGGGTGATTGTGAGATGAAATGAAGGACCTACAGTTTAACGTGGAATCCGAACCACGGTGGAGGCCTGGCATTACCCACATTCACAAGATGTCTTGTCAGAGGTGAAGGAAGGGTTTGGTAATCAGATAAATCTGTGCCGGGACCAAGGATTGAACAAGTTATGTACTTATTACGCTAATGAGTTAGGGTTGAGGAAGGTTGAATTTAGAGGAAGTTTACCCTTATTTGCATGAGGGAGAGTGTAAAACAATTTTTGGAAGAAAAAAAACACCTCAGTACACCCAACCAAGATTCAAACACAAGAGTGGAGACTTAGATCATGCGGCCACCAAAGCAGGTACAATCTTATTAATTTTTGAAAATGAGTCCACTTTGAATATAAAAAAAACCACTTTATTTCTTTCAAGCTTTCCTAATTTTCATTGTTTTTGCCTATCTAATAAATTTACTTTACCTCAATTACCGTTTCCAACCCGTGACATGGGTCAGTTTTTTATTCAAGTCATATATTTTTCCACTACCGCCTGGCTAGACCAGTCGTAGCTTCATTTGCCCTATAATCTACTTTAAGAATAGGTCAGGCACAACATCCAGCCCCAGCCGTTAATTCATCGTTGTTAAAGGGTAAACCAACATTTTACCAATGATGAATTTTTCAACCATATCTGGAATCAAACCTGGAACTCTTAACTCAGTAAACAGGCACTTTACCGACAGAGCTAAAGTGTCAGACTACCTATTGAATAACTAAGATTTTAAAATTTGTGTAATGATTATGTCTTAATCTTGGGTTGAATTCCCTCCCCCCCTCCCCCATATCAGAGTGCAAGATTAATAAATAAGTAAAGAATACACTAAATTCTTGTCATAGTAAAATAATAGTGATGCCCAACAGACAATAATTACAATTTACAACTAAAGAGTTGAGCTTCATCTATTTTTAAATAATCTTGTCGAAGTTTAGTGATATTGTGAAGATTAAAAATTATTTTAATAAATATGGAAATAACACCATGCAGTCCTCAAAGTTAAAACATTTGTTGTGTATTATCCATGGATGGAATTTTAGGCGATTAAGGTTTTTTGAAGATTAATTTTGGAAAAAAAGTGCGACCTATTTTCGGGTCAAAACAGGATTGGTGAAATAACACCTGGCCCCAGGAATCAAACCTGTGTCGAACTGAGTGAAGAATTACCCTTAGCACAGAATGATTACTGGATAGCTCATTGGTAGAGACATGCAAAACTCGCATTTGTGATAAAATGAATTTTTACACAAATTATACTCTTTTCACACGAATAACATGAATTTAAGCTTTTTTTTCTCTAAATAAACACAATTTCTTTGTAATTGGGCAAATACCACATCATGCAATATCATTTTCAACACTATAACACTGGTGAAAGAACTATACCAGGGCTGCTGTTTAGACGAATGGTATCTGCTTTAACTTATTTTATAGGCCTGAAATGGTTTATAGGAAAAATGAGTATTTTCAGGATATTTAAACTTTTTTTGAGGTTAGCATTAAAAATCACGATTTCTATTTTTACACACTACAATACTTAAATGTTGATAGACAGATTCTTTGTTTTCAGCTTTTATAAGATTTCATGCTAACGCTATGAAAGGACATTAATATATGGACCCTGTTACAGTCGGTCATGTTTGGCATGGTTATATAGTCTTAATTTTTAATCCCTTTTCTTTATTTGATAGTAATTTAGTCTTCTATGATGACATATTTCGTTGTTACAGTGGATTCGCACGTTTGTTGTAAAACGAGAGCAGTGCTGATATTTGGTCACATGACAGCTCTAATCCAATCGCAAGAAGTCCACGTGACCAGCATTGCCCACAATGCTTGACAGTTTATTTGAAGTAAGTCAAACATCTCATTTTAATCTAAATACAGTAACATGCACTATTGTAATATTTACATTTTTATGTTTAATGTTTCAATGCCTCATGGGTAAACAGAGATTCCCAACTTTCCGCGAGTGTGTGAACAGCTGCACTAATCTACTGCTTTCAAATTTCAGCGTGCGTGTGAATTCCCCCTTATTATTGTTTGGTCTAAACCTAAGTTGATAATCGATTATTGCTATTTGTAAGACTCAAAGGTAATGACATTGAGATATCGAGCCTGACAAATACTAAGCGTGAAATGTTTTGTACATATTTATATTGGATTTTTCTCTGAATAAATAGTTAGATACACAATATGAACAAAAAATATAGACAGTTTTATCCTAGTTTTTTTTAACTAATACTAATTCGACTTGTATTTACATAAATAATATCACTTTCAGCTTATAATATCACTTTTTGAGAAGAATAACACCACTTTTCCTCTAAAAATAACCTCACCTTTTGCATGTCTCTACTCATTGGTATATCACTACCTAAGCCCAATATCCAGGGTTCGATTCCTCTGTCCATGTGTGATGTTTCAATTATATTTAAGAAATAAATGGTTGTATTAAGTAGAAATTTTTAATATCACCGCGTCTAACTACCTTTTCAGGTTATATGCATATATGGTAATTACTCTTATGGGATAGGGATGAGGAAGTATTTTAGAGGTAATCTACCTGCATTTGTGTGGAAGGAGAGTGGGAAACCGTTTGGGGAAAATCATCATCATATCCAACCCGGTTCAGACCACGATCTCCCCGTCATTAGCAAGAGAGTATAATTCGAGAGTGATACCTTTGACCAATCGACCATTGAAGCAGCTTAGTTCAATTTTAAATGTAAATGAACTTTGAATTGAGTGAGAATATAAAGATTTGCACAGTTTGTAAAGTAATTTATATTTTCCTCTCGCAATAACAGCAGTATTCATACACCAAACGTCCCTATGGAGTGGTTTAGTTAAGTACAGTTTACAACAAGGCAATATAAATAATCTAAGTAACAACTGTTTAGTCAGTGCAAGTGGTGGTGGTGGTGTGGTGGTGTGTCTGGAAGTTATGTTTACTACAGTAATGGCTACATCTACAACTAATCTTACTTAATATGGTCCACTCATGGAATAAAAAAGTTCAGGCTGCTTGCAACAAAGAAAAATACAACACATATGGGTCAATAACATTAAAACAAGCACCACAAAGATAAAACAAACAATATTTAGAAAAAAAAAAACATTGTTTTAACTTCTTTTTAAGTTGTTACAATTATGGATTTTTATAATAGGTAACTAATAATAATAATATAATAATATAATAATAATAATAATAATAATAAAATAATAATAATATCATTTCCTTTGTATTAGGCACCTGTAAAAACCAAAAGGTTTTTTTATGTTAAATTAGAATGAGCATCATTAATTTTGGTTTAGTTTTACCTAAACAATGATCAAAATAGTATTTGTATAGAAATATAATAGTTTTTAAAAAGGTATTATATTTATAAATGTTATGAGACTTAAGTTATTTTTTTCAGATATCCAACCAAGCCTTTTATATCTAAGATTAAAATACCTAAAGTGGACTAAGAATCACTCATATTTCAGTTAATAAATTTTAACTCTAGATTCTTAACCATGATTTAAGTATATATCCCCTATACACCCACAATGGTGATAAGGAAACACCTAAACCTAGCGCTTTGGCTTTCTTGAACATAACAAAACCATTTATAATGAAACCAAACAAGATGAATTATCTCCCGCTAGTTAGTCAATTAAATAATTGAATTTATGGAAACACACAACAAAGTGTCAAAATAAATCGGTTGTTTTTATAAGTAAATAAAAGTAAAAGGTGATTCTCGTAATCCTTTAAACATTTAGCAAAACGTTGAAAACAATAAGAGATTTGATAAGGATAAATTCATTGCAGATAAGGGTGTCTTCATTAATATTAAATCCATGCAAATATAGTTCAAAAAATATGTTTAAAACAGCTGTGTTGGCTAGTCTATAAGTTTAAGTGCCACGTATGTCATTCAAATCGATAATTGGAAGATTATTACATAAAATATGAAGGTAATGGGCTTAATGAAACATTTATAGGTGCAATATTTAGCATGCAATCAATGAAATGTAATTAATTTATTTGCATAGTTAAAAATTAAGGCCCAAAAAGAGATAATGAAATATAGATTATGTGAATGATGAAGTAAGAAGATTAAAAAATTAATTCACAGTTTTGATAACAAGCACAGGTGATATTATACAGCCTGTGCGGTTACAAGAAAAATTACCCTACACAATTATGTACAAGAATATATACATCAATATTTATGAGACATATTTTTAATAAATGGAAGACTAAGGATAAACAAAACATTCTCAATCTACAACTTTGGTCACAGTTTTAATGACTCGTTTAGTTATAATAATAATAATAATAATAATAATAATAATAATATATTATAAAAGAAAAAAAAAAGTTTTATGAATAGTTTGAAGGAAATTCACCCATATGGGGTTGCTCATGTCAATATGAGAGCAATTGGTGCACACTTATGAAAAACCCTAACATTGGTTAAGGAGTGACATAACGCCAGTCCAGCTCACCAACAAGAATTTTTTAAGTACTCCAGATTATTTTTATAAAATAAATCTAGGTTTGTGATAGTTTACGTTTGATCTATGCACATTTATAAAACATTATCTTCACTCAAAAAGCCATCTATACCAATTAAACATCTTATGTTGAGAATCTTTAAGATGATTAGAATTAATAAAAGGTTTTCTCTAATAGGCCTATTTTTTAAAATGTATCTATAGCAATAGCTTTTAATATGTCTACATGTAGAAGCTTTAACTTCTAAAATAAGCATAATACAAACTGAAGTTGGTTTCTCAGAATCTCCTGGGCAATTAATGACTTTTTTTAAGAGTCCACTTTCATATTTTGATCAGTTCTTTTTCCTTTACCAATGAATTTACAGAACAATATTTTAAAATTGAACTGTGAATTATACAACAAAACCATTAATGGAAAGTAACTCGAAAGGGTGGCATATTTCTATCATCTAAAGAAGTAAAATTACCATAAAAAGATTTAGGAGAAAATAGGACAAAGGATATAGAAGAGTAGACAAGTTTATCACATGGTTAAGGATATAATTTGGCAATTAACATAGTAAATAAGGCCAAAGCTTTGTTATACAAGGTGTATTATTAACAAATATGTATGTATGGCTTTGGAACCTGGACATGGAGGAGATATTTAAATAGAAAGAAAAAAAATAGGTATAGTTTAAAGGTTATACCACTAGAAGAGACAATGAAGATGAAAAGGATGCAGTGGTTAGGGTATGTGATGATAATGGAGGAGTGCATGTCCAAGAATGGTTTACAGAGGATGGAGATTGGTAGACAACCTATTGTAAGACCGCAGATGAGCTGGATGGACCAAGCGCAGAAGGACATGAAGGCTAAAGAAGTGGACTGGAGAAACCTGGCAAAGGGAGAAATAAGACTGGAGAAACCAACAGGAATGGAATAGAAGGTGCCAGACAACCGAAAATATGGAAACGTCCAGTGATGAGGATGATGATAAAACATGAATTTGTTTTGTCAAACGATTGATACAGGTTTTAACTTTGTTTAGCCATTTAAAATGTGTTTTTATTTGATGATAAAATTAAATTTACCATTACAAAAATTAGAATATAACAAGTTCTATAGATATATAGTAATTTTGTAATTGAACTACAAATAGTTTATTTTTACCAGTTCATGCCAGTTTTTGCATGCACACATACAAAGTTTTTGATAAGTTGTGTATTTTCTAGCAAAAGCTATTAATATAATTTCTAAGTTTTTGTCCAGAGACTTTCAAAGTATATTTATAGTGTATGAGGAAAAAACAATATAACTATTTATCAGTTGAGCCTGCATGAGCCCAGACCTCTGGTGGCCTAAAGCAAGACTAAATTATTTACAAAAAACTATATAAAAACGAAACATTAAACTCATTCACCCTGAGGGACATGCCAAAACTTTACCATTCTGTGCAAATTATAATCTCATCAGTATTACATAACAATGTGAACATACTAAATGCAAGGCAATCCCCAAGTAGTATTCATTAAGCCAACACCAATATCAGTGTTCTAATTATAGAATCAAATATACAACACATAAAACTATAAAAAAACACTCCTTCAACTAAACATATACAAACATTTTAAAACAAAGTTGTCGTAAAGAGGAGATTAAACCATCACCATTTACAAGTAACTATACAAATTTATATCAAGTACTGTAAAACAAAATATACTTAAATTGCATCACTATGTACCTTAAAAAAAAGGGTCAATAAACATTTTACATGGTCGTTTCTCTAATAAAACTTATGTTGCTCAAAATAATTTGATGAACATTTAAAGTTAACAGATCCAAGCCTTCATAAAAAGATAAAATATGTTTAACAATTGGTAGGCCTAATGTGTTTATAGCATTTGATATGAAATACAATCAAAATCATACAGTTCTTAAAAATATACAGTAGCATTATTAAGTTTACAATAACATAGTCTGAATTATAGATGCCCTTATAGTTGCAACTTTTGGTAGAGTCATTGAAGGTTCAACTCACCATTTCAGAGTCGTGAGAGTTGAGAACGTCGTCTGTAGAAGCAGATTTGGGACCTTCACTATCTCTTTGCAGGCCTAAATTTCTTACAGGTGTTGTAGGGCACCCTGTGTAAAATAAAATGTATCACTATATAGTGGACGTACAATATCATATCAATATTGTAAGTGTGAGGACAAAAGTGAACAGATGGAGGGTTAATCAGGGGTGTTTAGCCAAACTATTATTTTTAATTCTCCCAACTTCTCCAAGTTTTACAAAGCCAGTGTGTTTTTACAGTCACTCTACATATGTATTCAATAAATTACGAAAATTATTTGATTAAGATCACAACTTTTAATGCGATAATATTTTTAGTAGAGATGAGTCAAATCCAAATCTCGAATCCGAATCTACATTTTATTTTCTAATCTCGAATCTGAATCCTAGCAAATTGTTAGAAATTTTAATGATTTACAAATAGACCTACATTACACAATATAGGCCTAAACTGTAAATTAAGATTTATTTCAATCATGCTTTCAATTTTAATCAACCCTAACCACCCCCGCAAAATATAGGTTAAAATCCAGCCAAATTAAAGAATCTAGTCTCATATTATTGTTTAGAAATAAAATCAATCAAAATTTGAGTGTCTTTTAGTTATTTTTAAAAGTGTGTTAGAACGAGTTAAGTTTCTAAAAAAACATGTGAAATAAACAGATTAGGCCTAAATATCCTTTGATCAACTTTAATCATCATTGAAGGATTATAATTTATTTTAATAAGGAAGCAAAAATAAAAATACAAACGGATATTTTTAATAGACTAAAACAACATGATTAACAATTAAACATACATTGGAAATAGTGAACTCAATAATACTTAAGCATGTTTTATTATTATTTTATTATATAACCATTATCTATCTTCGCGATATATCGATTTCTGAAAAAACATTCTATTTAAAACAGGAACATATTTTCAACTCCAATATGTTAATCCCCATTTTATTAGGCAGGACTACGTTTGAATATTTTTACAATTACTTCAATAACATATTTAAAAAAATAATAAACTCTTAGTTAAAATCAATTTTAAAACAAATAATAAATGGGAGTGTAGGGTATTTTAGGCACGTAAGATTTTCCACAACTAATTTTTTTTATTCATGCTAATTTCTTTTGTCCGATAAAATAAAGATTACGGATTAAGTTGGGCTTTTCAAGAAGCCTAACTAAGTAATTTTTGAATACACAATATTAATCTTTGTTTATAAGGTGAAAGATTTGACCATCCAATCCAGTAAAGCACCTAATCCTCGAATCTCAAATACTAGGCAGGATTTGGTGGATTTGAGTGGCCCATCTCTAATTTTTAGATACATACTAAGGACGGGACCTTGAATCATTAAATGTTTAAGGAGATTTGAGATTCAAATTCTCAAAAAAATAGGTTTTTTTCTTCTTCAATCTTTCAAGTGAAATTTGTTTTAGCGGTCTAATATTGCCTATTGGTGGTTTAGAACCAATTATAATTATCGGATGAACTTAAATTACTGGTCTGGGGCCTGGTCGTTAACACTTTAACTGAATGTTATAGTGACTATTATAAGAAATAATGTTAACATTTGGGTACTGTTTTTATTTTTTATTATTCAATTATATTTATATTTCCTCTTATGTTTATAATTTTTTTCCAAGATTCAGATTCAGGATTTGAAGGTAAATTGGAGATTCAGATTTGTGAAAGAGTGGATTTGACACAGCTCAAAATTACATACATATTCTGAAATTGTGTCAGAAGGGATTAGAGAATTTCAGCCTAAAGCAAGGAGCTATGGGCCAGTTGGCTCTAAGATAGATTTCTATGATATATCGAGCCACTTAAAGATTGCATTTCACCAGTACTGTTTAAAATTGTTGTGACACACATTCTTTTTTTAGTTTCTTATTCCTAAAACGTAATCAAATTCTCACATACGCACATAACCATGACACAGCTTTGGCTAATGAGTTGCGATAGAGGAGTGGAAATAAGAAACAAAAATTAAATGTTGACCTTGAAAAGTGAGATTAGTTTGATTAACTGGGTCAACTGTTTTGAATGAAATTCACAATGTCTTAACTGGAAGAAAAATGTTATTTTGACTATTGTAAATAAAGTTGTGTATTTTTTTTAGAGAATATGTAAAAAAAAACATAAATTTGATCACAATCCTTGACTTTTCCCTGACCAAGCAAATTCCTGATAGTTCCTGGTTATAAATGCATTATGTACCTATGTCACCGCTACTGGACGATTCGGTGAATGAGGGCGTCCCCTCTGTCCACGTGGGAGTGCTCCCCTCCACTGAGGCGGGGGGCGTCCATGTCAGGTTGCGACCTGTGGCTCCAGATCCAAATCCAGATGTTGACGAACTCGACTCAACACTCAGGGAAGACTTATTTTCTGCGCGACACTCTAGACGTACATCTGATATACTGCAGGGTTTAGGAGGGAGGAAAAAAACTATCAAAAATAATAAAAAAAATCACCTCAAAAATTAAACAAATACTATCCCTATTATTTTTACACCCATGCACACACTCCAAGGCCAAATGATTATTTTACAAGGCCTTTGGCATAAATAATTTGGAGATCATTCAATGTTACTTCCTATTAGAAATACACAACAAATAGTGTATAAGCTAATAAAAGCCATATATAGTTTATAATTAAAATATTTTTTAACTGATCAAAATTAATAACCATGTTTATTTCATAAGTGACATTTAAATTATTATGTGGGGCCTTTATAAAGTGGTATGCCTTAAGTAGCAGATTTAAATGATATAATTGTTTAGTCCTGGCATATAAATACATTAATAAACACCTGCCATTTAATTGATAAATACATTCAATCTCATCAATTAAAATGTATTTTATGTAGATAGTGATATTATAAGAATATTTGGTAAAAGGAAAAGCATTAAAAAATAAATTAGACAAGTAAATTGGACCAAACATGAGTTTAGTATCAAAACCATAGTAACAGTAATAGATGTTAAAAATAATTTGCCACTACTGAAACTACCATAACTTTCTTTTTAAATTAATAAGTGATATCAAGAAAAGACCAATAAATTGCCGCTATAACTTGTTTTGGGGCTCTTACTCCTGTATAAACAATAAATGTGTGGTCTTGATAGTGAACCAAAGTGTCTCACCTAACCACTTCCGATTCCCTATAGCTCTTGACGACGTGGTGGTGGTGTGTGATGTGGGCGGGTCCTAGCCGATGTCGAGGGGGGGATTCAACAAGCTCTCCTCGCAGAGCATCCTCGAAGGCGGGGGGTGGGGTGGAGGAGCAAGGGACAGGGGAATAGCTTCTCGCCAGGCCACCTACATACAGGGACACAACAAGTGACTACTCTGCTATACTACCTCTTTACACACTACAAAGTTATAATTGTATCATAACATTGAATAACTGAAACTTTACGAGTGGTGGGATGAAAGAGTGCAGCTCCTTTAACAAAGATTACCAAAAAACACTCCAAAGTTGAATAAGTAAGCGAATCACAAAAAAAAACTACAAATCAAAAACAAAACAAGACAGAGAAAAGGAAAATACTTCACACAATAATAATCAAACACTTGGCCATACAATTTCCAGATAACAAAATAAAATATTAGTATCGTAGCCCAAAAAAATGCATTAAAATATCAAATGTTTATATCTGAAAAATACATTAATTTATTAGACTATTTATTTGTTATAAAAATGCATTTAAAAAAATAAAATTGTTCTAGGATTAGTGGTTTTACTTTTAATAGTATAAAGTAAACAAAAAAAAATCTCAAAATATTGTTGTTTATATGAGTTCAATTATGTGTTGTTTCAGGAATGATTATGACGCTTTTTAATTCAGAATTGGAATAAAAATTTATTTGCATCCAAAAACTAAAAGGTGTTTTAATCCAATACAATTGTTTTATCATGACACAATAAAATGACACAAAACATTTTGGGATTTAATTTATTATGAATTTTTAGCACAATTCGTTTGATAACGATAAATTAAAAAGTCCAAAAAGATTGTTCTATATGATAATTCAATAGTGTTAGAACATTTATACAAGAAATGACTTATTACAGGCAAACCTCAACCTGGTTCCAGCATCATTAAATAAAGCACCTATCTATTAAGATATATTTTTAATAATGTATTGTTACACACGCTCTGATCAACATTCAAATTAAAATTAATTTTGTAAAACAAGAAGCCGTATAAATGTTTATCATGAAGGCCAATTAGATGTAATAACCACTAAAATGCACTACTATTTGGCTTTGAAAAGCTATATAGTTTATGCAATGATGCTATACATAAAAAAGCTTGCCCATGGTATAATAAATCTATCACATGGTATAATAGTTACACGTAGTAGTCAGTTCTAGAAGAGCTATGTGATAAACAGGAAAAGTAAGCTTGAAATGTCTAATCACACTATTCTACATGTACATCCAAAAAGGGTTTGAAAATTCTATAGCTTTTCATATTTTCTAAGCTTAACAAAAATAAATCAACAATCATATCTAAACAGCAAAGTTCTAAGTTCTTCATAACCTATTTGTAAACATTATTTATAGGGATAAAGAACTAATTATTGAATATACATATTTTTTTAAATGACTGCCGATTGAAAGAAAATGAGACAAATTTTATGATTTCTAGGAAATCATCAGCTAGCTCTTTGTCGGTTATTAACAAATATTTATCAACTTTGTAATAAAAACTTCATAACTTTTTAACCAAATCTAAGATTCCAGAAGATTTTATTAAATTTACTTACTTTTCTCAGACAGCAAAATCCCTTGACTTTCAAAATTTAGCCAACTAGTCAATTCTATAAAATCAAATTGAAGGTAATAATAAACCACTCTATTGTAAAAATATGATTTAGCTATTAGGTTAGGATAGTTACATTGCACATGTATGAATGTGGTTGTTATTAAACTTGTAATGTTAATAGGAATTAGAGATGACAACTATCAAGTCTAAGAGGAATTTATTAGAAGGTTATACTTTAAGGAAATGTGTCAGCATACACCCAAAGTTGAAAGTAAACCGTAATATTGGAAATATTATTAAAATAGCATTGTAAATCTGTTAAGGCAGGTATACAATCACACATCTAGCTCGACCCTTTAAAATGACCATCCAGTAAAAAAGTTTATATAAACTGATGAGAAATCTGAAAAAAAATTAGTTTTTTCACAGTGTTACCAAAACTTAAAAGAAAACAACTGAATTAAAGGTATCATCAGAAAAACTATTCCAATGTTCAAAACATACTCGGAGTACTGTAGTTAATATATATCTACATTTCAATGTCTCGTACAAGACTGCTATAACTCATAAATAAAACATTTGCGGCTGGTAACAAAACGTCCCAAATTATAGCCTTTGCAATTCTATATTGCAGTGTTGCATCCACACACAAAAAAAGTTAAGTTTCTAGCATTTAGTTTTTCTCTAGCATCCTTCAGTAATTTGTCATATATTAAGGCATAAATAAATGTTTGTAGATTAGGCATAGTTATTAAAAACAGAACTATCATGCATATTTGGCCTCGTTTATGTTTTTTAAAATAATACCAAAACATTTAGTTGTCCCCGACAGCAAAATCACAAAGCTTTCAAAGTTATTTTACTAATTTATTTTTAAAGTAGCTTCCTTATTTAGCTCAGAAGAGCCTTTTTTAAGATGTCATAGTCTTGCACTGAGGCAGCGACTGTTGTGGAGTTTATATGTAAAGGAAATACTTGCTAATCACCATAATTTGTTGGTGCCACATCTATTTAGCCAACAGACAAAAAGTATTTAGGTAGTAATAAGTCCATAAATTTTCTATAAATAATAGCATAACTCTGAAAATGCATCTAAGAAATTATAAGATAAGCTTTGAAATAAATGAATATTATTATCATCATCAACCGACTATATGATATTTTAATATCCCAGACTTAAGTTTATGACATCAATTAAAATCATCAAAGTAAAAATTTAATTTGTAATAGTTACACAAAATTCTAAAAACACAATTTATGATTTCATTTTTTTTAGCACCGTGTTTTACTTGCCGTTCGGGTTGTAAGCTAATGTACTAATATTAGACTAATAGTTATAAAGATGAGGAATGTTCTTTTTCTAGGAAGTGTGCCTTCATTTGAATGGGGGGCGAGTGAAAAAGATTTTGGAAAAACCACCGTTGGTACACCTAACCAAGATTTGAACCTCAATCTCCTAGTCAGTGGCAGTCCAGTCTAATGCAAGAGTAGCGCCTTAGACCATGCGGCCATCAAAGTAGGTCATATTATATTTATATACTCCGAGGAAGAACTGTAGATTACACCAAATGGTAATTATTTACTATGAACTAATTTCTATAATTACTAGATATTAGAAGATAGGGGGAAAAAAAGAAAAACAAGTCAAGAGCACACACAAAGAAACAAAGTTACATACATTACATACAAATACATGTTGTTTGTGCAACCTAAGTTTATGAATTAACTACTTTTGTTAAAATCATGCACAAAAAAAATTCAAAAGAACTTTTTGAAGTACCCCAGATTATTTTTAGAAAATAAATCTAGGTTTGTGATAGTTGACGTTTAATCTATGCACATTTATAAAACATTATCTTCACACAAAAAGTCATCTATACCAATTAAACATCTTGCGTTGTCAGAATTTGTGTTTTCACAATGGTACAATTGTTTGTAAATATTTGAACATAAAATTAATATAATATTTTACACCTTTAAACAACAAATTGAATAAAAAGGTAATTATCGTAATATGAATATGATGAGTTCAAATATGTTTTTAAAATACTTTGTTTATTTGCAATTGATAAAGAAAGAATAAACCCAAGCTATTTACATAACTTCGAGCAGAAAAGAAAGGTACATGCCCAACACAACACTCAGAAGCTCACGAAGGTTGACATAAAATCACACCATGTCACCCATATCATTGTGCCACTCTTTTCTACAGGGTCTACCACAAGCAGGGAGACTTTTACTCCTTGAACCTGTGCCTAAACAGTTGCTAGCATTGTCAGGAGGTAGGAAGTGAGATTTGGATTTGAGGGGCGTGCGACCATGAGCAAAATGGTATGTGTGATAGCTGCGCGTGCTCCCACCTCTTCCAATAGTGGCTGCGCTAGTGTTCCTGACGTGTGGGACCCCCTAGGGGGCACTGGTGGCGGCACCTTGGGGCCCACTCCGAGGTTGTGGCTCTTGCCGAAGCTGGGGGGCCTGTCTTTCAGCACGGCAGGATAGGAAGGGGGTGGAGCAGGTGGGGAGGTGGGTGGGGCTTCGCTAGTTTTGGGGACAGAGGCCGGGGCATAGGTGGCACATGAGGGGACCGGAATTGTTGCCGTGGGGCTCCCTGGATATGCAGCATGAGACAAACACAACAACAAAATGAGTTCCAAGCCAGGCCAACCATAGGAGTATCCACTTGAAAACAGTTTACAAGATCACCCACAACAAACACAATTCATCCGGTTGAGTGTATCATCAAGTTTCAATTACTGTCAGCGTGTATCATCACCCTTTTGAAGGGTGTTAAACCTATAATGGGAAAAATTATTAACTAGGAGAATCAACTATTTTTAATTTTTTGAGGTATTTAATGTGCACTTTTGGAACCAATTGATTATATATCAAAATACAAGAATTTCTGTGAGCAAGAGCTAATGGGCATACAAATTTTGCCGGAAAAGTATTTTCACATAACTTCCAGGTTTCTTTTAGAGGCCACAATTGACATCGGACCGCGGCTTTACTTCCCCTCAAAAGGAAGTTGTGCTACAGATTTTTAAGAAAAATCCGTCGACCCCGGCTGGGTTTGAACCCCCAAACATTGGGTCCTGAGGCGAGCACTTTACCCCAAGACAAACGAGGTTGGCAATTAACTATTTTTTGAATCATTATAAATAAAAATATAGATAGTGTGTTATCTGTTCACAATTATTGTACCAAATGCGTAACAGAATAGGCTGCAGTGTATCAAGAGTTTGTAGCAGATGTGTTTCAAAATTGTATTTTTTATTGTTTCTATGAATTAAGATTATGTAAATTGTTGCTATGACTTTCAAGAATCGTACAAAGATTGGTATTTACAGAAATAACATGTTAATAAATTTTGGCTAATTTTGTTTTTATGATTCTGGCCTGGACAAGAATTTAACGTCTTTGTTGAATTAGTGAATTCTACTAAGGGCACTTTAAATCAAGATGTCACCAGGGTAATAATAGCTGCTTTAATCAGGAAGTTCCAAGCATCAATGACCCAGATAGTATTAAGCGTAAGAAAAATTAGCCCAAAGACAAATACATTGTGTTTGGTTAAGATTTTAATCATAATAAATTACTTACAACCCTTATCTGATTTAATTTTAAGCAAATAAAACTATGTTAATGCCAATATTTTGAAAGAATTACTATGTCAAGAAGTTAATATCAATCACTTAGTAACATGTCAACTAAGTTGACAAGGGTGAATAAACAAACTGTTTTGAAGTGAAGAGAAAGCCAACCTAGAAGAGTTACACATTACATCCTGTGAAGAAAAGATTGCAGTTTACAGAATGCTGAAAATTAGAAATAAAGAAAAAGATATAGATCAAACTATATTTAAGTAAAACACATAAATTTAAAGCAATAAGTAAAATTTCACCATAAATATTGTAAATAAATTGATAATTACACTACTAAGGCCAACTAATTATTGTTTAAATATAGGTAGTGTGTGGTAAGAAAATTTTCAAAAAGATTAGTACCTCAGTCATAAAATGTTATGTAAAAAAACTAAAACTGAAAGTGATTTTTTTTAATAATTATAGGGCACAAATAACCAATAATGATACACATTTATTATATTTACCACATCCATTACATCCATGCTGACAAAAATGAAAGTACAGAATGAGACAATTTCTCTAATAGTAATTAGTAAATAAGTAAAATGTTTTCATCACTAACAAAAAGCAAAGGAAGTGACAAGTTCACATCAACGATGATGCAACATTATCAATGCATGCTGTAAATCTAAGTCATGAATATATATCAATCACAGATTCCAACAAGTGTTTGGTATTTTAAGAATGTTTATTTGTATAAATCAATATATCTATTTACTATGAGTGCATTAATGCTCCACTTTACTGGCTCTTCTTTATGGCATTACAATAATACAGCGATTTTTAGTCATATACATGTTCACTTTGTTCAGCGCTTGTCTCGTTCTTTCGGTGTTTTTCGGCACGACACACAGTGAATAGCTTTGGTTGCTATTTTATGTCAGTAGTTAAGTCTGTTTACAGTAATGATTGACACCATCGAATGATTTTAACTATCAATTATCAAATTATGAAAACTATCGAATAATCATTTGATAGTTTCATTTATTTGTTTGTTGCAACCGTTTTCATTCAAATGAATGATCTAATGTGTTTATACATGATAGTGTAAACATATTATTAGGATTTTATCTGTGTTTTAAAGTTTAAAGGGGCTATGTTCCGCTTTAGAGCGAGACTCTGGTACCTCACCCGCCGTATGTGTGGGTCCCTACTGTACTTATTTTTTTTAAAACAAACTAAATGTTTCCCATTTGGGGCAGCTAGGAACATGCCCAAACTTTGTTATATCATAGTCTGACAATCATGAAGGATATGCAATTCGGAGAAGAATGGATAAATAATCTTAATAGTTCTATGCAAATGTACTATATTTAGTTAAAGATAATTCTATTAAAACAACAATCAGTACTAATACTAAACATGTGTGCCAATAAGTGGAATTTTTTTATAAAATGAAATATCTACAATTAACTTTTAGTTTAAAAATCATTGGAAAGTTATGGTTATTTACACTAGATTATAATAATTAAAAGTATTAATCCTAAAATGGCTGATGCTTTGTTGTTATAGAGCTGATTTTCATTAAAAATGTAAACTGACTATCAATATTAGAGGGTTGGATACTCGGTAGCAAAGGCAAGAAGAATGACGAGAGTGATTTAGATTTTGAGAAAATAACTATATTATTTCTATGATAAAGAACTTAAATGAAAGAACCAAATAATAAGATGAATGAAAAATATGCATGATATTTTTGCAGTTTGTATGTTGTATTTTATTATATTTTAGTGGGATAAAAAAAAAGTGATATACAATTTTTACTACCAAATTCAACGACACTAGATACTTGTTAAAACTCTTGTCTAGAATATTTCAATAGATTTACGTCTAATGAAAATATGTTGCGATCTTCAATGTTCAATTAAAATAAAAAGATTCATTAGTGATCTTGTGTTTAATAGGTAAAAATTGATGATTAAAGAAAGTAAATTAGCTAAACGAATAAATACATTCTTCTTGTCTAAGGCCTCATAAATCTTGTAAAGCATAGTCAAGCCACTAGCAAACATATGTCTACCCTCTTCTCAATAGTACACACAAAAATTTCTCTACAACTATCTTCACTTGGAATTGAACATGCATGTTATATTATTTTTTAAAACACTGCACTGATTAAGTTGTAAATATACATGTGAGATTTGAAGAAAAACTCTAAAGCACAGTTTATTAATTATCAAAGAAATTAAGAAACAAAAACTTTTGGTTAGTTTTTGAACAGTGTATGTGTATCAACAAATTCACTTTACAGATTTTAACCCATATTAATGTTTAATTGTCAAAATCAATGGTGCATTTGAAGGTTCCAACTATAATTAAAAAGCAAAATATTGTATGGAATAGGTTTTGAAATGAAGATCCACAGTAATCATTCTAAGTGGTCAGTTTTAATACACATTGTGACATATAATATGATCCACTTTGTCAATTTAACACAAGAAATAAACTTCTCAACCAAATCATGTTACATGGAACATCAATAGCTGCTTTTTTTTTTCATCACGTCTTAGTACCAGTTCGGGTTATAAAAATATATTAATTATATGCTAATTGAGTAAAGATGAGGAAAGCAGAACTTTTAGGGTGAACGTACCTGTATTTGTATAGTGAGCTTTAAAATATTTTAATAAAAACTACACCTGAATGGTATTTAGCCGCATCACTGGGAATCCTGTCTAGTACAAGAGTGACGCTTTAGACCATGGAACCATTAATAACCTTTAAAGGCCACCAAACATATTAATTATTATTTGCAAATCTTGACAAACCCCAAGTGCTGAATAGTTTTCTAGAATACATAAGACTCAGGGTGGGAGTATCTACTGACACACACATGCTCTCATAAAAGGGATTGGCGTGCACAATAAAGCCACTTACCAGGTTTATTAGGCTGAGCAGGAGTGGGGACAGATGAGCTTTGACCAGCTGCGCGCATTAAGACACACACAACAGTCAACCCTCTCTCAACTTCATTTACAACTTATAAGCTTAGCATGCCAAGAGTAAAACCAAGAAAAGTAAGGATAAGTTATTAATTGAAGACAATTAACTATCTGTTATAATTAGTTTTAGCCATCGTTATTTTGGCCATTTTAACTGGTCTCATGAGAAAACAAGTTTAGTTAACTATGAATAAATAACCAGTACCCACTTCCTTCAAAACATAGTGAAGACAACAATTTTGGCTCCAACAAAATTCAAACCAAAGTTTTACAAAAGTGTCGAACTAACTTGAAACCCAGAACCTTGAGTTGAAATTAATTACTATAGGGAAAATTGAAAGTATTGATTTTCTTAATATTACATGTTTTAGTTTGGTCACAGATTAAAATAAGCAAATAAAATAAGCTTTTTCAATTTATTGCCACATAAAATGGCAGTGGGTCAACAATTATTGTTAACAATGTGCTAGTTATTAACATAGGTTTGTTGTCTTCTTGTGTTTTCACGACTAAGACCACTTCAACTTTTTAGAGGTTATTCTTAAAGGAAAAGGGTTGTTTATTCATGTAGAAATAGGATTTAAATTTACGTTATAATGGATGAGAATTTGACCTGACATTAAATAATAATATTGTAAAGTGGAACCTGACTAATTTGAACTTCTGTAATTCGAAATTGACTTTGATTGGAATTTTTCGCCCGGTCCCGTGAATTTTGTATTAAAACAATGATAAAAAATCATGGATAATTCGAATTTTGTTTTGGTTAATTTGAACTTTTCATAAGTTGTAATGTACTGTGCATTATTGTTTTCCTACTTCTAGTTGCGGTGTCGTGTTGTTCTATTTTTGGAAACGGGGGAGGCGACGTTGGAATGCGGTCTGTACCCTTCTTCACACCCCTCCTTTTCCCCTGCTCACCCATACGTATTTATTTACACGTATAGTTCAGTACTCCATTAGTCAGGTTGAATCTCTAGAGAAGTTACGTGCGCTGTTCTTAGTGATTCGGCCATATCGATATTCTTGTGATGTGCGAATTTATTTTGTTTGTTTTAGTTTTATTTAGTACATACTGTAAAGTTGTGTTTGTGGGTGTATGTGTGTGTTTTTGTGGTGTTGGGTGGTGTGTGTGTGTGTGTGTGTGTGTGTATCGTGATGTCACTGTCCAAGTCACAGCCCAATAAATCATTAACTTTGGACAAAAAAGTAGCGGTGATAAAGGAAGTAGAGTAAAGGGACTTAAAAATAAATCAGAAATTGTAAAAGGCTTCAGAATTCCCCCTAATACTCTTTCAAAATTTTTTAAAAACAAACAAATTTTGAGCAATGAAAATGAGAATGGACAAGATAGGAAAAGATTAAGAAGATCGGAAAATCCATGTGTGAACAAATGTGTACTGAAGTGGTTCAAACAAGCGCGAAACAAGAAAGTCCCAGTGAGCGTCCCTCTTCTTAGAGCAAAGGCTGGACATTTGGCATCTGAATTAGGAAAAACAGACTTTGAAGCGCGTGCAGAATGGTTAGATGGATTCAAACAATGAAACGGAATTTCCTTCAAAGTTGTATGTGGTGAAAGTGGTGCTGTTGATGTGCATTCAACCTATTATTGGAAGGAAGACTTGAAAGAAATGATCCAGGACATGTAACCAAAAAACATTTGTAATGTCGATAAGACGGGACATTTTTACAAGTGTACTCCTGACAAAACTCTTGCATTTAAAGGTGAACGATGCAGTGGGGCAAAGCTTAGTAAAGATCAAACAACACTGTTAGTTGGAGCAAATATGGATGGTTCTGAAAAGCTGCCGTTGTTAATGATGGGAAAATTTGTAAACCCACATTGCTTCAAAAATGTATAATCGAAGCCAGTGGAATACAAGTCAAATAGAAAAGCATGGTTTTCAGGTGATCTGTTTGAAAAATGGCTTTTAAAAATCGACAAACAGTTTGGCAAACAAAATCAGACAATCCTTTTATTCATTGACAATTGCACTGCTCATAGCAAAGATCCCCTTTTGGAGAATGTAAAGGTTATTTTTTTCCCACCAAATATGACACTGGTTAGTCAATTTATGGACCAAGGAATAATTAAGAACCTAAAACATTTCTACAGAAAATTGTTGGTTTATAAAATTCTTTTTGGAGATTTGTCTAATCAGAAAATTTCACTTGACGTTCTTCAAGCCTCAAGAATGTGTAAGCAAGTGTGGTACCAAGTGAAAGTTGAGACCATTAAGAACCGTTTTTAAAAAAGCTGGCTTTATCAAGAAAGAAAATTGTGGAGAAACTGTGACTGAAGCTGCACCAGCTATTGACAACTGGGAGGAAATTACTCCTGATTCTGCTATCTCCTATGGGGACTTTGTCAGTGTGGATGAAGATATGGCAGTGTGGGGTGAAGTTACTGATGCGGACGTTGTCGCCGAAGTTCTCAACAATAACATCCAGGCTGAGGATGGAGCATATGGTGAGGGTTAGGACAATTCTTTAGTAGTTCAGGAAAGGCCTATCCTGAGTGCGGCAGAAGCCATGGACCATATCCAAGAACTCGGGCTTTTGAAAGTCACAAGAATGTGAGTGATTCAATTTTCCAGTCAATAATTCAATTAGAATAATACACTATGACAAAGGTTTAAATCAGGAAAACAGGATTAAAATCTCTGAAGAAAGTGTGAACAGATTATGTCCAAATATGTTAAAAAAAGATTTTTGAGCTTGGTTGCAAACTTAACTGTGTTTCTTTTCAATTCCTTTTAAAAAACTTATTTAATGCAAATTTTTGGCTATTTAAAAAAAAAGTTTTTTTTCTGGTCCCTTCAAGTTTGAATTATCCAGGTTTCACTGTATTGTCCCTTTTTATCTGATATAGGGGGGAAAAAATCCATGATTTTATTGTTGTTCTTCGAATGATTTTAAAAAGAACCAAATTACTTGTTTTGTTAATAAAATAATTCTCCTTACAAAGTTTTTTTTAGCACTGTGTCTTACTACCCGTTTGGGTTATACCCTTATGTATGGTTTTAGGGATGAGGAAAGTATATATTTATAGGAAGTGTACCCACATTTGTGTGGAGAGAGAGTGAAAAACTATTAAGGAAAAATCACCCTCAGTAAACCTGAACTAGGTTCAAACCTCGAGCTCCTTGTCATACATAGGCCATCTAGTTTATTGCAAGGTACCTTAGAACATAGGGCCACTGAAGCAGTCTTAGAAAGTTAATTTATCTCCAGGTTATACTCAACATCTAATAAAGTGTAAATTAATCAAAGTTTCTATCTTAAATAATCCTGATGTAAATTGGAAATATCAACCTCTATTGTTACCTTTGCACGAAACAAAATTTTAAAAGAGAATATTTTGGGGAAAATATGGAACAACCTTTAAGTAATGGGTTCAGGATGTAAATTATATATATATATGTGTTTTATATGTACCATGATCTAAACTCAATATGATATATGGGGTATCATAATCTTTGGTTTAATTGATAAAAAATATCCAATTTTGGGGAAATTAAAATTAAGTGTGAATTTGAGGATTTAAAATAATTGTACGCACCTATTTTTTATCAAGTTTTGTACGCACCTATTTCTTATCAATGTTTTGTTATCAATGAGAAGGATGAGATTAAATTATTTCAAGAGTGACTGATGACTTGTAGTACAGTGTACATTGAATAAACAAGATAGCATTTTAGGTGTAAACCTTTTATCTAATCTATCAGTTCATATTCAATCCTGGGAACCACACAAGTTTACTTTTGTATTGCTGATACAATGTAACTGTGAGTTTGAAAACAGAACTGCAGATAAAATAAAGCCTCTGGTGAATAGATTCCAAGGAAAAGCTTGCAGTGTTGTGATTGTTAGTGAATATGAAGTTTTATTTGTCAAATTTTGTTCTAAAGAAGATAGTATATATTATTTTGATCAAGTAATTAAATAGCTCATAAAAATGTATAAGATTAAAATTGTTGTGAATTAAGAGACAAAGTAATAATGTATTTAAAAGTTAAAATTGTCAAAGTATTATGGTGAAAACAAATGGCTATGATAGTAAACATTTTCAAGAACCTATTAGATTAATAAAAAACATATATAGGGAATATATATATAATAGTGTTTGAATTTATTCCACAAGATCGAATGAAAGAAAAGGAGTCGAGAGACAATGACACGATTTATTTACTGCAGGGAAGATATCAGGATATGGTTTTTTGAGCTAGTGTACAAAGCAAAGTAATGCAAATTGCCAATATAGATACAGTATGAAAATAAACATTTACAGTTAACAATCCATTTTTAATAACGTTCATATTTATTTGGTAAGAAGCTACAAATGATTAGGTTATTTCTTCTTGGTTATTATTCTTTATCCCCTTCCTCTTATTTTATATAATCTTTAGTCTTATATGACGACAACATGTTTCGATGATATTACACCATCGTCAGGTCTTTTTGTTGATATTAAGAAAGTACTTATTCAAATAAGACCTGATTATGGTGTAACACCATCAAACATGCCTTCGTCGTCATAGAAGACTAAAGCTTATATAAAATAAAGAGAAGGGGATAAAAAATAATATCCAAGAAGATATAATCTTTATCATTTATTTTTAGGTTGAACTTAAGATGATTTTAGATTAATGTTTAACATGTTGAGAAAACATTAATTGTCATAGCTTAGAACCAGCGACAAATGTATCTATAAATGGACCAAATTAAGTTGCATTAAACACAGTTATTTTAAAAATATATATTAAGTGCCATATAGGAATGTATTATATTATTAAAGCAGAATTATATATGAAACAAAAAAATAATGCTTATCATGTATGATTATTCAATGGTTATAAAAATACATGTTTTTAGAGCCATATGATAAATAGATGAGTTTACATCATTCAAACAATATGTTGGGTTTCAGAAAGTATAACTTACCAGCAGCAGAGTCCGAAGTATCCACATCAACCCCACGAAGAGGCCGAGAGATGCTTTTTCGCTTTGATGGGGAATGTTTCAATGCTGGAAGAAATATGTCAACTACACTTAGTACAAGTAAGATATAAACTTTAAATATAAACAAAATACGTTGATAAAACTAAATGGACTCATTGACTTTGTGAAAAATTAATCAAAATATAGACTTAAACTCAGAATAGTAATTTCTGTGCTTTTCAGATATTTTACATCAAGTGTGTCAAAGATATACTTATAAGAAACATTTCTAAGTTAATTGATCGAACAGAGCAATGTTGTTTTAAATTGACCACTTGGCATTTCGACTGTTTGTCTGGGTCATTGTTCCAAATGTGTAGAATAATTTTGATAAAATTTGGTATAGAGATTTTTTGAGCCTGGGCTGAACAATAAACGTAGATTTTTTCAAAATGGCGACTACTCAAAAATGTATGAAGGTTTTTTCAATAGATAACTAACTGCCAAATGCATGGCTCAGTTTTAATGAAAACTATCAAGGATATTCAATGAAATAGGACTAAAGATGTATGAAAATATTTTTTAAATCTAGCTATCAATTTCAATATGGTGGCCGTTCAAAAGGTTTTTCGTTTAATAACTCATTTCAAGTGATTTGAATTTATATATTCTAAGTAATCAATCGAGCAACTATGGCGTATTTTTTAAAAGTTTTACATATTCTGAGATTGATGTCTTAAACCATGTTAATTGCAGTTATTCTAAATTAATATAATTTTCTCTTGAATAATGAATAACACATTAATTTGTTTTCTGTTGGGAATGAAATCCAAAGAAAAATCTTACGTATGTAGTAATGATAAGAACATGGAGGGAGCAAGGTATACTGTAACTATTAGTTTAGAATGTGTGTATTTAGTAAAGTGTATGGTTATTTTCGGGGTATATCAGAAGTGAGTATAAATGAACAAGGGTTCTGCTGTTCCCAGAGAACTATCATGATGAACTGGGTTTAAAATGGGAACTATAGGATCTGCATTCTTCTGGTAAGTCTTTAGGTCATGTCCATCTTTTCTTGTTACAATATTTATATAAAAAAAATGTTAATCACAATTTCAAATCTTGAGTATATTCATGTCAAATATATAAAAATAATATAAATATATGACTCTTCTGAATTTGGGGTCTATAGAAATTAAATCCATAATATTTGTGCTTCCACATAAAATTTAGATTTTATTATGTTTGGTTTAGATTTTACAGTAAATTGCTTGCTCATTCGTAATATTGAACCAAGGCTTTGTTAATCTGAAACTATATGAACTAGTGAACGTTATCTTTTTCAATTGTCTTTCAAACAAATGGAAAATAAAGATAAGATGTTGCATATCACTATACACAATACTTTAAGAGTGATACTCCTTGTCTGGCCTAAGGTACCGAGTTAAAGAACTATCACAAGATATATATAATAAATGAAATGTCTTCTTTGTTGGTTGGCAACATTACAAGAATGAAATGATCTTTGGGAAGAGCAAACCGAAACAAAATTATTCACTGGGGAAGGATTTAAACAAGATTGTTTTGCCTCCCATCAGGTCAATTTTATTCTTAACTAAAGAAGCAACATGATGAATTTTCCAAAAAAAAAAAATATATATCATTTAAATTTTTTCCCGATAAATTTTTCAACTTTTTGAAGTGAACTAATGTTTTCATGATTTCCTAAATGTTAAAAGTTTACACTTAAGGTGATTGGCCATTTCATTTGTTGTGGAAATGCAGAGGCATGGGGACAAATGGTTATCTTCAAGAATTTTTATTGCTTTGCAATTTTCTTTTCGGAAATGGTTTGTTCAAGAATATAAGTTTGTTGATTATGTTATATTTTTTATATACACACCTCCTTTATAATTTTAACAGTGATCAAATATCGATAAAATTGATATTTTTCAATCGGAAAGTGCCGGCTGCATAAAAAAAAAATGTAACAATTAATAAACATCGATACATTATCTTAGAAGGGGTGTTGAAAGTATTAATATAAAAATTTCACTCGTCCTCGAGAAAACTTCTATTTCCAAACGTATGATTTTTCCGCAAGACCTGTCCGGTAGCTAGCGCCATCTACAGTTTACGTGATCCATCTTTTCTTGTTGGCGCGGAAAGATACTTTGGTCGGTTGTGAAGCCAAGCCCTGCCTTTCACCCTCCCGCCCACCATCCCACAAAATAGATTTTAGACTTGCAGTCGACATGGCCAAGGGCCTTAAATTTTTCTATTCAAAGAAAATTAACAATAGAAATACACTAGTTTTCTACTCTCCCTCTACAATAATGCAGATGCACTTCTTCTAAATTCAAACTTCCTCATTTCTAACAAAATGTTGTAATAAGTACATGTGTGTATTATAGCGTGGACAAAAATAAAATTTTGAGAGCTATTGAAGAGACCGAAGTGGAAAGAGAAGTTGTAATGAGAGTTAAAAGCATATGAGAATGGCAATAGTTGTATTAAGACAAAGTGGGTGGAGAAAGTGGTTCCAAATAAAAAATGGGGTAAAACAGGGGAGATCCCTCTCACCCCTACTATTTGTAATGGTAATAGAAATGGTCGGGGAGGATAAAATGAAAACCATGATGTTTGCTGATGATTTGATGGTATGGGTATGGGGAGGGAAGGGAGAGGAAATACAGGAACTGCTATACGAATGGAATGAGGAAGTGGAAAAGTGTGGAATTAAATTCAGTATGGTGAAGTGTGAAGTGATAGTAATGAAAAGGAAGAGTGTAGGGCCTAATAAAGCTATACAGTTGGGTGAGGTAGAGCTGAGAAAAGTATAGAATATAAAATATCTTGGAAGTGTGAATGAGGGTAAAGGTGGGAGTAGAGAGGATCTAATGAGAAGAGGACAGCAGTGAGTAAGAGACCTACTATGGAGAAGAGAAGTGCCCTTGAAGTGTAAGGAAGTGTTGTACAGAGCGTACTTTGTACCCGTTGTCACTAATGCAGCAGAAACATGGACATTGACTGTAAGAGAGACTAGGAAAGTGGAGGTCATGGGAATGAAGTTTGTAAGGAGTATGTTAGCTGTAATCCGAGAAAGAGTGGGAGTAGAGGAAGTAGATGAGATAGTAGAGGAAGCAAGGGTGAGATGGTATGGTCATGTAATGAGGATGAAGGAGTACATGGGATAGTAGAGAAAGCAAGACTGAGATGGTATGGGCTTAAGGATAGAGTATGATGTAGAAGCATGAAGAGATGTAGGCATGATGGATGAAGATACATGGATAGTAGAGAAAGCATGACTGAGATGGTATGGGCATGTAATGAGGATGAAGGAGGAAATGAAGTATGTAGGGAAAAAAAAGGAATACAAAGGAGGCCAAGAAAGAATGGGGAGAGAGCAGATAAAGGGTGCGAGTGAGAGGATAAGAATGAAAGCAATTAAAGGAGGAAGAATGGTGGAAAGATAGAGGTAGATGGAGGCATTTCAATAAAATGACCCAGCCATAGGCTGAAAAAAAAATTGATGATGATGTGTATAACCTAGATGGGAAGTTGGATACGGTGCTAAAAAAATAGAAATGTTATCAAACAAAGTAAAATGACAGTGATTTCAATTCTCTTCTCACAATCATGTTTTGACTAAAGCACTTGGAAAATGAATGTACAGTTGCTATAGACCAAACATGTTAATATTTCTTTATTATAACCAAATATTTTCCTGCGATCCAAAAACCTAAAATCTTATCGGACATGGTGTGAAAGTAAGTGCGGTGTTCACTTTAAGTATGGGGGGCCTAGAGAGCTTTAGTAGCTAAGTCTACCAAGTTAGAGCTGAGCATTGGATTCACAATTCCTTGATTAACAATACCAGTATTAGTGACTTTCATATTAAGCCAAGAAAACAAATTGGAAAACTATTAAGCAAATGAAGATTTATCTTGAAAAGAGATTTTTAAAAATTAAATTGTTGACAGAGGTTTTTTTTCCCCAATATATCAGTATGGAAACTCAAAACACAGCTTTCCCTTTCAAAAGCTAGGCATATTAGTGCATATCTGTCTTTGCCTGTAAAAATATAATCAACAACAAAAATATCTTACTAAATAAAACCTTTTTTAGTATAGTTTTTTAATGCATCATATTATAAGTTTTTATGATGTGATGTTATCTAGTTAAAAGCATATTTAAATTATATATATTATATTATTATTATTATTATTATTATTATTATTTTTATTAATTAGCACCACTCTTACTACCCGTTTGAATTATACGCATGTACGCATATGTGTAATGGTAGGGTGGTTGTGAGATGAAATGGAGGACCTACAGTTTAACGTGGAATCCGAACCACGGTGGATGCCTGGCATTTACACATTCACAAGTTGTGATTAATACACGTCTTGTCAGAGGTGAAGGAAGGGTTCGGTAATCAGATAAATCTGTGTTGAGACGAGGATTGAACCCCGAACCTTCAGCACAGAAGTCCGACACTTTACCCCTAGACCACCAGGTCACCTTCTAAAATTATGGTAATAGTAATTTAATTTTGAAAGCTACTTTTGAGTGGATTTATGTACAAGTTCAGGCATTTTTTATTTGGGTGTTGTATATGGAATAGATAAAATATGCAAACAATGTCCTTTGAGTGAACTACCCGATTGCTGTAACTTAGTTGGTGTTTTCTTAACAGCGCAAATATAAACTATCACATTTTAGTTATAATTTTTCCTTTTATAGAATATACCCGCATTTAGAATTTAAATCTGTTTTGAGTGTGTTAAGTGGCAGATCATAGCAAAGTTAAAAAATGTTGATCATCTGCAATTCAAAAATATATCTTTGCACACATGCATAGAAATTGTATTTTGATTTCAGAGCTCCAAGTTTAATTCTTTCAATTCATCAATTAGAATGTCCATATCCCAGATAGAGTCCAAATTTTAGAAACAATAATCTAAGAAGTTTATTTTTAATTTACGATTGCATTTTAAATGAATATTTTCCACTTTTATATTTTTAAAAATCATTACTTCAATATAAGTTTATTATTTTGGCATTTAATTTGAAATTTATAAAACCAATCAACACAGAACTTACAAACTAGTTCAACAGCCGAAACCATAATTTCCACTAAACTGTTTTTAAAAAAATATGAATTTCCAAGTATTTAGACAAACCCATACAAAAAATATTTCAGAAACCAAGTGGAACTGAACCACGATGCCTAAAACTGTTATTTGCCCATAATTACAGTTTATGAAACTGTATTGAAATAAACTATCAAGATATTTTCTCAATTTAGCACACAAACTTTATAACAATAACAAAAATAACTTTACACAATAAATTAATTTTACACTAAGTTTATAAATAATATTTTTTTAAATATCTATTGAAACAAACAAAAATAGAAATTCCTTTAAAATTATCGGTTTTATGCATTAAAACATAGTTTATATAAAAAAAAGCAAAATAAAAACTAGGTCATACAAAAATATCAGTAGTTATACTAAATTTGTTAACACAGATAGTCAACATGTTATACGATGTATTTGAAACAAGGATGATATTAGAAGACAGTTTGTTGGCTTCTAGATATCAAGCACGCACAAAGATGACAAAAGCATTAGTGCATATTGTGATTTGTAAAAAGCATGTGATTTGCTACTAATAGTTTGTGATTAGTTGACAACAATCAAGTGCAAACAATTAAAAGCTTTTGAAAAGTTAACATAGCAAACAAACACTAAAGGTACTTCATTAATAATAGTTTATCAAGATCAGAAAATACATATAGTTTATCAAATATAATATTAAATTCTTAAAAAATACTTTATTTTTGAAATAATGTAAATAAGCTTCATAAATAACAAAATGTCTTTATTTTACAGATACCTTTAATCAATAGAAATTATTGGTTACTTGATGTTTTTACATTATAAGCACATTTAGGCTGAGTAATTGTCAAAGTGGGCTAGATTTACATCCATCCAATTTACATGTGCTGAAATTATGCTAAATATACGCTATTAACACCAACTATATTAATTTAAAGTAAATATTGAATTATACCAATACTACAGTTAAGAGCTGTGTGTATATTTATCGAGCATTGTTGTAAATATGTTTGTTTGGTTCAGGATTTTAAATTTAATCAAAACTAAAAAATGTAAGACAAATTTGTTATTTGCAAAAATAAAAATAACACAAAATAATCATTTTGTTATTTAAAGCTTATTTACATATTCTTTCCCCCTAAATTAATGTCTATGTTTAAACTTTTTTTGTATTTAGAAGACAAAAAAATAGGTCTCACAAACATTCAATTAAGGAAATATAAAATTGCTAGTAAAAATTATCTCTACTATACCACTACAATAATTGAATAACTTTATCACTAACTCAATGATGAATTCCAAACTTGCTACATATAATTTTTTTTAGCAAACTAGACAATAATGTGCAATAAGATATATATATATATATAATATATATAGAAAAAAACCATCTCTTTATACCATTTTACTATAGAATAAATTATCTAGTTCTATTACTGAGCTAATCTATTTTTCTATTACTACATATAAAATACACAAACCTCGCTTAATGAATGTGCTGCAATAAATATTATAATTTCATGACATTAAATGTAAAAATCAATATATTAAAATATTTCTTACCAGCCATATGTAAAATACATTACCTTTCTATAAAAACACAATAGTTGTTTCACACATTTACACATGCAGAGAGCAAACACAAAAATCTGATTGGTATTTATAGTTTGGAAGAGCTGTTACAAGATTAAGTGCCATGTTAGAATGAAAAAATAACATTTTTTTTTATCAAACATATTTCAAACTATTGACTTAAAACACAAAATATGAAAGTTTTGTATGGATTTTTAATAAGTTGATGAAATATAAATGAATGTTTAAAATTAATTGAATTGTGGTCCCTTCCATAAGGAAACTGCCATAATTATCATTGTGTTAATAATATTCACTAGCTTTAATTGAGTTTCTTTAGAAAGCCAATTTCTCAAATTTTTACAGCCATGAATAAAAAAACAATTATAGTATTGGTAAATTAGTTTGATGAAACTAAAAACTGTTACTTTACAGTGTCAAACATTTGTTGGGGAGAATTAATAATATACAATTATATGTAATTTAACATGAAATAGTCAATAGTTAAAAATATATTTTCAATAAACATTGATGCAAGTGATATATGTAACAATCCAATTTTCCACTAAATCATGCAAGAAGGCGGTGGGTGTTAATATGTGAAACCAATCCCATCCAACCATAACCAGACTGGTTAAAGATGAAGACATGTTTTGTGCAATATTACAATACCTATATAACTGGAGACCAGGGCACGAAACTTGCGATGATTGCCTTTAATTTCTGGCAAGTCGACTGTGGGAAGGAGCAGCAACCAAAGAGAGAGAGAGTGAGAAAGATACACAGGGTACCAGCATAACAAAACTACATCTACATTACATTACATTACATTACATGACAAACACACATAACACAATCACTCCAGTCAATGCTTGCAAATCACATTATGGGGCCTTTTCAAGATGTGGCTAAACCAAATTTACATTCAATCTGGAAACTATACCCCATCTGTGGTAGGAAGGGATGTCTGAAAGGCCTTTTAGCCTGTCAGAATTCTACTATACAGTGGGATTTTGGTAAGAGAAAGGACCTTCTCCAGACATTGGTTCCTACCACACACGAGGTATATTTGTTATGTATTGGTGGTATGAAAAATGCAATGTATATCAACATTTCTATAATAACATATTGATATTTATTGGTGACATGAAAAAGTATCACAAACACACACCTCTATTAAAACCTGTGGAGTATTAATAACTAGTTAATGTACATTCATCACACCAAAGAGAATCAAGAGAATTTCCAGCTAAATTAGAAAGTGTTTTGATTTGCCTGGGAACCCATTATGTGTCAAAGTAATTGTAAACTTTTATTAAATATTGTTAAACTGCAGTGAAGATCACTTCAATGAACATTAAGGAATTTTGCACCAGAAATAAAATAAAAAATAATAGGGATATTAAAAGTCCGCAAGTTATGGCATTTAAATAAGAGTAGGATTTAAAATGTTTGACATATTTTAGAAATTATTTTACAAAAATAAATGTGATGGTGTCTGCTAAACTTTGATTAGTAAAAGGTTTAATTCTTAGAAAAAGTTGAACAAATTAATTTGTATACCAAAATCAAATACTTAAATGAGAAAACCTTGCAGGTATGTTAGTTTGGAAAGTTTAAAAAGAAATGAAACAGTCATGCTTGGAATATATATATCTATAGGGCCTACTTGTAAATGTTCAAAAGAGTTGAATGTTGCCGTACAATGTGAGATATATATATATTTAAAAACATAGTGAATAGTCCTGATTTTCCAAAATAAAATGTGTATGCTTCCTTCATATTCTGTTTACAAACAAAAATTTCAAGAGTGATATATGTTTGAATATTATTAAAAAAAACATACACAATATAGTTAGTTTTGGACAAGGAAAGTATTTTGAACAATTCTCTATGAGAAGAGAGATTACAAGGCTTATTATAAATCTCAATGTTTAGTGTTTAATACAGCTGTTAGTGTTTTTTAAAATTAATTTGTGCAAATGGGGCAACTTTCTATACAAGTTTATGTTTGTTGTAAGGCTTATTGTGTATCACACTATACATTGTAGCAGCTAGGTGATATTCTCATGGTCCGATGCAGGTGTAAAAAAAACTATGTATAGCCTGGATTCAGGTTGGAGTTTGAGTTAAACCTGTATATTTCACATATTGGTTGAGATTCTGTAGACAAGATAGAGGTTCCCTAAGATATGTAGAGTCATTGGGGGTAGAAGAATAAACATTTGTTAGTTGAAGCAATCAAAGAGTGTTTTAAAGTTATAGGCTCTTAAGATTATCAATATGTAAATTATCAATATATTTTAAAATGTATGTCAAGTTCCCAGATCCAGGAAACCTAACATATTCATTAAAATGTATTAGGGGGCTTTAAATTTTACCAACCATAAATCGCTCAACCACAAATATTTTATAACAAAAGATCATGGGTGGTATTTTAAAATAAAAACATTACGATTAGTACATTTATTTCAAAGTCTTCCAGATATTTTAATAGTGGCATCTTTTGAAATTTTTATTTGTTTCTATATTTTAATGGCCAAATTATTGATTTTAGTTAAAAATGTTTTCTTTGTGTTCTAGGTGCGTGGCATTTTGTTGAATCAACTAAAGATTAATTTTTAATTCCTGTGTATAATAAATTGATACATAAAAATTGTACAAAGAATCAATCCTGATAGCTGAATCAAATTCAACTAAGGGAATAGAGCCCGGGACTTTTCGGTTTGTGCACCAATGGTCTATCAGTGAGTCATTCTGATGTGTCTTATCCAGGGCCATCTATAATAAATACTTGCAATTAATGACAAATTGGAAACGGGAATCGCTTACAGGACTTATTGCTTTGCACAGAGTCATTCTGTTTGTACAATTACAACTAGTGCAATATGAACCAGGATTAGAGACAAACCAAGATGGATGGCTCAGTGGTGGGTCATTGGCATGAAAAGTCAAAGGTCCCGGGTTCAATCCCCATGGCCAGATTGTCATTTTCCCCTTGAATGAATAAAAATTAATTGCTATAATATATAAAAGACATTCACAAACTTCAAACTTAACATGTTCAAATGCTAAGAATCTTTCAAATGATCTACAAATGGGTAAGAATTAAAAGTTGGGTCAAATTAACTATTTTTAAGAATTTGTATCTTGTAAAAAAATTTGAACATAAACTAATAAGAAAATATAGTAGATTAGAAATAGAAATACTGATGCCTCAAATTGAATATGTTTTTGTTAAAATGCATTCATTATAACATTCATACATTTAGTTAAGTGTTAAGTTATTGGTCTAGAGTTTGGTTATTTAGTTTGTCCTGTATTATGTTGGGGCTCCAATAAGCAGTACCAGTCCAATACAAAAATCCTCAAATCTCCAATATTCTTAAGGATTCAAGGGTTTAAAGATCCAATCCCTGGTAAAAATGCTTCTATTGGCCAGGCAACCAACATTTTACGAATTTTTTAGTGATCTAATAATCTTTCCATATTGGCCAACACCCTTAAATGACCAATGAAAAGAAGTGGATTCCAAATATATGAACATGAAATATTTGGTAATGGGTGGTATTACATCAAACATATTGTCAACAACAAAGGAAAGGTTAACATACATAACATTCACTACACACGCTTCATGATAATAAAAAGTTGTTTAACCCTTATATACCTCAAGTCCAATACATTGCAATTACAAACATACTTCAATCACAAGTCTCTAAACAAAATTTAACTAGAATATGTGGAAAATCAACTAAATGTATCAATAGTCAAATACAGTATTTTTAATTGTAATAGAATTACTAAGAATAGAATCTATTGTCTACCAATGTGAGATACATAAATTTGGTTGGCATATACTCTAAGATTTCGTTTAGGTTCTAAAGGTTATTACTTTTAATAGAGAACTATATAACAAAACTTTATAATTTAAAAACAAAAAACAACAAGACATCAAACTGAACCATAGGGAGCAGTAGGGGGAAGGGGGGTTACCGCTTTTTCAACTATATGTTACTTCATTATAGTGATTAACACAAGTATTTCTGAAAAACAAAATATGAGGAGCTTAAGATGCAAACAAAAGTGGTATTTCTTGTTACTATTAAGTTCTTACTTCAAATCAAGCTCAATTCAAATACTCATTTTTAAATCCCAGATCTGTCTGTGTGTTTGTTTGACCCCCACCAGTATGTTGAGTAATTGTCCCTGATATGATCATCAAGGTTATATTAGATAAATGGGATGATATGTTAGTGATCCAAAGGATTATAAAAGATATGACCACATTAACAGACAATATAACATTAAAATTAATCTAACGAAATGCATTAACTGTAGAGCCGTTACCATTCCATAAGCATTAACTATTTTCACTTTAGGAATACAACTGTCATTATTGGCACCCGCTATCGAAAAGGACAGAAGCAGAACATACCCTTTGTCGCATTATAAATACATCTAAACTTTTGAGACTGGAAGATAAGTATAAAACATTAGTTAACTCTACCTAAAAAACACCTTACTTTTAGTGATAAGAATGTAAAGTTGTTCAAAACAAAGGACCAAAACTTGTGGATACAATGAGTCAGATTTGAGGATAAAAGTTTTGGAATATAGCCTAGACCAAAATAATTTTAATGTGTGTACTAAAGAAATAAATAGAAACATATTCTCATTGCTGATGGATTGTGATGACTTCACTATTTTAAAGACTCACTCATTATTTTGTTTTTCTATTTATTTATTTTTTGCTGTGTAAGCTTATCTAGCAAGACTTTATTAAAATTGGGACCTGCTAGTTTAGGGAGGTTTCCTTGTAAGTTAAAGCAATAACTGTGATATCTATAGAAGCAACACAGAATAAGTAAAAAATAATTTTGGGAATTAAAGAGCATTATGAATACAAAGCAGACCATTTTCAAAATGTATAACAAATCAAACATACCCAGTTATAAATAATGATGGAACAAAAGTTTATAATCAATAATGTTTTAATAGTAATTTTTAATAATAACTGTATAAAATGACTAATTAAAATGGTTAAAGTTAAACATAAACATATCTTTTTTTTAAACATATGTTTACATAAATTTAAAATAAATGGTATCCTAGATTGCATCACGTCATCCTTAAGAAATGCTGATCGAAATATTAAATCGCCTCTCTTTTTAGTCAGCTTAAAATTAGTATCAAATTAGTTTTAGTGTACATTCCATTTAATATTAATTTGCCATATTAATACAAAATGAATATCCATTTTATATTGCATGTTTAAACTTTTTATATAATAATTATTACTAAAAAATACTGCTGATACAGTTAACATATAGCAATTATATTACAGTAGCATTACATATGAACAAATGATAATATATAGATTTCACTATGGATGTATATAAGATCGCTAATGATAGATCATACCTCTCTCCTTGTCATACCTAACACTTACCTACCATATTCAAATTATATGGCATATTATATAGGTGATAATTGTAGCAAGTAAATAGGTACATCAAACTAAATTCATTTCATGTCACAGTGTTACACCATATATATTATAATAATATATCAAACACATACCTATACACAACAAATAAGCAACTAAAAGTCCTCGTTAGATTAATTATATTGATTTGACCATTCATAATTCAATGATTGACTTTTAAAGTTCTTAAATTATTTGAAACAAAGCCCTTGACTGGCAGGATAAGAAAATAAATCAAATTTACTTAAATCCCCCAAGTTACAATACCATTTTCATAGAAAGAACCTTATATTACATCTAGAAAAGTTACTTGATTTACTATCATGTTGTATCGGTCATGTTATCTGCAGCTGGTATTTTTTATAGATATTATCAATAATTATGAAATAACACCAGTTAACATTGTTGACCTTAGAAAAATATATTTACATTTTCTAAAAGGTTCTACTTACAAAAATCATACCATAGGTTGGCTGGTTAGTTGGGGAGACTTGTTTAAAACAAAGCAAAGAAATAACAAAACCAATAAAATGTGTGATTTTGTCAGACATGGTTTTCCATGATACGTTTCCTGCAGTGTACATTGAAAGCTCTTAGCTATTTGTTTTTCTGCACTCTACAATTAGTCTTCCAAATTAGTGTAAATCATAATTTATTTCCTTATTCTTTCAACAATTTAGTTATAAGGAAAACTTGATTTCAAGTGGATTTTGTCAAAACCTTTCTCAATAATGGTTTATTATTATATATTTTTATTATTATTATTAGCAGCGCGTCTTACTACCAGTTTGGGTTATACGCACTTACGCTAATGTGTAATGGTATGGTGATTGTGAGATGAAATGGAGGACCTACAGTTTAACGTGGAATCCGAACCACGGTGGAGGCCTGGCATTCCCCACATTCACAAGATGTCTTGTCAGAGGTGCAGAAGGGTTTGGTAATCAGATAAATTTGTGCCGGGACCTAGAATTGAACCCCGGACCCCAGCACAGAAGTCCGACACCTTACCCCTAGACCGCCAGGTCACCCAATAATAATGGTTTTAACATAATTCTTGTTAAGTATAATGAGTCTTGATTTTCGTATAACACAAAAGAAAATTGAGTAGTACCTATTGAAAGACATGTTTTCAATACATTTCATGAGTTATAATGGATACGGTACGTACTGAATAAGTATGACTTTGGAAATATACTCACACAATTTAAAGAAAGAAACAAACATAATAAAAGTGTAATTATAAGACCTGAAAAGGTACGATATATTAACATTTTATAATCAATGTTAGATTAATGTGTTCATGTCCAATATTGATCAATCTATAGAAAGTAGTGTGCACATCATAAAGATAAAAAGCTTTAAAACCAACTCACAAGTTTTTTTGTTAGCATAATTTTAAGAAATAAACTTAAAACATATTTTTTTAAACAAACTTAACCTCCAAATATGTTATATTTTATTTGACAAAAATATTAAGAATTGATTTCTAAAAAATGAAAATTAAGAAAAAAAATTATATGTTAAAAAATATATCTTATAGTTTGCTTATTTGTTGATTGATTGCCAACTAAGTTTGTAGGATAAAACAAATTACAAATATTAGTATAAAATGTAAACTGGATAAGATCATGAACATATTCTTTTTATGCAATATTCACTCCAATTAAAAAAATACAAATCAAAAGGATAAATATGCAGTAGTGTACCATTTCATAATACAGGAGGAATGACTCAACCAGGGGCCAGAGCTGTGGGGGCCCATTTTGGAAAACCAAATTATTTATTCTTTCCATTTGTGTTTATTGTGCTCAGTAAAATAGATTTATAATGATTAATTTTATAAGCCAGTAAAATACATACTCACTACATTACTTTAAAAAGGTTGTAGAACTCAATCTTGATGTGAATCAAAATGAATGTCTTCAGGGATTATTCTCTTCTTCTTGGTATTTTGAAGAATATTGTGAAACTATCTTAAAATATCAGTGATCTTTTAAAATGTCCTTAACTTCTCTCTAATAAATGCAGTTTCCAGACTTTTTCAGTTTTCCAGGCGTGTATCAATCCTGCAATTCCTCTCTACAGGTAATGACAAACAGCTTGGACAAGCTAAGCTAAGGGTGTAGCTATGGTTTAAACACACAATTATTGACTAATTGGAGGAAAGTTTGAGTGCCAATAACCTCATTCATGTGCTATATTTTTGTGTTGCACAAGATCCCGAGTTGACACAATGCTGTTGAGGAAACTCTGTCTCTTGATAAATGAAAATGTTTAGAAGTGAGGTTAAATGATGATTATGAAGGCAATTCATTTCATTATCCATAATGTGGAGTACTACCTTAACCAATGTAAAAATGTGGTGTAAGGATAGACTCTGCTGATGCAGAATAATAATTGTAATGTATTTGCAGTGACAAAACAAACATTTTAACAAGTGCATAGCTTAAAAGTTACTTCAATAATACAAATAATTGTATAGCTTATATTATTATTGTATTATTTATCTAGCTGGTAGTAATAGTGAGTCAACTCTCAACAATAAATCAATTGATCCTTGGACATTGGAAATGTGGAAGAGAAATATTCTTGAACAACTTCAAACGTTTGGGATCTTAAGTAACTTGGTAAGAAACCGAGTCGTAGTTAAATACCATCGATTTTTTTTTTATTTGTAAAACAACCAAACTTAAATTATAGAGTTGATAAACATATATCCCAGTTTAATAGTTTTCTTCTAAAATATATGTAATGAAATTGTCAAACTCAAACATAAACTTTACTAATAATGAAAAGACAAAAAAACCATTAACATTAACACCATTAATATCACTATTAGAAATTATAAAGTGCTGTATCAATAACAAACTTAAAAAGTAAGGCTAATTATTGATTAATAACTGTACACACACACCTGGTAGGATTGTACTAATACATCATAGTAATTAAGTAACACTTTCACTATACTCTTAATAATTAATGTATCTTTTGTTGCGATAGAATGACGACCCACCATGTGAGTGTGAGTCTAATGATTATTTGAACAACTGACTGTCATTTTGTGTCTACACCATTCAAACATAGTAACTTAAAAAAACACCCCCAATAATTGCATTACTCACCATTATCAGATAGTGTGAGATGAATATTATTTCTCGAAGCAATGTGTCTAAAAAATAGTGTCAAGACTGATAATAACTGGATCCCCTAACAGGTTTGAAAATACTCCCATCTGTCCTCTCTCGTGGATCAAATAAAAATTAGAAACAAACGTCACTCTGTGGAAGCAAGATGTAGAAGCAATGGAAAGCATATGGATTGTTACAGTTCAAACAAACATGAATAGAATAATTATCATGCGGTATCAAAGCCATAGCAACTTGCTTGATTTGGACTGTGGAATATTAAGAATGATATAATTAGCGAAGGCCCTAGTGATTAAAAAAGTGTGCAATGACAGCATGGCCACACACAATCACAAAGCAAGTACAGCATTATGTGAAAAATATGTTGAAGCTTTCAGTGAAGTTAGTCGTGCTGCTAGCAGAAGAGAAATTTTAATTATGTTACCTCTTAACCTCCAAAACACTGGTAGGCCTATGGGCACACAAAATTGGATAAAAAATCATTGAAGAAAATGCTTTTTCATGAGTACTGACTAGAAGCTTAGAGATATATAAATATACTTTGATAATGTCCTTCTTAATATTCTCGTTTATTAATCCAATTAAACTTTTGAGATAAGTGACAGGACATCAACTTGGTAAAAGGCTATAGGTCTTGATATACTAAACATTATGTACAGTTAAAGTGAATTGAGTTTTTTTAAATATATAATATTTATGTTTCCATTTGTGAGGTTTTTTTTTTTTTGTTTCTTCACAAAAGTATTAATTTTCAGTTGTTAGGTTGTTCTTTTTTGACATCTAGTAACATAATACAAGTGACACAACCAAAATACCAATTTGCACTACCATACAAGTTACACTGGCAAGATTGGGCTACAGGGGACATTGAGATAGTATAGGAAGCAAGAGTGAGATGGTATGGAGACATAGTGAGGGTGGAAAGGGAGAGGGTCCCAACGAAGAGATGGGAGCAGCAGATAACAGCAATTGTGCGAGTCAGAGGAAAAGATTGGATGAAAATAAGGGATGACAAACAGAGATGGGAGCATTTTACTAAACTACCTGACCACAAGCCGGAAACTGTTCATCATGATGATACAAGTTATACTAAACTAATATTTTGTAGGAAATTCTGTGAAAACAGTAAATAGCTAAAATATTCACTAAATTTTGTTTAGTACCTCAGTTAATATTTCAAGTTGATAAATGTATAGTCAACAATTTTATAGAGACTAGCGTTGAGTTTCAATATCATCATTAATTGTTAAAACAAAAGCACTAGAAGTTTCAATTCCAAACAATCACAATTAAACAAATATAGATTTAATATACAAAAATCTAATATGGCACCTTCCTCCAAAGCAAAAGAGTAGCTAAGCACAGATTAATAGCATTCACAATAACTATCAACAGAAGATGTCACAAATTAATACAGCTATGTTAATACTGTATTTATAAACAAAAGTCTAGCATTTGATAAAAAAATATGTATTAGTATATTATGGTTGGATGTGTTGAGAAATTAATCCGTTGAAGGATTTATTCATAAAGTTTGTCAATCAGTGACTTTGGCAATCTATGGGGTATTAACTTGTATAGGAGTCTAACTAAATGATGTCCATAAATAATCCAACCTGTGACTGAATATTAAAGAACAGTTTGTCAAAGTGCTTACCAGGGAATGGGTGTTTAAAACCAAGTGGCAATGATAACGTAAATTACTGACAATTTTTTTTATGGTTCAATTTTTGCAATACCTTAGGATTTCACACACCATAGGATGATTAAATTTAAGTCAAGACCCTTTGTTTGTATCTAATGTCCATATTTATAAGTAAATGTGATAACCTTGCCTTCAGCAGCAGTAAAAGTGTGGTCGTAGAACGTAAATGTCAAAGATTGGGACAAAATTATCTTGTTATATAATCAAACATCTTCTATGCTACTAGTCTCTTTGATTGGTAAATCCCAGTTTTGTTTGATCCATAGTTGTAAATACCATAATTCCTTTAACAATAATTGATAAGGGTGGTGGAAGTAAAGTAAGTGGTCTCTAATATCTGACACTCGAGATGTACACACACTTGTAAGGTATAGTGTTCAAATCATGCAGGGAGTCAAGAAGTAGCTAGCACAGATATTTATATTAATAGTATAGTTTTATTAATGGTATAAGAAACAAGTGGGTACCATTCTAAGTAGAGACTTTGCACATCTGTACAATATATATGGTTTCACAGTCCCCAAACCAGAATGCCTGCTAATATTTTAAGGAAGATTCTTGTATCTTGTACAGTAGTAGTATTTATATTGAAATAATTAAATAAATTAAAAGCATTATAGATAAACTTGTTTAAAATGCATCTCATTAAAAAAAGCTAGCTTAAAAAGCATAAAGACTTAGAATATTATTAAATTTAAAAATATCTAGCAAAAGGTAAGTTATCATTTAATAAGTGAAGATGTGATTTTTTTTTTCAGATTACTATTAATTACTTTAAATAAACAATAGTGAGTAACAAAAAGACAGACAGTTGTTCCAAATAAACAATCATTAGTTAAAACTAAAGATATCAACAGGAAACTTCAATATTCAATTTGGATAGTTTTTAGAAAAAAACTTAAACACTATAATCTCGGTCTGTAGAATCCTGGAAAATATTAACCTAATATATTAAATGTTTTATATACCATATTTTTAACAATTTTGTTGCTGTAAAAAATGCTATTATTATATTACATTATTATTATAAGATTTATTTTATTAGCTTTTAAAATATGTTCCAGCACATTGCCATGGATAATGCAAGTCCCAAATTTGGTTTAAAAAATTATTTAAATTAATACTAAATACAATAGTTAGGCAAAAAAGCACAACTGCTAAAAAAAATCAACAGATATACAAAGAAAAATTATTTGTCATTCATTTAAAACTTCACTTTTTGAACTGTACATATAATTCCTAGATATCTATTGTCTATTCTTAGCTAATATAGATAATAAAAACAAGGTTCTGGTCATATTCTTAGACTAAAAAATTTGAACATTTATAATATAAAAGGCCAAAAGATAAGTCTGTAACAAAATAATATAACTAAGAAGCACGAGTGACTGACTCGGCAAACCAAGACTTGAACCTCCTGTACACAAGAACTTAAAATTCACTCTTCTTGTACTGAACCCTACTAGATATATTTATTTCCCCGCACCTCACCCCCTGTTTGCATTGTGCGCATAGTATTAATTACACTAATAGGGACGAGACCAGGATTTGGCTTCGAGAATATTTTATAAATTCGATTGAGTTTGCTTTGAACTGAAAAAGTGGACTTCACACACCTATACTATTAAGTAAAAACAAAAGCATACAATGTTTATGTTTCATAGTATATAAAAAGGATAATAGATTTTCCTTGGCATATAAAAACAATGCCATGAAAGTGATACAAATTATGTCGATGGAGCAAGTCTTTTTTTAGGTATTAGTTATCAGACAAATTGGATAAAAGCTTTAGTAGTTGTTTGATAAGATTCATCTTGAATTGTAGTCTGATAAAATTGGGTTGAATAAAAAGTATTTTTCTATAGCTAAGTTACCATATTAAGTATTTTTCTATAGCTAAGTTACCATATTAATTATAATTAGTTAATCAAAATAAAATATTATACAGTATGACCTAAAATAAAGTATTCCAAAATACATCACAATGTAACTCAACCAGGTTAAGTTCAATTCGTTATGCATTTACCACTTGATACTATTTGTTTTATTTATCATTGGGAATTTTACATTATTTAGTAAGTTCAAGGAATTATATATTTTCCAATAAAAAACCGATGTTTCACATAGGTGCCTGCACATAGGTGGTTACATTCCAGACATCTCTCATTTCATGTGGTGAACATCGAACATTTCCTGGGTGGATAGTGGTGATATTCTCTTACAGTAGTTTCTAGATTCTTCCCCATAAGTCGACATCTGACAGTGAAGGCAGGTGAGTTTTAGAAGAAGATAAAACACTAAGTTCCTCTTGAAAATAGATATTGTGTGAAGATTTATATGACAAACTCTTATGTTTGTTGAGTGATATCAAGTATTGTGCTATCCTGTTGAAACTATTGTTATCACGATAGCAAGTTTATTGCTAGATTAAATTACCACAGATTGTCAACATATAAGATTGTTTGTTGTTGGCACCTTTCCCAATTTACAGTAACACACCATTTCTGTCCTCAATGAAATAGGAAGCAATAAATTATAATGCCATGTTACAAGGATAAGAGTTCTTTCACAAGAGAATACAGTTCGATTTTTTTTCCCCCCGGGGGACTCCAAAGTTTTCTTTAACACTTCTCTCATATACACATCTTGCGATGTTGGTTTCTCTGCATTACAATAGTTGCAATAAAACATAGTATTCCTTAACCTTTTCACTAACAAGATTTAAAAGTATGTGTGTTGATTTTTTAAAGAAACTTACTACTTACTCATTCAGATTATATGCCGGATAATTAATAATATTCCTTTACTCTTTAAAACAATCTCTTTTGTGTTGCATAGGATTTAACACAAATTTAAACGTTTTGGATAGTTTCATAGGATCAATAAATGAAATGAAACCAGTCCATAACAAAATTAAATTTGTTATGTTGTTAAGAAAGTAGTGACAATGGATATGAAGTTCATGAGGAGCATGCTTGGTGTCACCAGGAGAGATACGACAGAAACGAGGGTGCACAGTACAGCTACTGAATGCATCAATAGGGGAAACAAGGATGAAGTAATATGAATATGGCAAGAGAGTGGCACAGATAATGTTGAAGCTGAAAGTCAAAGAAAAATGGCCAAAAAGGAGACCATGCAGGTGAGAAGAGGGAGGAAGAATAGTGGAGCGATAAATAAAGAAAGCAGCCATTTACTAAACTGACCTCGCTAGAAACAGTACTAAAGTAAGATGTGAAGAAACTATTTCACAGTTAAATCATTATTCCATTGGGTTAAATTTGTTTAACAAAGCAGTCATCTTTAGGAAACTCCACAATCATCCAAAATCTTCATAGATACTATTTGATGGATACCACTTCCCTCTTTTCAAACACAGTCTCAAGCTCAAATATGTATCTTTGTTATCTTTAAACATCAAACTTTGTTACCTAGTTTTCTTTGTTTTCATACACCAAAATATTTTTAAAGGTTGAATGCAAAAAATATCCCAAAAAATGTATTACATGGTAAAGAATTTACCCTTTGACATCTTTGAATGAATAAATAAAATGAATGAATATAACCATGACTAGACACCAGTTTTCAGTTTTTTTTAAATTGCTAAAATGTGTCAGTTTTTATAAAGTCACTTTGATATATTTTTCTTCATTTGTCAAATTTTTGATGATTTTTAATTTAGGTTTTAATTTTTAAAGCTATTTGACTTGGTATAAATAATGATTTTCTCTTTGTATCAATGATAATTGATCAAATATAGCCTACCACACATAAACCAGCAATTTAAGGCGAGTCAAAAAATGAGAAAGACATCAACTCCATGTTAATAGGGGATTGATTTTTTTCTTTCTGTCATTATGTTCTCGTACAAAGAAACTGATCATTAGCATTTCAATTCAAAAAGAATTCATTGCAGGCTACCATAAATATATATATGTGTGTGTGTGTATTTTTGGTATTACCTTCTCAATTTCATGATTTCGTTTTTCATAGAAAATTGTCAATATTTTGCAATTTTATGCATCAAGAAAAACAGGTATGTCTAGCCATAACATATCATGCTAATTGCTGTGAGCAACATTGCCAAAGTACTGTATACTTTATTTTGTGACAAACTTTATAGTACCCCACAAAATGTGAAAAGTCTTCAAAGGTCAGAACAATTTAATACATATTTGATTTATTGCAATGTTCTATGAACCATATCTCAAAAACTAAAATATTGTGAACAAATGACAATTGAGACATACAAAATAAGCACTGAAGATTATACACAAGAGGCAATGTAATGGCTAAAGAGACTAAAGCACACATACTAATTGTGTGTTAAGTTATTTAATATTCTTAATATATTAGTTCTGGTACATATATGTTTTAACAAACTCTTTTCAGCATCAAAATCATATTTATACTTACTTGAATGTAAAACAAAATTAGTCTCTAAGCTTACACGATTCAAATCCAAGTGTTACCAACCCTAAGCTAAGCAAAAAGTATATTTTTCAAGTATTTTCTTGAATTTGGTCCTGAAATTCCTGAAATATCAAACTATTGCTTAACAATATGTATTGTTAACAGTTTACGCTTTTTGCCGTTAGTGAAATACTATGCTTAAATGTAAACCAAACTTCAACTTATAAACAACTTTATAAGAAACGATATTCTTATAAATATACATTCCATTGGTTCAAAAATGGCAAATAGACTCGAGAATCAAACTTATAACTTGCGTAGTCCTATATACCTATTATTTCTTTTAACAAAACTTACGAGTTTTTAATAAATGTTAATTTTAAGATAAAAGCGGAAAAAGTCAGTGTGGTACACTGTACCATTTTTTAAATAAATGATTATTGTCAAATCTTAAATTTGTCCTGCCTAGGCGACCACCTGGGTTTACCTAGTGGAGATGTGTGTGGTGTATATATATTATAATATATATATATATATATATATATATATATATATAAGGCTATGAGGTTATAATATATGTATATAGGGTGTATATATATGCTATATATACAATCACAAAGTATAATCTCAATAATCCATACTAATTGGGTCTTGAAGCTGTCCGGATTATTAATTAAAGTCAGTATTTAAAATAATAACCTATAAAATAAGTCAAGGTACGATTAAAACAGCCTATAAAATATCACATTTTTCATTACCACTAAGCTACCAAGATGTGTCCTATGCTTAAGCTCATATTTCTCCGATATTTAAACCAGTGTGGTCCAACTCATGGCTCATTAACTGTTTTATTCTGTTCAACCAATCTCAACAGTTTTTTAGATAATCAGAAAAAGGCATAGCCTCTATCTGTATTATCAAAAAACATGCAGCACAAAAATGGCCTTGGTCAACTTCCCAAATATTTTTGTACAAACATACATGTACAATTGGCCCACAAGTCATGAAAGGTTGGAACACACTGATTTAGGACACTAGCATGGAAGTGTCTTGGATGATCTGACACAGCAATTTGTTTACTTATTTAATCTATTACAATTAGGGTTGTGCTGATGATCTGATTCACAATTTGAGCTCATTATACTCTTTGATCTTTTGAATTGTTTAAGAGTCAGGTAATGATCACTAGAAAAATTTACGCTGAGAAGCAGACAACATGGTCCTTTGTACTATCAATTAATCAAATGCTGACAGATAAAAGGGTTGTCGGGTGGAAAGAAGAATGGGTGGGGAGTGGGGGGTTGTACTGGTTAGGGAGAAAAAATGTCTGAAAGGACAGTCTTGAGGTGACTCATACTTGGGGCTTTCAAGTGAGACCGAGAGATATATTGCTATACGATAGCTTTTACGGTCAACACTTTGTGAACAACAGGTTAGAGAGAGAAAGTGTTAAAAAGAGTACTAGTGTAGATTTAAGAGATGGCAGTACCATAAAAATTCAACATTAGTTCACGAGTACTTGACTTCCCATATATTTTTTCACCTTAGTTACTTATTTTACAAGTATTAACTAAGTAAACTTAATGACTCAAATATGTATGTATGTTTAGTGTTTGATTTATAAATAATAATAATTGTTAGCAATGCTTTATGTAAAATATGAAAACAAATAAACATAATTTAGCCTTTGAATAAGTTTGTGCTAGTTTCCAGGGGTCAGCGAGATCAAGTTTTTTCGCTCGAGACAAGAACGAGAGTGAAACTCAACAATCAAGACGAGATTGGGAATGAGAATTTTAGAATCCCTTACTTCGAGATGAGAACAGAGATTTAAAATGTATAATTAATTATTTATAAGACACTGCAATATTTAATTTGTTGAATGAATACCTAAGTGAGATATACAATAAATCAACTAACCAAAATAACTTTAATAAATATCACACATGAAATAATAGCAAACATAAAAATGTGTTGAATAACATAATTTTTTTATAGTCAGGAATGAAAGAACAATTCCTGAAATTTTTGAGATTATTGCATCTCTGTCCCGACAATTAGTTCAGGAACGAGAAATTTTATTGCCATGGGAATCCTGCATACCCCTACTAGTTTTGAAAGAATTACTATAAATTATTATTAATAATTTATGCTAACAATTGAGAATTTTGGATTTATATAAAATGAGGTATAAAACACTTGATTTATGTGTGTCGTTATACATATACCTTTGTAATATTGTAAAGAAAATAAAACAAATGATTGGCATCGAGGACCAGCAAAAGGGCTGATCAGCCCACACCTAATTGCAATAAGATTAAGCAAGCACCAGAATATTCAATACAGGTTGTCGGTTGTGCCACAAATCATATTTTATAGAATACCATATAGATTAATAACTCTTCTCTAAAAAAAGTTGTAAGGAGACTTAATACAATAAATAACATATATATAATGTGTGTAGCACAATTAACAAAATATCTATAATATTCAAGGTTTCAACACTATTAAAACTTTAGACCTCGTTGTCTAATAACCAGTGAGCATGTATATTTCATTTTCCACATTTAAACATAATTGTATCATAAATATAGATTTAGCATACGATTAGACAAATCACTTAAACTGCTTTAATTATCTTGAACCAATGTGACCAAATCAACAAACCAACATTCAATTGGATACTCATTTTGGAATCCAATATAAAACACCCAGTGATTAAGTCATATTCAGGCCGGTATGATGCCTATTGACTATATGAAATAAATTTTATATTACTGCAGAGTCATTCTTTTAACTAGTATTTTATATTGGTTAGCTAAACATTTTAAAATTTTATGTCAAAATGTGATAGGTTGTATTAATTTACAAAAGACACACTACATCACCTCCATTGGTTTAAAAGGGGTATTGTATGTTATAAGCTTACCCAAATATTTGTCTATAACAATAACGTCTTGACACAGGAAAATAGTCTTAGAACTTTGGCTTACCATTGGGCTATCCAGGTTTGTCCTGCGTCTAGTCACACATTATTCATTTTAGAGCAGAGTGTATGATGGGCAATTAAGAATATCAGAAACATCACAGTGAGCTGTGAGTAGATATTTGTGCGGCTGAAGTGTACAAGTGTCTAAGGGTAATTTTTCAGCATTTTTTATTATTAAAACAATTTGTAATAAATAAAATGATAGAATAATAAAAAAAAGATAGTACAAATAAAAGTAAAAACACACACATATTTACACACACCAATATGTCTATGCTTTTATAGCATCTTCTTCAGGAACTTATTACTACTTCCTTAGGAAGATGCTATAAATGCATCTAAATATTGAAGTGTGTGTAAATATGTGTAAGTGTTTTTATTTTTATTTGTGCATCTATTATATTCCTACTATTCTATCATTTAATTTATTACAAATTAAAAATGTAAATATTGAAATAAAATAATTATATTATAAAAACATAATAATATAGACAGGGGTGTGCAAACAGCATTTTGTATCAAATAGGATAGACAAAATTTTGAACAAATATTGAATAACATAAAGCGAAGTTAATTTTATTAGATACTTAATGGAAATTATTTTTATGGGTGGGTGGTTAATTCCTTTTGAAAATTGTGTTTTATATCTAATTATTAGCAGAGTGCAAAAAATGATGAACCTAACAAATAAACTGTTCAAAGACAGAGAAAAATGTCTACAAAAAGAGACTAACAGTGAGTGGCAACTGTTGGAACACAATCCCGCCTGACTTTATGAATTGATAAATTCCAGACATGTTCTGTGAGCATTGGATGCAACCACCCCTGGATACCTCTTATGTACAGTATTTACTTTTGATATTATCGAAATATATTTAATTGTACCGTAGTGACGATTTGTAGGTACTTTTAATCAATAAATTCTGTTTATAAATGATTTACTAATGAAACAGTGTTTCCATACTGATCCAACAGCAAATAAAATACACAATATTATAAAATAAATCAATAAGAAACATTTTTAAATAGAATTAATATCAAAACTAATATCACTAAGAATAACCACCAATAAAAATGTATATTATCTCAGTCCTAATACAAATGTATGATACAACGTTTAATAATGAGGTGGCTCAATATCTAAATAATTTTATAATAATGGAAATTAATAAAAACTAATAAAGAAAAAGGAAAAATAAATTAATAAGAGTAAATTTAATGAAAAAAACCAACCTAGGGAAAGACGAAAAATTTGGGAAGAATCCAATGCGCAAAGGTGATTTCTTTTAATTCAAAATGGAGTAATCCAGTGTTTGTGTGTAATGTATATTCCCTCTTTGTGTTTGATAAAGACAGCAATGCCAAAATATTCTATTTGTGTTCAAATGCGTGTGTGACTACTTCTACTATAGAAACTAGAAGAAAAGAAAATGTCACCTTAGTGCATTGGATTCTTCCCCATATTTTTCCTATTTCCCTAAGTGGGCTTTCTTCATGAAATCTACTTTTATTGGGGTGTTTTTAATTATTTTATCAATTTCCATTATTATAAAATAAATGTCTGATACATTAAGACTAAATTATATACATATATATATGATTTACAAAGCTTTTAATCCCATCTTTTCCATAGCTACAAGACTTCATTCACTTAAAATGTCAAGTTGTAGCCACAAACAGTAAATGCAAGCAATCCATTATAAAGCCTTATAAGCTTATATCAATTATTATAATACATGCAAATAATTATAAGTATTTAGTTATATAAAATAATTGCAAATAGCGTGATGATCCATTACCAATCATACAATATAAATAGTAGAGTTTATTTCAATAGTTTATATTTACAATACAATATAGACCCTATAGACTCATCACAAAAGATTACACTTTTAAATTGGATTACATTTCAACTTATTTTGCTTTTATAATTTATAACAGGATGACGTGATTTCTTTTTCGTTTTGTGATTGTATGACTTGAGTAAAAATTTAGCAATAGAAAGAAACTCACGTGATGGTATTTTCTTGAAAACAGTTTTAGCCATGAAGTCTTGAAACCTCTGTGCATAAAATCCTGGCCTGTGAACTGAAACTGTGTCCTATAAAGGAAAAAATAGACCTTTCTTTAAGACTTGAACCATTGATGAAACTATTCTCTATATATTTTTAGAAAAAAGAAAACAATCAACATTCCCATAATAGAACTTTAAAACATTGTTTTCGATGGGTTGTGTATGCGTGAATAATGTGAACAAAAGAATTTAAACAGAATATGTACACTTTCAGAACCAGCTAACTAAATTAGCATATGATTTATTAACAAACTTTTATATTATAGAACAGACATAGCACCCAGTTCTCCGACGGGCCGTTAATTCATCACTGTGAAATTGGAACCCCAATTTAACCAATGATAAATTTTTTGGTCTGTGGGGAATTGAGCCCAGGACCCTAAGCTCAGTCAGCAGAAATGCTAGTGACTGAGCTAAGGTGTCAAACCTTAAAGAATTAATTTTATAAAACTGTATTACTCACCCCATCATGAATCATTGCTTTCCACGTGTGCTCCAGCTTTTTCTTAAGTCGATAACTCTGGAGAATATCAATAATACCAACATACAATAGTAGACGTTCTCCTTTGGAACTACGAGCAGGAATACCACCAGGTCTGTATCGTCATGTTCATGAAACAAAAACCATGATTTTACCATTATTAAAAGTTATCTCATTAGGTTTGCGTCCAAAGAGTCATGTTGTTACTTAGGGCAAGAGCTGAAGATGAAAGAGACCTGTATCTATTTAAAAGAAATCACCCTCAAGAGAAACTACCATACAAGTAAAACCGAAGTTGAGGCATAGTAGTTAATAAATGTTTGAATTTTCTAGCCGTTACTTGTAAATACTAACAGAATTACATTACAAATTACATTCCTCTGATTTGTTTCTGTTTAATACTATGACTATAAAAAAGCCTAATATTTTTTATGGATACCATTACAGTTAATATGATTTTCCCTAACCACCACATTGCCCGATAAAGCAAAGGAGACCTGAGCTTTTATTTCTTAGTACCATAGACCAAGCTCTTTATCTCATCAGATTTAAACAAAGTTTAATGAACACCACCCTAATAATATTAATAGAACTAATTCAATAAACTACTAGAGAACTCACGGAACATCATCCTCCTCATCGATGGGTTCACTTTCTGCCTGGATGCTCTCCATAGCTGTAGAATGAGCGACCAATCTTTGTCGGTTGATAGATCGTGACCTGTTTAATGCTGCTGCTGCTGCTCTCTCTCTTTCCTCCCCTGATACTGCAACACCCTCACCATCTTCGCCATCAGTATCTAGCCGGCGGCTGCCTTGGTTTGAACGGCGTTCCTGCCACCACAACAACACTATTTTAACAGAATATTTCATTTAGCGTTATGATGTTATTTAAAATTATTGTATAAGCAAGTTTTCTCTCAATTATGTTTGATAATTGTGATCAACTTTTTTAATGATAGATTTAATTTCAAGCTTTTAAGAGAATGTTTAACAATAGCTTATAGCACCTTCGTGAAATATTTAAAATAAGTTGTACATCACATCTAATATGTGATTATGATTACTAAGATAAAAACAAATTAAATAAGGGAAACTTTCAAGCTTTATATTAACAATTTAATAAAAAGTGCTATTTTAATCACTTACAGCTTTTTCCCGGACAGCAAGGTCAAGGTTGTGAATGCCAACTAGTAAACTGTAGTCCATAATTTTAAAGCTCTCCAGTACCTGTTAATATTTTGATACGAATTATGACAAAATAAAAACAACTCTGTTCTAGAACAGTGGTATTCAACCTTTTTTGTTTGCGTACCCACAAGATATAATTTCCCCTTCAACAGTGTACTCCCAAAGTGGTTGGTATGTATTGCAAACTATACATATTCTTTAATATACACCTAAATAAATAAACTACATCAAAAATAGTCACACTCATGTTAGACTGGCCTGCTGATGCCGGGGAAGTCAGGGTTTGACACCTGGTTTGGTCTAGTAAGGATGATTTCTCCTAAATGGTTTCCCACCCTCCTTCCACGCAAATGTGGGAAGATTATCTATAAAATGTTCCGTTCTCATCCCTTCCCCATTAAAGTAACTATCATATGTGTATAGCTGAACATGTAGAAAAACACGGTGATAAAAAAATTAATTCCTTATAAAACTTTGAGTTGAAGATCAATTATGTGAGATATTGTATCAATGGCAAGGTGCTTTAATTATTGTAATCTTTGTAAGCCATTATCAAGCATAGAAATATAGTTAACCTGGAAAGTTTTGGGTTTATGAAAAGAATATTTTTTATTATTTTTGTGGTAATACTAACTATGCAATATGAGGAGGAGAGCTACTTAGGAAGCACACATATATTTACACTAAAAGGTAATGGTTTAGATAAACACATATTTTTATAAACATTTTGCAAGCTTTTTTTTTTTTTGCACATCTTATAACCCATTCGGGTAATATGCTCAGAAAATTGTTAATTATAACTTTTTAGCCCTAAACATTTTCTCTATAGTTAAATAATGTAGAGTTGTGTTTCCATATATTTTAATTGACACTGAAAAATCAATCAAAGGATACTAGGTTTGATTTCCGAGGGAACTTTAATGTCTAAAATAGGCTGGTCCATTATTCTAGATCTAAAAAAGGCAAACCTTAAAGTGAAATGAGTTCAAAATGGGAAAGTGAAAACTGAAAAAGAGTTGGGGAGGGAACTTAGTCCAAAGTTAGACTCCAAAACTTACTATAAAAACTTTTTGGCAATGAAGAAAATTTAAATTTGCTAAGTTTGCAAAAGGAACACACCGCAATAACCATAAAAGCTGAAAAGTTTGAAATTTAAAAAAGGTGGTGTGAAATGGGTAAAAAAAAAAAGTAAAAACATACTCGATATGGTAGAGAATTTGAATTTTTTATAGGCAGACAAAAAAAATCTAAAAATTTTATACAAACTAATGATACCTGTTTTGAACCCCTCTCATATATTCAAAAAGTCATGGATGAGTGTATTTTTCTTTAAAGCACTTTATGTAAAGTTTCCTGTTAATATTTCATCAGGCGTTTTCAGAAGTAATTTCAATATAATAAATTTTAAAACTTACTTTCTTTCTTTTAAAAAATCCCTTCGTTCTATTTGAAAATCAGGTGATGTGTTGGTTGCCTTCACCCAATAGGAAGCTAGCCTTCACAACATCAGGTTACCAAGAGTTCCCCTATTAGTTAGTTTTAACACTGGTGACAAGAGGTCCAAGAAGCAAGGGGTAGGACATACATAAGCAACTTGTGCTATATTAATCCAGAGAAAATATCAGTCTGTAACAGCACTAATTCTGGCTCTTCACGTCAGTTCGTAAATGAAAAAAAAGACTCGTTTAAATATATAAATAACAATATTGAAAGTTTAAATAACAAAATAAATCTTGTACAAAATTAATTTTCTACTAATTTTAACCAATAACCAAAAAGTAATCCTACAAAAAGAAATACATATAATCAGGCCGTCATAGCAGTGCGATACCAAGTGTGTAGTAAGGCATGACAAGTCCACATCCGCATCATAAAAACAGGTATTGTTATAAAAACTCAAGATTATCTTGAAGGGGATCTATTAGCATTAGAATAACAAAGCTAAACAGGGTGTACAGCAGAGCTATGTTTTAAAACTATGATTTTCCAGGTTTTCCCAGAGCCAATTTTCACTTTTGCAGCCACTAAATGTATAAATATTTTTATTAAAAACATTATTTTAATAATATTGCAATTTAATTAAATAATATTTTAGACATGTGTATATTATGAAATTGTGTCACTTTATGAAGGGTTTAAAGGATTTCATCCCAAAGAAATGAGCTATTGGGTATTGCGATCTAAGTTATATTTCAGAGAAATCATATTGAATCATTAAAATTTCACTTTTCCCCAGTAAGGTTTAAAATTGTTGTGAAACACATTTTTTAATTTCTTCTTCCAATAACATAATTAAATTCTCAATCATGCGCATAGCCATGACTCAATTTGGTTAAAAACATTCTGCAGAACCATGGAAAAGCAACATGAAAATCACATGTTGATTTTGAGAATTGAAATTAGGATGTTCAAATGTGTTAAAAGAGAGTTTCGGTATGTATCAACTGAGAAAGAAATGTTATTTTGACTATTTTAAATAAAAACTGTGTATTTTTCAATGAACATGTAAAACCTTCCAGAAATTTGATAAAATTTCCTGAATTTTTCATGACTTTTCCCTGTTTTCCAGGCCTCAGGCCTTGTAAAAATTGAAGATAAATTAGTGCCTATCTAGCAGCGAAAACAATTTTAAAAAAACAAGTTCTGAGACATATTTTTGTGAACCGTGATGCTCTTTTGGAAAACCATGATGCTTATTAATCAATATGTTACTCTAACAAAGTATATTATTTATACATCTTACACATTTCACCAAAAAAGGTATATTAGTTTGTTTATATTATTTTATTATTGTGCTTAGGTAAAGATTGTGTTGTTAGTGGAGTCCATTTGTTTGTGGACAATTTTTTTAAATTTATTAATTACTACCTTGATTGGTTTGTGATGGTTGATATGATATCAAAACGTGAGCAGTAGGATGTTGAACGTCTAATTTGATATAATTTTGGTGCTGCTTACCAGTGCAAAGAACAGGTCAAACTGTTAATACAATATAAAAGTTATATTGATTAAAGACTGCAATATTATTTTTAGTAATGAGCCTATAACCATTTTTTCTTGGTTACTATTTGTTATTTCTAAAAGTTGCAAGAAAGGTATTTATGGTAGAATTTTGGTAAGAAGGATGTTGCGGAAGGCCTTTTTACAACCGGAATCCTATTACATAGGAAGGTCCTGCCAATCAAAATTCTACTATGTCTAAAAACAAAATTGAGAATGTTTTTATAGTTGCAACTGCTTAAAACAATTAACAAGAGTGAATTAATAATTTGGTGAGCAACCTAGCTTTAAAATAATCTATTGTGCCAAGAGAAAGCCAAAAGAAATTTGAAGTATATTATATAATCAAATAATAACATACTTTAGGTGATTAGAATAAATGATGAGAGAACTAGATTACAGCCATGCCATGGTTTACAAACCTTCACTTTATGGATACTTGCAAATACAGACATGCTCCCATCATTGACACCATCCCCATATTGTGGAGGCTTTCTTCACAAGAATGGACATCTAACGGCATTAAGACACTGGCCGACCCAATCGGCTCCCTACTACTTGTATACCGGTTTTGCTGTTGTCGGTTTGTTTTCGAACATGGTTCTTTGTATTATTGCCCTACAATCTATTTTGGAAACCAGTGTCTAGTTATCAGCTCTTTCTTAAAACAAGGCCTACCGTTTATTTTTATATAAACGTGTTATTTATATACGTTATGCCCATATATGATTTCATTACAGTAAATGCATTGAAAAGTGAAACAAAATAGTGTTTCACCTTAAGTACATTTTCGTTATATGTACTCGCTCTGAAACCATTGTGCACATTATGGAGTTATTTATGCCTGTAAAAGTTAACAAAACCAGAAAGAAACACTTCCATACCCGACAATCTCGTTGAATAGTCTTCACCAAAGCCGTGTAGGTGTCGGCCTCCAAGCCAATGCCCTCAGGGTGATATTCAATAAAGTCTAGATCTTTGTAAGTAGGAGAATTTTTCTGGCGCTCTGACTTGGAAGCCTAAATTATAGGAACAATACAATTTACACTTGTAGTAAACTTTACCAATATTTTATTATTTCAAAAAAATTAACAGCAATTAAGAAACAAATAATAAATATAATACTTTGATTGAGAAAATTAACTTTATAAAATAACTATGCTGAATACTTTGAGAGTTAGCCATAACATTTCTTACCTTTCGTTTATAAGTAGAACCTTTTAAATCATATTTTTGATGCATTTTGACATAAGAAGGTAAGAGATTGTTCATGGCCACCAAACGAACATTTTTCGAGTTGCATTGGTAGCAGTATAGGCCAAAAAACTTTGGTAGGAGAGTGCGTGGATTCTGATTCAGATTCTAAAAATAAAAACAATTTCATGAAATCAATAAAATTGTATTTTTTGTATGTAAATGTGACCAAATATTGCTTTGAAAATATCAATTAATAAAACTTCTGAAAATACAATTTGTATTTATCCTTAGATTGGAATTTTTGGTGTGAGCATAACTGAAAGAGTTGTGTTTCAGGGGAAGCTTGTATAAATAATGATTTTATTTATTCCTTAATAGTACCAAAAAATTATTTTTGGGGTTAATAAATATATCCATATAAAAGTGAAGATAAATTATTTTAGATCTCACAGGCTCCGAGAGGTTGTTTTAATTTAAATATGATTTGATACATTTCTAATTATCTTTAGTTATATTGTGTAATAATAATAATAATAATATTTAGCACCGCGTACTTACTACCCGTTCGGGTTATACGCTTTAAGTACTAAATACGCTAATGGATTAGGAATTGGGAAGGTTGAATTAGAGGAAGTGAACCCGCATTTACGTGGAGAGAGAGTGGAAAACCATTTAGGAAAACCCACCCCCAGTTCACCCAACCGAGATTTCGAACCTCGATCTCCGTCCTCAGCAGTCGAGCTTAACACGACAAGCGCGTTAGCGAACTACGCCGAGGCGGGTGATATATTGTGGATGTTCAAAATGTTGTGAAAAATGGAACGTTTGTGGCTCAAAGAAAATGGCATGATATTAAAGATGTTTACTTAACGAGAACAAGTCAGCTCCTTCCTCTCCCATAATGGTCTTTTACAGTCAAAATCGCAGCTTGATGATTAGACTTGAAACTTTTACAAGTTTTTTTAGAACAGAGTCTTACTTCTTGTTCATGTTATATGCATATGTACTAAATACACTAATGAGTTTGGTATGAGGAAGGTTGAACTTAGAGGAAGTATAACCACAATGGTGTGTAAGGAGAGTGGAAAACCATTTAGGAAAAACCACCCCCAGTTCACCCGACCGAGATTCGAACACAAAACTCCTATATCGCAGTCTAGCTATTGCAAGAGTGACGCCTTAGATCATGCGGCTACAGAAGCAGGTTTTAACATGTTGCGTGTAACATAAGAATAAGAATATTTTTTTTATTATATTATTTAGCCAAGACTACCCATTTGGGTTATACGCTTTAAGTACTAATTATGCTAATGGATTGGGAATTGGGAAGGTTGAATTAGAGGAAGTGAACCCGCATTTGCGTGGAGGGAAAGTGGAAAACCATTTAAGGAAAAACCGCCCTTAGTTCACCCGACCTGAGATTCGAACCTCGATCTCCCATCCTCGGCGGTCAAGCTCAACAAGACTAGCGTGTTAGCTAACTACGCCACCGAGGCGGGTCAATAAGAATGTTGATACTAAAACACATTTCCAAGAAGGCTCTTTCCTTAGGCAGAAAAACTTGATTGAGAACATGGAATCACAGTTTCTCATTATAATATATCAATTTTGCATTCTCACAATCATGTTAAGAGATACATGACACAGTTCTCATCTATGAAACTGTATTAATCATGTAAGATCTGCAAATATAAAATTCAAAAGTTAAAGATTTAATACAAATAAATACCCACTTCAGTGGTCACATTGTCTAAGGCACCACTCTTTAAACAAACTGAGATACTGATGGGGAAAATATAGAGGTTTGACTCCTTGTTGTGTGTACTTGGTTATTCCTAAATAGTCTCCAACTCTTCCCCCACACAAATGTGGTTACAGTTCATCTCAATTCAACATACCCTGCCCCATTTGTGTAAATATGTCAATAGTCCAAATGAGCAAAATAAGTTCATCAGAGTTAATCAATAAAGTTCCTTACGATTTCTTTTAATAATAAACATTGTAATGAAGACAAAATTAAATAAAATCTAAAAAATATGAAGCATCAAAAGAAAACAAGAATTTGATACTTAATATTGGCTGTGTTCATGACAGTACAATTAACAATAGGATACTTGAGAATTTCTGTTTCAAATTCATTAAACTTGATTAAACAGCAAAAAAAATCATCTGACAGGGGTTTTAGTCAAGTGTGGAGGATTTAGAAACAATTTATTTTTCTGTATTATCACTATTTTTACATTAATAGGGAATGAATGAAGACGGTATAGTTCAAAGGGTGCTATTCTAAACTGGTTAATGTTTATAGGTTTGAACTATTAACTGCTCTAGAAGGCATCAATTTGGCTAGTTTTATGGGGTGTGCAAAGTCCACTTTTTCAATTCGAAGCAAACTTGAGCCTTGAATATATGAAATGTTCTCAAAACTGAATCGAATGATGGAATATTTTTGTTAGTTGTATTAGACTTTAAAAATATAATATTTTGGATAGTTATACAACTTTATGAATAAAATTACTTTGAAAATGTATTATTGCATAAATGTTTGTAAGATTTTGTGTTATTCTGATGAATAAAGTTATCCCAACTTCAATTACTTCAGATAAATTTATAATGAATATAAGAGCTCAGAATGAATATAATTGAACATTAATGGAGTATTTTGGTTGTCAATATTTTCACTGGTGAAACTTCATAAATTGTCAAAGCAAGAATTTTTTCAGGGTGAAGTCAAAATTGATATTTGTTTTGAAGCTTCGCACACCCTTAATTTTTTTCTCTAACCATTAAGAACCCTTAACTTGAAAGCCACATATAAAACTCAACCATATGGAGACTACTATTTTTGTTGCTATATGTAAACTAAATTCACTGAATAGTATAAATACTTGCCATGTAATAACCTGGTAATAATTTCTGTAGAAACTCTCCTTCCTTATGTTGTACAGTCTTAATGATGAATTCGTCATCCTCTGTTAAATAAAATATACTACCACTTGCGCCAGGATTTGATAACTCTATAAGTGGGGAACTGCACATTGAGATCTGCCAAAAAAAAATATAGATATAAATAGTATTTAAGAAATAAAAATTGCATATATCAAAAAATAAATTAATTTACAATTACTTATCTATTACAATTCAATCACTGTTGCTTTAATCTTGTAGTTGTATGTTCATTAAATCTTCTCTCCTTAAGATTATTATATTCCAATGTTTTATGTTCTAACTTTTTTTACCCCAGATTATTATGCTGTCTGTTTCCCTCCTCCTTTTCTCTGCTATTGTGTGTTATGTTTACGACTTGTGGAGTCAGACCTGTAGGGAAAAGACACATGAGAGGAGTGGGGAAAGGAGTAAGAGGTTCTGTATCTTGAATTGAGGCCAGCAAGATGTCTGTTTTTGTTTTTTCATTGGTGGACAGGTGTCCACTGACAAAGCCGAGAGGCACTTGAAAATGTCATAAAAGGTATCCATCATCACCATCATTTATCAATTATCATTATCATTGTTAGTATTATTTTGGTTTAGAGGCTTGTCAACACAATGAGGTCATTAGGGCCTTAAAGGTATATTAGTCTGGCAATATAGCACAGCCAAAATTTTAGCTTAAGTTACAAAGGTTTATCTCGGTAACTGTAGTGCAGTTCGTAACAAAAGTGTAACCATTCATGAGTGTTCTGGAAGGCCTACTGAGGCCATGTACTCAGCAATGTGCCAGTTGCATTGTAACTGGCCAATCAGATAATATGCGGAGAAAATTTATAATGTGAACTTTAGGAGCTATATTTTTCTATTAAGTGCTTATATTAAACATTGAAAGGAGGAGAGAAGGGCAAGGCTTACACACTCAACAGAAAACTGTAGGCCTCAAAGTTCACAATTAAAACACAACAAAACGTATAGCTGTGAAATTTTCAGGGTACATGTGTTGTAATGATACTGATTTGGACCCCTCTTGTATATTAAAAAAGTTATGGATAAAGTGCATCTTTCTTTAAAGTGTTGTATATAAAATGTCCTTTCAATATTTCAACCATGGAAAATCACACACTTTAAGAAGTAATGTCAAATTCTTGCGCCATTAAACTTAATATTTTTTCTTTCAAAGATCAACTCCGTAGTGATTACCAAAAATGCAAGTGACGCTAGCTCCCTCTACCCAAACAGAAGCTAGCCTTCACAACACCAGTCACCAGAACTCTTTCTATTAGTTGGTTTTAACACTGGTGACAAGAGGGCCAAGAGGCAAAGGGTAGGTCATATATAAGCTGCTTGTGTGTATGAATACATAGTATTAACATAAATCTACACAGCACCTGGTACTCAAAACACAGAACATGTAATGTCACAGAAAAAGAATCTGTAGTTCAACTAGAACTGTATCATCTAATATTAAAGCTTCAGTGCCAAAGGTAAATCATCTTAATAAATCGTGTGCAACATTGATAGTCTTATTTACTTTATTTTTAAAAAATCAGAAGTAATCAGATCGTATAGGTGTGTGAATGCACAGTAAGGCACGCTGTGTCGACATCATAGAAAAGAAGTGATATCAAGATAAATGGCGCTCAATCACGGGGCTATAGATACCAATTATCTCATCAAATAACTAATACATTTAATTAATGCTTGATAACGTGGTAATCATGAGCTAATTAAACCAAAATATCCATATCTTCATAATTAGCGCCCATCGTGAACATATAATTCCATAACATCTTAATATGCACACAACGCACAACCATATCTTTTTAATTGGCACCCAATGAGGACCGGTTAAATCTATAACATTTTAATTGGCGCCGCATCGTGGGTCAAATATCAATAAATAAAACAATAACATCATAATCGGCGCCCAAATGCAAGGCACGATAACGTAAACAAAACAGGGACATAATAGTGTGAGGACCCCTTCTTCAGTAGAAGAGAGAAAAACACAGACTGGACTACAGCAGCATAGCTGATCATGGTTACTTCAATTCTGTTGTTGTCAGTCTCTAGATTTAAAAAAATGTTTGGGCTTGATTCTGCAGTTTTCTGTTCAAACTTGTGGACCTTTACTCTTAATAGATGAATAGAATGTTGTATATATATTATATTTAATCCAAAAAGGAAAGTTGAACTTAGTGCCAAATCAGTATTGGCTATTTATTTATGTCTTAAAATTGATTGGACTATTGAAGGGAAATTCAATAAAAACTTAAAAGTTATATTTTAAAAGCAAACACAAAGTTGAAAAATTTAAGACATAAAATACATTCTTAAAAGATTATACAATATAGTAAAATATTAACTCACCAAAAAATCATCGGGTTGAATACCGAAGAGGTCACGAAAATACCTAAAAGCTATGGGTGCATATGTTCGGAAACGAAATTCAGAATAGTGGTGTGCAGGAGTGTGATTCGAGCCTTCAGATGGGAAGTTTGTAGTTTCAACTGTCATAAAGTCTTGCATAAGTAAGTCACGTTCAGGTTTAGATGCCAAACCTCCGACAGCATGCTGGATACCAAGTTGGATTGAGCCCATGATTTGTGTAGTTTGGATCTGTTGGCGCCAAAAAACAATTAATTTTATTTTTATTTTGATAATCATCTTAAAAATTACCATGGTACTTTAATAAAGATTTTTTAATACTATTGTAGCCTATTTTCTCTGAAGTAAAGGCTAACTCAAACTATAGAATCATTCAGGAAATAAATACAAAGACAGAAAATGATTTTACAATTTAGTGAAAAAGAAGATTTCATATTTCACACCTTTTTGTACGTAATCTCCCCACCAACACCAACCCGACGATGTCCTATTTTCCTTTCTCTTTCAGATTTGTGACGGGTTATGCTGGTGGGGGTTTTGGGACCCGATGAATTTACAGCTGCGGCTGCCGTCATCTGAAAAATGAATATATTGTCAGTGCATGAAAAAGATATATAACAAAGGGACTTACCGATCATGTAATCATATAATGTCACATATGGACACAGGTAAATTTAAATAAAGTACTTACGTCTAATGGCGTGATCCCTCTAGATTTAGTTTTTCCTGAAAATAATAAAAGAAATCAATTAAATTTAACAACTTATTAAAATGTTATTCATTTTAAATTTGAGTATAGAGGAATAAAATTTAGTTTTGAATCAAATTGTATAATGTGAAGACATGTAATCTGTGTTTAAAAAAAGTATTATAGAGAGACATGTTTTATTACACAAACACATGTTAAGCCAATTTTTAACGCACATTTTGTAAGAGACTTAGGCTGGTTTTAACTATTAAATTTGACAGGATTATTAATGCTTAATTTAAGGGGTAGTAATGGAGAAAACATTAAGAGGAAGTGCACTTGAATTTGCATGGAGAAGGAATCAGAAAACCAGAGTGATACACATGTGGAAAACCGCTCACATTGAACCAGGCTGGGGTTTGAATCTAGACTTATTTGTTAATGGAAACCAACCTATGCAAGACTGATGCCTCATTTGTAATATTTTTACAACTGCTATGAATACTTTTTCAACTTGTATTTCTCACATATTCTTCAAGGATCAGTACTTCCAAAGAAAAGAATAAAGCTTGGGAAGAGGTGAGGATAAAATAAGAGATGTCCGATTGAAAATAAAAACTACAAACCTAGGTTTATAGTAGTTACACACTCTTAATAGCCTAAGCCTACTGGACTATTTGAGGTTATCAATTATTAATGTGTTTCAAACATATTTTCCTTCGAGTTAAGACATGAAAAGATATTTTTATTTACCAAAAAAGCAAAATTTAAAAAAACTTCAAATATATAGTGGAACCAATTAATTTCAGATCTATAAATATTATTTAGCAACATGTCTTCCTACCCGTTCAGGTTATATACATATGTACTAATTACACTAATGGATTAGTAATTGGGAAGGTTGAATTTAAAATGAACCCACATTTGCATGGAGGGAGAGTGGAAAACCCTTTAGGTCACACCCCCCACCCCAGTTCAACCGACCGAGATTCGTACCTCGATCTCCCCATCCTCTGCAGTCTGGCTCTACATGAAACTAGTGTGTTAGCCAACTTTGCCACTGAGGCGGGTTATAAATATTTGATTAGTTATTTTCCAAAAGTAATTCACTTTTCCAGAGATTTAAGAGAGTTGTCTAGGGCTTATAGAGAAATAATATTTTATTTTTCATAAGAATAACTATTGTGAAGTCATGCACACCATTTGAACAGGACTATTTGCCGTACAAGGGAAAATTTAAATAGATGTTAAGCAACCCAATGTTTTGGGCAGGGGAAGGGGAGAATAGGAAGGGGTGAAAGCTATACGGTACATACAAATTAACATAACTATTTAATTATTATGCAAAGGCCTTCTATTAAAAGCTTGCTGAGTGTTGTCCAAAATTCACAAAAATTCCTGTTTTTTAATATTTCATGACATTCTTTATGTTTACCTGATTTTTACAAACCCCAAAAAATTCCCTGTGTTTTACAGTCCATACATATCACCTATCTAGGTGTGTGGCAACCCTGCTTTAGAAGTCAAAATTAGTAAAAACATTTGAATTTGGTCCAAGTCTAATCCAAGTCATTGAAAATAGAGACCCATCAACACTAACCCTCAAGCAGGCTACTGGTCTATGTTACAGACAATGTTGTGTACTTTATAGACCCAAGTCAGTTTTCACTCAACTATCACAGTCTGTATCTGGAGGTTGTGCAGGCTAACACTACCTAGCCGCGGCTAGCCTGGGAGAATATCCTGGGACTAGGTGCAAACACATTTTCAAATAGTTGGGCTGACCGGAGATCAAGAGTTCCACTCTTGGTAGAGTATTTCAAAAATAGTAAAAATTCTTTCTAACCGGATAAGCAAGAAGTTCCACTCTTGGTAGAGTATTTCAAGAATAGTAAAAATTCTTTTTAACCGGATAAGCAAGAAGTTCCACTCTTGGTAGAGTATTTCGGGAATAGTGAAAACTATTTGTCGGCGGCCGAGGGCCTACTAGTGAGGAGGTTGTGTAATATTGAGCTTGGTCCCAGTTAACTGCTCAACAGTCTAAGTCCTCACCACTAATTTAGAAATCTGGGCGCAGGCGGATTGTAGGCATGGCCTGGGATACTTTTCTCATTGACCCAGCTCTGGTGTACTGACATGGTTAAGGGTAATGTCCAGTGTATGAGAAGATTCTGATATAACTGTTTTCAGAGCATCTTCTTGCATACAGGTAACACAAACTCGAGCTGGGGAAGTCCACCGGGGTTGGCCCAGTACGCTAGTCACAGTAACAAGCCAATGAGCTGGACATTACAAGGCTCATCGACCCATATTGATAGGCTACTGTACTTTTTTAGGGAATAGAGGCAAAACACAAATTAAACACAAACACACAATGCCTTTTGCCCCACCTTGTGCACAAGGTTGAACAGCTCTGGGACCGGTTCTGGGGGAACTGGTCAGGCAAGTTCCTCAGCCCTACAAGGACCAATTCCTGGTTCTGTTTCAACAGTAACTTAATGTTCCTCAATAAGTCCATTCTAAACACATACAGCACATATTGTTCTTTTATCATTCAAGCGACAACTGTCCCCGTTGATCCCTAACATTTTCCATTTTAACTACCCACGCTATTGGGGATATACGTAAAAACATCTCTCTGGTAACGGAAAATACATTCAGTATGATCCAATCTCAGTTAAGTGAATCGTGATCACACATAATGCCGGGATCACGATCAACTTAACGTTAATTTAACGTAACTTAACGTAACATTCACTTAAAGTTAACTTAACTTATGTGTGATCACGATTAACTTAATTTAACATAACAACTCGAGCAAAACATATGCATTCTCGAGTATGATCTGTGGTTTTGTACTATTTGTGAAGTGATAATCTGTGGTTTTGTACTATTTGTGAAGTGATGATCTGTGGTTTTGTACTATTTGTGAAGTGATGATCTGTGAATGTTTACAGTTTTCAATCAATATAATAAATATCTATTATTAAACTTTTTTGATAAATTTAGATCCCTATTTTAGTTTAATTATTTTGTTTCAATGTCTGATCACTAAAACTTACGCTAAAGAGTCAACATTGGTCGTAATACCAACAAATGAATTACTAAATAGCCCTGTTGACATCACTTGCATAATGATTGGTTGGCTAGATTACGTGATAACCTTCAAGTAACGTAAAGTAAAGTAAAGGACCTCCCAAGACATCTCTTACGTTAAATTAACTGCAAGTCAACGTTAAGTTAAGCGCATTGTGATCGCTTCCATTTAAACACACGAGGAGGTCCTTTACATTAAGTTATGTTAAGTTACGTTAAGTTGATCGTGATCCCGGCATTAAGTTACATCAACATTATATAGATCGTGATCTCGGCATAATAGGCTTATGGTATTTAAGTATGTCCCACCCCAGGTTAAGTGATACAGCTCAAAATAGGCATTCAATTATAGTGTGGTTTTTTTTATTTTAATTTTTAAATAATTATTATTATTAGCACGCGTCTTACTATCCGTTCGGTTGTATGCACTTACGCTAATATGTAATAGTAGGGTGATTATGGGATGAAATGGAGGACCTAGAGTTTAACGTGGAATCTGAACCACAGTGGAGGTCTGGCATTCCACACATTCACAAATTGTTAATACACATCTTGTCAGAGGTGAAGGAAGGGTTTGGTAATCAGATAAATCTCTGCCGGGACCAAGGCTTTAAACCCCGGAGCCCCAGCGCAGAAATCTGACACCTTACCCCTAGATCGCCCAGTCACCTTATTTTTAAAATACAATGGAGGTGAGATTAGTCGAGCAGTTTTAACCTATTAAAAAATGACCTAAAGGATTTAAAAGGTTATTTTAAAATTTTTAAACATATAAATTTAGCCGAATTTCAATGACGAAAAGAGAAAACAGTCTTTCGAAACGTTTTTTGACTAATTTCCTGGTTACTTGACAATTGTGATGTGAGCGCTTAGTATTTAATTTCCACATAATATATACGAATACCATATAATTAAATATATATTATATGGCCCAAATTATAATTACCTTCTTCTTCACTTTCACTACCTCTGTCACCTTTCAACTCATCCTCACTATTCATTTTCGAAAAAGATTCTGCTAATTCTATACCATCAATACTGTCTCCGGAAGCCATTTTGATTGAGGGTTTATGTTACTAAAGTTCCACAAAATAGATTGAGTTCTTTTAAGCACTTCATTAAATTCATAGTTTAACACGAATCTGAACAGCTTCATTCATTTGATACACATCTTCAAACAAATACCTCATGTGACTAAATTACTAAAATTAACTTATTATAATCGCACTCAGAATTTCTTCTAGTGTCAGAAAAAACCTTACTACTCTAGTCATCATAACAAGTCATTCAAGGATATGTATCATAAGAAGTATGAGGCTAAGTCATAGTTTAGAAATTTAAAACCTTAACATTTATTTCAAACAAACCAATACTTTTTTTTTTACAAATCTCTAATAAGTAATTATGACATCTATTTAACGAATCATAGCTCTATGGCTCCAATATAAAAGGAGATAAAACACAAAAAGAAGAAAGCTTACAAGGTAGCTTACAAACATCAATTATATAGATAGACATACGTATATCAAAAACATCCAACTATCCTGCTACCGGCCAAACAGTACCACCATCGGATCCACAGTTTCTGCGACCCAAAAACCTTCCCACCAATGAAGAATCGTTTGAGTCCCTTTGGCCAATTGATGAGCTGGTCGTCAATGTAAACAAGGCAGCGATCATACGAGTCGCCCTAGGCCTAATGGCCAAGATCTTAGAATTACCAGGCCTTCACGAACATGAAATGAAGACACCGCTGGCTTTAATGGCGGAATGCCCCACACTCCCTCCAAGAGCCCTGAAATAGTAACTCATCGAGTCAACCTCCTTTATTGGGTGTTGATCTCATCATAGAGCAGGGCATTGCAGATGACGGCCACTACTGGGATAACGAGAAAGGGTATTTCCCTACGCCCAAGCTAGTGGTCAATACGTTGATTAAAAACCTTAAGGGAGCAGCCAACAACAAACGCCAAGAGGCAGCGTTGAAACCAAGAGAGTAAACAGGTGACCACCTCCTGGACCTGGAAGCGTCCACTTCTACAGTGACCTTGGATCTTTGGGATACACCCAAAGTCAGCTTAAGCACCTAGATAGTGTATAATCTTGAATTGTACCTACCTTATCAACAAAGTTGACCTAAGTTCTGGGAAAACCCGTATATAAAGCAGGGGATCTCTCACTCAGGATTCAGTCTGTATGGTCTAAATAACAAATATCGTTAAATTCTTAATAGCGGACACTTTCAGGGATCAAAAAAAAGTTCCGTTATTAAGAGGTGTCCGTTATTTGAAAAAATATTTTTTTGAAAATCATACTTCTTGAACACAGTTTAATATATATTGACCTATATACTGTGGATATCAACCACAACAATCTAATTACTGCACTGTGTATTAATGAAATGAAGGATAGTGATATTTAATTAATGAGTATTGCACTTAGCTTACTTTACAGATTGCATAATATATAGAACACTACGCAAATGAAATTAAATGTAAACAGTAGAATCTATGTACTGTTCGGTATATGTGCGCATGAGCACAGACAACTGCCGGAAAATCCACCTCACTGATGGCTCGGAATGGATGTGAGGTACAATCTTTAAGTACCGTAATTAATACTACGTAGGCTATTTTAGAAACTCTCCAGAAAGGAGGAAGGCGTGACTGCTCACACTTCACGTGAGACAATAGCATTCCTTACATCCTACAGTTAAATACTATAAATGGACTGGTGTTTTCAATTTTGGTCCACTGTTAATAAAAAAATTTGCATAAATATGAGTCTCTAGAAGTGTCCATTTCCGTTATTGAGATAGTCCATTATTGGGAAGTTGTTTCACCGTAAGAGCACATGTTATTTAGCAAGGACAATTTTAACTGTCCGTTATCAAGAATAATTCGCTATTCAGAGGTGACCATCGAGGGAGATTTCAGTATATACAAATATATATCTAAGTGTGGATTGGCACGTTCCAGGTGGCCTTAGTCTTCAGATATGATGGACCTTAATAACATCCATTCATAAAAACTGCTGAAGTTATAATTCAATTATTATATATATGTGGTGAGGTGAAGTATTTAAATTGTTATTATTTGAACACTTAATCCCGAGGCCATTGAAGTTACAATGTGTCACCATTCCGTCCACTTAAAATGACATTTTATTATTTCTACGAATATGAGGGTAAATATGCTTCTAATTTCTAAATTGTTAGACAAGAGCTCTGAGTCTGTTATTGATATGTTTAAATTTGTAAAATGATCCGCCACCCGCTACTTGAGTAGATTACAACACATGGGGTGATTTCAGTTTCCCATTTAATGCTATTTCATATCTTTACAAAATATATATTCAGCTGGACAATCTCCAGACTTATTCACTGGAACATTTAATTAAAAATTAATAAAAACATTAATTTAGAATTGAATGAATAGTTTTATTTTAATTTAGAGTAGATATGGTGCACAAATTAAACCGGCCCACCACTGGTGTCAAACAAACAACATGGGTTTAAATAAAAAGTACACTATGGTGCAGCCTGTCAGATAGCCTTAGGGTAATCGGCCAAGGTAATATTGCCCTTAGAGTAAACGAAACCATATACACAATTTAATGGTTTGTTTAAATTGGTTTGGGCTGTGTTATGAAAATTCACGTTCTTTAGTTTTAACTAGTTTGTAATCTATTCTGTAATCACATTAACGCGAAACTACAGGGTGGATATGAACTCTACCAACAAATGTTCAGAGGTTGTTCAGGAATGTTTGCTGAGTGTTTTGATAAAAGGAACCCATGGTATCCTGTGGCTCATTACTGAGTAAGTTGATGTAATGTCTTTTGGACCATGACAGATGGATTGCGATATTACAAAGAAAGTACTCAACAGCTCATTACCGTCTGACTTCTGTAATATCAATTAGTACAGGAACAGATAACCACAAATTTCAACACAAATAACATGGGTAGTGCAACAACCTTCAGGATAAAACGCGTATACGTTTGTTTGTACATTACTGTTCAATACCTGTTATGTTACTGTACGTATTGTACAGACCTGTTTCTTTACAGCAGCTGTTCAAAATGTTGATCACCATGATCACGACACACTGTCACACACGCTCTAGCATCCTGGGATATTGGAGTACATCTTCAACAACTGCGACAATCCTAGCAACCAAGTCCATGGGAGTGTCTACGGGAGTCTCGTAAGCTAGGCTCTTCCCTAACCCAAGAAGAAGAAGTTCATTGGCATCATATCTGGAGACCAAGCTGGCCATACAACAGGACCACCGCGACCAATCTATCGTTGCCCAAACTTTACATAAAGGTGGTATCTAATATCACGCGCAAAGTGTGCCAGCGCCCCATCATGTTGAAACCACATACGCCTGCGAATTATCTGCGGTACATCTTCCAACAACTGTGGGGGGACATGTTCAAGGAACATTTTGTAGACAACTTCGTTCAGTTTGTAGGGAAGTAGATAAGACCCAATCACAAAATTGTTTACCATACCAGCCCATACATTCAAAAGTAAATGTCTGTTGATAAGTGCGATAGGGCAGTGCATGTGTGTTTCCGTCAGCCCAGATATGGCTATTCCGTCTGTTGAACATGTCGTCTCTTGTAAACATTACCTCGTTGGTGTACAATACGAAAGCAGGAAAATGGGGGTTGTCTGCACATTATTGTAAGAACCAATTTGCAAACACCACTCGATGTGGAAACTCCACTGCTCCCAATGCGTGAATCTTCTGTTGATGATACGGGTGTAATAGCTGTTTGTGTAAGATGTTCAAAACAATTCCATGGCTTACGTTCACATCTCGTGAAATGTGGCGACTACTGGTGGCAGGATTGTTACCAACCGCATTTTACATTTCCTGTTAAAGTTTAGGTGTTCTGACATACCTCGCATGGCCAGTATCATGCATACTAACACATAATGACCCGGCTTCTCGTAGGCGCCTTTTTACAGCTGCAAATGTGCTGTGATGAGGGTGCCGTCGCTGCCGGAACAGCTCCTAATAGCGTCGTTGGGCTGCTCTTCAATTGCATCCCCGTAACCCTATGAGAGGGGTATATAGGCGAAACTCAGCATAAGTAAACCCACCCATACCGTATCATTCACTACGTACAGCACTGACTAGGACTGAGCAGTTGCATGGAAGCATGTGGGTGAAAGGGAAGGAGCGGCATTTCACAAACGCGTACCATGAGTCAACGGCTACGTTCTGTTTGCAAACACGACACACATTCCGTGTAAATAGATACGAAGGTCGTTGGGGTACCAAACGATCGAAATGCAATTACGTGCCACCGGAGACCACAGATTACTTATATCAAAATACTCAGAAAATAACCATGAATAAACTATGAACATTTGTCGGTAAAGTTCATTCCCACCTATATAATGCGTTTACGCACATTTCAACATTAACTTCTATTACAGACACTTAGGCATTTTTGCCAACGGTACGATCTGGATACTATTTGTGCTTTAATTTCAGCCCCTTTACACTTCAATATAGGGATTTTTCCTATATGATAATATTGAGGTTTTACTACAACAAACAAAATAATAACTACATTAATTATTAATATACAATGAATGCGTATAACCCGAACGGGTAGTAAGACGCGGTGCTAATAATAATATACGATGAAAATAGGTATATTGATCAACATTGAGGGCTCTAAAGCTAGTATCTCCACTTGTTTACCAAGCGTTTTTTTCTCCAAATAATTCTAGAAACTCAAGTACTAATATCCTGTCGCAAAAAACACAAACCATATCAGTTTCATGTTTTATTATTCTATTGGTGGCGATAGAAAATTGGCAGCCCTAGATTGCTGGGTCTCTGATGCGTTGAGTGATTCTCAATTGTTCATTATGTCATGGTTGTTTAATTTTTGTTAAGACTGAGGAGCTGCCTGTTTAGGCCGTTTCTGTGAAAACTGTGACAGTGTTTGTAATATTGATTCCTGATAATACAGTCGCCGTAATGTCGACGGCACTGTTGGCCGCTATCGCTGTTATATTATGCATATTATTTAGAATATTAAATGTTAACAGTCAAGCTCAGAAACCGACCTTGTACTGCAAAGATCTCAGTTTTCTAGACACGATTTTAAAGATTGCTCCTCTTCTACAAGAACAGTAAGTTTTCTCTTAAGAAACTTAATTTTAGTTAAAAATCTTTGTGAATGTATTATTTTCATCTATTTGCTTAAGTTTACTCAAAGCATTTTTTTAAATATATTATTTTTTACCTTTCTTTCATTGTTGAACATAACATTCCTCAAGTCCTAAGGAGTTTAATTTTGCCAATTACCTTGTACTAATTTTTTTTAAACTAGATTATTTTCGACCTTTGTTGACCACATAAAATTAATATTGCTGTATTTATAGTCTTATATCCTCAGTTCTTCACTTTGACAAGTGCAGTTTACCTTGTTGAATGTAATTTACCTTGCATTTTAATGTTTCTTCTTGAATAGTCTTATGAAACTGAAGATCGTTTAGGAGTTACTTTAGCTTTTTAAAGTGTTTAGTCTTAAGGAGTAATTAATATAAATTTGTTTAAAAATAAACTTAGATTTACTTATCTTTTAATCATATCATTGCCCATTTTTTTTATAGAAATGTCTATGAATTATTGTATTTTTCATCAATGCCAACATAGCTTAAGGCTTCTACATGAGCTAATTTGCTTCATTTATGCAACTTATTTTATAGATATATACCGACCCGGCTATGGGGATTCAGCGGTCATGTACAAACAATAGTTCATAGCATCATTGGAAGAGTTCGTTGTCCTTGGCCTATTGGTGAACGCTGTGAACTTCTGCTCAGGGATGGTACTACACTCACATATGATGTTTACCAATCCCTCGACCAATCTCATGAAGGTAGGATAGGTTAAATTATTGGTCTAGTTCTATCAGTTGGGCCACAATACTGGGTTTCACTTGGATAGAGCTGAATGTGTTAAAATTTGATTGCTACTTTAATTTTTCCAATTTTAGCATGTTAGTAAAATATGTATGTTCTCATTTAGGTTTTACAATCCAAGTAAACTTAGTAGGCCAAATAGATAAATACATCAAATTTATGACAAGGTACACTAATCAAAATTAGCTGCAGCCCACTTTCAGTTTGTTTATAGATGTATGTATGATTTTGGTGGGAAGAACAGTAAAGTTAGTTACTAAAGTTACTGAAACAATTTTAATATATTTATACATCCAGTCACGTTATCTGCAGCTGTCCCTTTTGATAGATATTATTAATATCGATAGAATAACACAAATAATACAGTAAAATGCTATCACTTTTGGCCACAAAGAAATCAGTTTGAATTTTCTTTACTGTTCTTCCAAACAAATTCAGGGTATAACACTATTTATGAGTATTCCTTTTGCTGGAAGTTACTCCCATTTTATTATTAGCCTATATTTAAATTTACTAGACTGCTTCAATTAACATTCTTATTGCACATTTGGCAGTGTGTCTGAAGGTTCAGGGATTGATTTGTAAAGTGGAATGAATCTATATCAACATTAAATTGATGGACTGTATTCCCCTTCAATAATCTATAAATTAACAGCTGAGGGTTTGGTTAGTTAGTATTTGTTCCAGAATCAAGACATCAAGATAGGCTATTAAGAGGGTGTAGCCCACAATTGTTTTACATGTAATAGAAAAGAAAGAATATTGGTCTAATTATTGGTAGCCTTGGATAAGAGTGAATTTTATTAAAATTAATATTAGCTTACTGAAGTTTACATATTGCAAACTAATCTTTGCTTTGATCTGACACAAGATACCAAGATCAGATCCCAGCTGGGTAAAATGGGGTAAATTTTTCCGATTAGATGATTTTAATTCCTTTTAGAGGCAACCAGTTTATTCTTTAAGATTCATTTCATCCTTACATTAGTGAAAATATTGGCTGACCTGAACAAACCGTAAGGTTTGTATTGCTGAAACCAATAGCTTATACTAATAAACTATAGTCTTTCATTGTTTATCTCAAAGTAGCCTACCACTTTTCAAATGAGTCATGCCATTTCAGCTTACTTTATTGTAGGGCCTAAATCAACTTTCATTCCCTAATTCAGCCCCAATTCAGCCGATGGCACTTTTTTGGTCTTGCCTGGTTTTGAACTGAGGCCATCATATCAGTAAACAGACATGCTACCTACTGAGACAAGGCATCAGACAAATATGTTATAGTAGCATCTTTGAAACTCGACCTAGTGTGGACTGAGATGGTGTAGAGATATTTAAATCTCTAGTTTTACGAATGAACTTGCATAGGATGCATGTTCACTATGTCGTGTTTACTAAACAAGGAATCACACAGTACAGTATTGAATATTATAGGTACAGTTGCACTGTACTGTATATTGTATGGTACAGTAACATGTGCAGTACAATATATTACGTGTTAATATAATGGTGTAGGCCTAAATACAGTAGCCCCGTGGCTTCTTTGGTGCTGACTGACAGCTCACAGCTGACTTCTGACAGTCAACATTTAGGTATATGCCTAAATTTTGACTGTCAGAAGTGACAGTTGCTATACACATGTTTTTGCAGATCATATGGTTCGGTGTAGGGATACATAATATGGTCTGGTAACTTTTCAAAGCCGTCAGCTGTGAGCTGTCAGTCAACACCAAAGAAGCCATGGGGCTACTGTACATATGTATAATACACACTGTGCTGGCGGCCGGGGTTCATTCCTCGGTCCCGGCACAGATTTATCTGATTTCCAAACCCTTCCTTCACCTCTGACAAGACATCTTGTGAATGTGGGGAATGCCAGGCCTCCACCATGGTTCGGATTCCACGTTAAACTGTAGGTCCTTCATTTCATCTCACAATCACCCTACCATTACACATTAGCGTAAGTGTGTATAACCCGAACGGGTAGTAAGACGCGGTGCTAATAATAATAATATAATACACAGAAATGCAATAAAGTATTCTACATATAATATTGTATTGATTCAAATTACACGTTACTGAATTGGAAAACTAACAAACACAACACAGCTGTTACTCTCGAGTTACACAAACAAACTGAGAGGTTATACAGTTGAATGGCCTTGGATTGTGATGAATGGCACCAACAACTGTGTGCATGTGGGCTTGTCGAGTTACATGGAATGTTGAGTTATCGAGACTCTACCTTATTTATTAAGTTTTATTTCAGCATCTTATTTTCTTACAGCATTACTGATAGATTGTAATTGTGTTGCTAATCTATACGGGCCACCTTGCAGCCAGCCGTTTTTCATTCATATTAATAGACAATGAGTTTTTATGCCCTGTTTTAAATTGAGTGGGTTAATATTTTACATGAAAATGGTTTATTTCTTAAAAGCTACTAATTTGCACATTCATAATATGCGGTGTTCTCCCCAGGGCCTTTCGAATGGGCCTACCACCTGGCTTATTTTACTGCTTGTCTGGATAAAATCAAAGATTGTTTCACAGCTCATCAATTACCTATTGCAAAGTGTTACGCTGCCCCCCCCCCCCCCCCCCCTCACACCGCCATGCTACTCAATAATGCAACCCAGCTGTCAAAACTTTCTGGGGAGAACACAGATATGTATATTAGTTCCCAACTGTTGACATCCCTTCACAGGACACTTTTATTTCCAAATTCCAAATGATCATATTTGTGTTGACTAGTTGATCAGGCATCACTAATTATTGATGACATACCTAAATGAGTCTGGCTGATGAGTAAACAGTGACTAGTTGATCAGGCATCACTAATTATTGATGACATACCTAAATGAGTCATGGCTGATGAGTAAACAGTGACTAGTTAAGTCATCACTTTGCCTGCTTGACATAGCACTATCATTGAAGTGCACAAGATCAACATGGTTATCAGTTTTGGAATGTTCTATCCTAATGTTTGCCCAGCCACATACAATTGATAGTATTTTTTTAAATTAAGTTTTTCATGTTGCTTGCTTAAGTTGACTTTTACTTTTATATTTTAAAGCCTTTGCTAAGGGTTAGAGCATTCAACTCACACCTAGGATTGCATCGTTCTCATGCCAGTTAAGGTGGTTTGTTGTATATGCGTGTTGTGAAATAAGTGCTCCTGTTTTTCAGTAATCTTATAATTATCCAAATATAATTACTATTGGGATAGCTAAAACTATATATAGTATTCATTTTCTTTAGCCAATATATTAACCTAAGCACATAAATGTAGACTTGCTATTTAAAAGTTAATTATTTGAAATTTGTATACAGGGTCATTGAAAACTCTCTATATAAACTTTAATTGATGGATAGGGAACCCTAAAACAAACCCTATTATCTATATATGTCCACAAACACCCCCGTAAGGTTCTAGAGCGATTTCTCGATACATAAATGAAAGGCAATAAGTTTGAACAACATTACATGCCTGACAGCGTCAACACATTGATTGCAGTAAATTTTCAAAGCTTTCCCAGCCCCATATTTTATATTTATGTCAGCCATCTCAGAATTTGTGAAATGTTCCATAATACATGTGCCACAAAGTCTGTGTTACGAATGATAACGGCAAAAAATAGCCATTTGATGTGCCGCTAAGAGTGCCCTCTTGAACCAAAGGGTGAAGTCTATGGACATACATTCATTAACAAAAAAGGTTTGTTTGAGTGTTCTCTTATCACTATTAAAGTTTGTACACACAATTTTTAAGCAACCTGTAGATGTGTATTATAACTCTAAATTTAAGATCTTGGCTACAGATCATTTTTAAATTAGTACCTGTGTTTTAATTAAAAATGCACTGTTTTAATCAACTTCACAAGATAACCTAATTTAGTTTCTCCTAAAGTGATACTATTGAAAGTAAATATAGGTCTACCTATGGTGTCCTTTAAATTTTGATAGTTGTTAATAATCAGATTTAAATGTTTTCACTTGGTCTTTTTCAATAACGTACGATGTATAGAGATGGAGGCCACACATTGTTTAATAGGAACAGCTCTAGGAACCGGGACCCGCCTCAGTGGCATAGTTGGCTAACGCGCTTGTCGTGTTAAGCTCGACTGCTGAGGGCGGGGAGATTCGAGGTTCGAATCTCGGTCGGGTGAACTTGGGGTGGTTTTTCCTAAATGGTTTTCCACTCTCCCTCCACTCAAATACGGGTTCACTTCCTCTAATTCAACCTTCCAATTCCTAATCCATTAGCTTAATTAGTACTTAAAGCATATAACCCGAATGGGTAGTAAGACACGGTGCTAAATATTATTATTATTATAATTATTATATGAACCGGACACATTACGGTTCTAAAAGAAACATTTTACAGTATTAATGATTTGGAAGTTTTTAGTGAGTATAATAAGTAAGTGTTGATAGAGGTCTACAATTTGAATGTGATTTCCATTAATCTGGAGCAATCCACACACTCAGCCCTTTGGTTGGTTGGTGTCACCTCCCGCATCACTACTACTATTAATGTAAATATGCAAATAGCCTGAGCAGGTAGTAAAACATGTCTCTAAATATAAATCATCATCATCATCATCATCATCATGGATACCTAGAAACTGGCGGGGATGCAATGAAAGGTCAGTGTTTTTGCAGTTTTTATAGCAAAACTTGATTTTGGTTGAAAGAAATCAAATATTGAGTTTAATTTTCTTCACATGGTTACATCAAACTTGTTGAATATCTGTCAAGGATGTCCTGGAATTTAATGACAACTTTTTTCATCTAATCTCACTCTGTTCATGACAGATATTCAACAACTGTTGATACCATGGGAAAAATACTAAACTCTGTACTAGAGCAATATATTGTTTATTTTAGGATTGTTTTGCTATAAAAACTACAAAAACATTGACATTTTTAAGTGTTCCCTACATCCCAACCTTAACTCCTAGTTCCATTGCTTTTGGCACGAATCTTCAGGAATGTTTTTTTATCAACTATTCATTTTTTTAATTCTTATTGTAGTTTGTGTTGACGAGTTAAAGTTCATGAACTTTGATCATTATTTGCTTTAGTTACATAACTTAACAAACTTATCTAGGCTACTGATATTAAATCAGTAATTCAGAATGTTTGGAAAAATAAACATTCACAGATTCTGTTTTGAATAAACTTATGCTTTTTCTTTTACGGCTGTCTACTAAGTTTGGCATAGCTTATCATGAAATGGGAGAAGTGACTATCCTTTCTTCTCCCACCCCTGCTTTTTTAAATAATGTTTCTAGAGGTGATTAGGGGTATTTTTCATAGTTATAATAAAACTCTTTATTTACCCAGTTTACAATATACTACTGCACAAAATTTACACAGATGTATAGCATATATAAAATATGTCACTGCTTAGGGTATAGGCTATAATTTTATCTTATAATTTGTGTGGACATAAAGGACATAAGGACATTATGTACTGGTACCCGCCATGTAAAGTTTGTGTGGGTACATTGTACCCATATTGACCCCTGTACAGCAGTCAATAATATAATTTTATTTTGATTTATTTAATACCAAAAGCAATCATTACATTACCCACGGGATTGTTGAGAAATAAAATTTCACACAAATATATAAATGTAATAATTTGTACAATAATCACATTTTATAAATATATTCCTGTACCCTGTACTCATCACAATACATTGTTAGAGTAATCAAGTCTCGTATATTACGTTTGGCAGGACATGCAGCATGAATGGGAGATTAAAGAACAATGTGTAGGATATTGACCGGCAAACCCAATGGGAAGAAACCATTGGGAAGACCTAGATGCAGATGGGAGGTTAACATTAGAATGGACTTGAAAATGATGATGTGGACCTGATAGAACTTGCTTAAGATAGGAATAGATGGCATACTTTTATTAGTGTGGCATTGAACTTTTGAGTTCCTAATGCCAAAGGACGCAAGTATAGGGAAAGTAACACACAACAAATTCATCAAACTCTATGTCCAATTCATTATTATTAACTTTCAAAAGCTCTTACAAAGGACTACAAACTTATCTCTATTCTGTTGATACTCTTATAAATCCCAGCTTTGTAGTCCATAACCACAGTTTGTCTGTAATGAGTTGTGAGCTTTTCAAAGATTTCTTGGGCATTGAGCTCTTAAATTATTAACTATATACCCGCATTCGCGTGGAGAAAGAGTGGGAAAATATTTAGGAAATATCACCCGATCATGATTGAGTCACGATCTCCCAGTCATCGGTAGACTAGTCTATTGCGATAGTGACGCCTTAGACCATGTGGCCACCAAAGTGGGATATTACCAATCCTCATGTCAAAGAATAACTAAATGATTAAATAAAACATGACCTACCAAATCTTTAAAAATTACATAAGCTAGAGAGGTGGGAGGGAGCTTATTAAAATTCTTCCATTCACTTACGTGAGGGAGGGAGGATCTAAAATCTTGTAAAAAAAAGCCTTACATAATTAAGGATGGCCCCCTTGCAATAAAAACTATGGGCCATAAATACAAGACCTAACAGCTGGGTCATGCTAATGAACAGAGTAGAGACAAACTCAGGTCATTGCTTTATAAATCACCTTTTTTAAAAAGTCTTGGAACTATTTTTTTCAAATGAATATCTGGGCAGGGTAGTGATAAATATACTTATCTTTTGAGAGAAAAATTATTTAAGATTAATTACAAATAACTGATTTTTGAAGATTTGGTCACTAACTATAATACCTATATGAGAGAGTATTTAGCTTATGGTTTTGTCATAACATTTATTTGAATTTATTAGTAGGCAGGTAAAATAAAAAATAACTAAAATTTAATGTGCTAAATTTAGCCACTGTGCTTTGATTAATTTTTAAACTTTAAAGGCTAAAGAGGCAATACAATATTTAAAAAGCAGTTTCATTTCGAAAACTAGAACAATTTTGACTATAAATATATCTGTTATTTTTATTACTGATATCACCGCATCATACCACCTGTTTATGGTATACGCATATATGATAATCTAATTGGGAAGTAATGAGGAAGGAAGCATTTGAGAGGTTATCTACCAGCATTTTTATTTTGGGAGATGGGGAAACCATTTAGGAAAAACTACCCTCAGTAGACCCGACCAGGATTTGAACTCCAAGCGCTCCACTATCAGCAGTCCAATTTAACACTGGAGAGATGCCTTAGACCACTCAGCCACTGAAGTGAGTATCTGTTATTTAATACGGTGTTTACAGTTTTCAAACATCTATAGGATTTACAGAAATAAATGTTTTTGGGAATAATTTGTCATCCTATTGGTAGATTTTAACTTTAGTAATATCTCCATGGTGTCAGCCTGCAAGCAGGCTATACCAATCGAGAGGCTGCCATATGTTGACGAAGATAGTGCCAACATTTTCAGGTTGAGGTTGTGGTCAGCACAACGAGCCCTCCAGCCTTCTATCTCAGTTTTCTAGACTGAAGCGCTACTTATTCATTCAAGTAGCTCCTCATTTGTCCTCACGAGGTTGATTTTGGTTCCATTTCAGACCCACTGCTTCACAGACAGAATTGGAACCACTGGGGATCAAACCTGGGATTTCAGACTCTGAAGCCAGTAAATCTGACCACTATACCACAAATGCGGTCGGGTATCAACTACTTACTTATTTTGTGGCATAGGGAACACAAACATTCATTAACTTTAATTGTTTTAAATATATTTTACTTATCATCGGCTGCATGTCATGGTCAAGATTGCTAAAGCGCTATGACTGAGCACTGAGTGCGTAAATTAATCAGCTCTAATAACTTTGCTAGTTTGATTCCCTGTAAGGTTGAAATTACTTAGTACTAGCGTGATACGAACTCGGCCAAGGCACAAGAGGTTTTTAACATACTATAAGTGTGTTGCAGAGTGTTACTAACATTCACCTTCAGCTAAGAGATTAAAAAAAAAGTATTTGAAACATCAGAATAATCGCTACATTGTTATATAGAAATATTTATTTGTAGCTTTGAATTTCTTTGTGCGCCCTTTCTCCCATCGACCTATGTCCACAAACTTGTTATTCACAAGGATATAAAATAATATTGTGTAAATAGTTTTCCACATCAAAATTTATACAATCAATTGGATCTTATTCGAAAGCAAAAATAGTCACATTTTATTAATTATATAAAAATAATCATCGTGCATACTTATTGTACAGGATTCGATACATTTCTTCTGAAAATAGTGCACAAACTGCGAGAATGCAACAGATTCAAATAAAAAGTAATCACATTTAATAAGCTAATAAAATAAAATTAACATGTTCAAACTCTTACTACCAAAAACTTCATTCATTAATTTTTTGAAAAATGATTTATTCCAAAGTCAAATCCTAGACCGTAAAATAAATATAATAGATAAAAACATACTGAGAACATCTTCAAATTACATTTAGACCCTATTTTATTCTAAACAACTATGTTTGATATGAGCAGGAATGTTTATTTTTATTTATAATAATAGTGGATTAAAAATTCAATGTACAGTAGTTTTCATATACTCTGAATATTAACACTTATTATTACAACGTGTTGTGGTCATGAATGAGAAAACCCGTGAAAGAATGTAGGATAAGAGTGAAGAATTTTACATGTTTTACTGCTTCAGGTAAATAAGGGCTAATGTCATAAAACTTTGTGTATGGAGAAGCGCGTGGTTTTTTCTTTGAAAATAATGTATCACTAGAGTAATACTCTTATTGAAGTAAGTAGGGACCAACTATCTTTATTCACACAGCACTTAAGGCTTTGTGAGTATTTTAGTTACTTAATATATTAAGATGTTTATATTTAACTACGCAAATTTTCATAATTGAACATGGGCCCTTCTTATCCCGATGCACATGGTATTAATTTTTATTTGACTCAAGAAGGTCACAGAGATTAGCTTCACCCTCCACTGCCCCTCGATTCTGATACAGCAGGCTAGCCAACGTTTGCAAAATGATACTATCTTGTAAATGGTACCGATCATACTAACGGCACCTATTATCAACTAATTTGTAGAAGGAAAAGTTGTATTTAAAACTATGTATTTTTACTAGAGTGTCGACTTGGGAGTCGTTAGAGCTAGATATTGTTATGATTATTGAAGCTAACCCAAATTTAAAAATATGTTTAAAAAGAAAAAGAAATTATTCATTAAATTATATGTTGTAAACAAACATTCTAGCTTAATTGTACAATAAAATAAACAAATCAATTAATAATTTTTGATTTCCCATTTAAAATGCATTAAAATAGAAACATTTTATCGAAAATATTTCAGTAACTATTTTAGCATGTTTTGAAAATTCCATAAAAGTTATGAAAGATGCCCAGATATGTTACTAAAATAAATAAAAAACAACAATGTTGAATTATTAAATATATTTTTTTAAACATTTTTTCTGTTTAGAACCGTGCATTTATAGGTAGGCTCAGCCTTAATTAGGTGGCCTCATTAATGTAATTTAATCTGTTTATATATCGGTAGGCCTAATTTAATCACCTTTTCTAGAAATGTGTTTGTAAATAAAATTATCCACACCAGTGTTTACCAAACCGTGGTACAGAGGTACTCAAAGGATTTCAAAGGGTGCACGATGTACTACTGGGTTTTATTAATCCACATTTTTTTGCTACATTAAGTCTGGCTATCAAGTTAATGCAGTATGTCCCAGGCTTTAATAAGCCCCTCATTGTGGCTTTTTTTTAGCCTAAGTTTCATTATAATAATTTAAAAATACCCTTTATACTTAACGAAATAGCTGGTATTTGTTTAATTTTTTATTAAGAGCTTGAAGTACTACATTGGTAGGCCATGCTCCCAAAAGGGATACATGACTGGCGAAAGTTTTTGGAAACACTGATTTACACCATCCATCATTATTACACCATAGATTTGACAGTAATTAAACAGGTAGCTCCTGTTGTAAAACTCAAGTTTAATGGTTCATCCTTAATTATATGTAGGCCTATATGTTTGTTTTGAATTATTGGTCTTCTTTCATTTTTCAGACGACTTTACTCTTGCCATCTGTCCTGGTATTGGCAACACTTCCGAGAGTGTGTACATCCGCACATTTGTCCACTATGCTCAGTGTCATGGGTATCGCTGTGCTGTCCTCAATCATGTCGGGGCTCTTCAGAGCATTCCTGTCACAGCTCCACGCATATTCACATACGGTGAGTAGAATAAATACACATTTGATAGGCTTGAAGCACCTACCTTAGTTCATTAATCTATTAAGTGTATTTTATGTAAAGTTTAAAACTAAATATTTTCTATTAATTAAACTAAAGTTGTGTCAGATCCATATTCTACGAATAAGAATCTTCACTTTACCTTCGAATCCTGTATTCAAACTTGAACTATATAAACAAATTATGAACAAGATAGGAAATAAAAATATAGACTTAATGGAATGATAGAAATATAAAATATAACTAAATGTAAATTTTATTTCTTATAATCCATGCTTTAACATGCCTACGTTCAGCTTATGCTAAATTACTGTTGGTGGGATGGTTTTTAAGTTCATATTATAATTATTTCTGAACCACCAATAAGCAATATTAATTAGTGGTCTAAACGAAATTAAAATGAACACTTGAAGAAAATTTAGGATCAGAGTCTCAAATTCTCAAAGCTCGCTTATCCTTAAGGATTTGGGGCTCCCAAGCCATAGTTTAAATAGTTTATTGCGTTCTCTCTTCCTCACATAAATATAATATGATTTATAAAATTGCTATTCTTTCAGTTTAAATATATTTGTTTGTTAATATCTTAATTCTTTTGTGTTTTAAAACTTTTAATCAATAATAGCCCATGCACACAGATATGCCATCCTTGTTTAAAAAATTATAGTGGCAAGATTCGATTTGGATTAAAACTTGTTTTAAGTATGATAGTAATGGGCAAAATAACTTTTGGGCATTATTATTAATTGTTAAGAATTTTGCTGAATGTCCTCCACAGCTTTCTTATTAACTTCTTGTGAGCTTAAATTTTATATGTCTACATTTTTTTTTTTTACATAAATTCATAATAAAAAGACCATTGAGTAATGTCAGGGGAATGCGATATCAATTCAATTATCCTTCCATGTATCCAGATTGAGTATATTACCATTCAATCACTTATACAAATAAAAATAAAGTACCAAATATCTGGTTATTAGTTATATATTAGTTAGTTATTTATTAGTTAGTTATTTATTCAGAAGTTGTTTATAAAAATAGCCAAGATCGGCTCGTATGCAAATAAACATCCTAATGTAGGCATGTTTCATTCACTAACTTGTTACATACATTTAGGAAAGTGAGGTCTATTACAGGGTATAAATTATTTGTCCTAATTAACACATTAGGAGAACAAGACCTGTACATATACCATAACAATGGTAGATTATAGAATAACATTTAAATCCTTTTCTACTCTAATCTACCCCAACAAGCCCAAAAAGTTGGGCTCCAAATGAAGTGCTACGAAATATACACCCTTAAATCTGTTTTATAAGTTCCCCACATTGTGGCTGCAGTTGAAACATTATTAAACTGATGTAATGGTCCACTGAAATTTATATACATAAATGAGTTTGTTAATTGTTCCTTATTTAGAATTTAAGTTGCAACTAAAGGAAGTTTGCTAAAAAAAAATTTCTAATCAAAGTATTATTTCAACATATTATTTTGGAAGAGTGTAATCATTGTAATGTTATCTGTTCAACGAAATATTAAAAAAATATTTCTATTGATTTCAAATTAATGTGGAAACACTAATTTGCTCAGACATTTTGAAGCTTGGCAAGGCAGGCTATTGATAATATTATATGTTTTGTGTGTGCTGTCCTTCGTTGTTGTGGTTAATTTTATTGACTGGTCAGTTCAACCCATTATACACCGGCTATTTTATTGGACATCAACACAATGCTCTTTTATGGTCGTCATGGCAACTGTCAAACACTCAACAAGTAGAGAGGATAGCAATTTGTGTTTCGTCACTTTACATTTGGAATTGATTTATTGGATTTACGATGAACTGTATGCTAAGGTTTTAAATTATATTTTTATATGGAATCATTATTTTAAATATATTTTAGTGCTTAAAGGAAAATTAACATAATATGCCTGTATTGCAACAGATAAAAAAATTGGCAAGATATATTTATTTTTTATTTTTTAGTAATATGTCTTACCACCTATTTGAGTAGTACTCTTTCTTATGTACTAATTACACTAATGTGTTAAGGACGAGGAAGGTTGTATTTAGATGAAGTGTACCTGCACTTGTGTGGTGGGAGAGTAGAAAATTTTGTAGAGAAAAAAAAACTTGCAGTACACCCGACCAGGATTCGAACCTCGATCTCCCCTGTCATCGGCAATCCAGTTTCTTGTGAAAACGATGCTTTAAACCGTTCATTCACCAAAGCAGGTAATTGACAAAATAAAACTTTTTATTGCTATGCATAATATTATCATCAACTTTATAACTTTCCAATATAATTTAAAATACATTAATTGTTAATGTTTTTAAGTAGTTGGATACGTATTTACCTTTGTGCAACAAAATTTCAGTACTTGATTTGAACATTAACAGTAATGTTCTAAAGTGCTCAAAACTTTGATTACTAAATGTAATAATTTTATTTCTCACAAGAGTTGTATTTGATATCACATTAAAATTAAATAAGATGGGAGTAAAACTTTGACAAAGGAAAAATAAAATCTTAAAAGAACATTCATTGTAAATAATACATTAGACGAATACTATTCTTGTGGCTAAGAATCAACCTTTACTTAACTTGATTATATTTTAATGGTCCTTCCCATATCTTTGTTATTAATTTATGGAGATTATTTTGTCTTTACCACTGTTTCTACTATTTATAATAGTGATAGTTCAAATTTACCATTTTACAAATCTGAATATTTGTTTTTCCATCAAATTCGAATCTTGGAAAAAATTAACATATAAGTAACAGAACAATATAAAGTAGAAATATTAACTTGATGTTAATTTTTGTTTTTTAATTCAATCATTACACAGGGTGTCTACTGGTTCACAAAAGTCATGGAAAAGTTAATATTTTTGTTTGAATTTTCCGCACGCACAGCGTAACTATGCAAACACGTTGAATGTTGAGCCACCCACCACCCATGATACCATGCACTAGCCGTAAGCTGCCTGATTGTTTTTACCATAATACCAAGGACAAAGTTAACATTCGTCATCTAGTTAAGTTTATTGTTATGTGTGAGTGAATTATGCCTATATATGCATTATATAATGTTAAAGATGTGAAGTAGATCCTATCACTAATTTATAATAAAAGTGAGAGCAATAGTAATAAAATGTGGGCCAATTTCTATTAAAAAAATGTTGCAACAAAAATAATTTTTATTTTGAAAACAATAACTCAAGAGGTTTGACCACATTGCTAGTATGTCACTAGTATCTAGAATGAATAACGTCATGAATTATTGTTGGTTTATTAAAATAAAATATTTTATTTCTTTTTATATGTCTCATAGTAAGTGTTGTTGTTTTGTTTTATCTCCAGGCCACACTGGGGATTACAACGATATGTTGAAAAACATCCTGGAGAACTACTCTAACACCAAGATTGTGTGCATTGGATTCAGCCTGGGAGGAAATCTAGTCACAAAGTTCATGGGTGAAAATGACAGGTCAAGATCACCCAGAATAATTGGAGGAATATCCATTTGCCAGGGCTACTGCGCTATAGAGTAAGTCAATAACAAACATCTATGTACTCTAAGCTCGCTTCAAATGACTGGCTAGAACAAATGTGCCTCCCTCCTAGGCTTGCTTAGTATTAAAATTGTGCCTACAAGACCACTAAAACTCAAATTGGAACAATACTGAAATGGTTTTGAACACTGATTAAATATGAAAATAATATTAGATGCATTAAATTCCAAGCACTTAGAGTTAAAAATTATAAAATCAAGCAGCTCTCCAATTTGTGTGTTTCAAGAAATATGTGTTCGTTTGGTATGTAAACCGGCAAAGTGGTCAGTGCACCTGGCTTACTAACTTAAGGGTCCAAGGTTCATTTCTCGGATGGTACCATGGGTAATTTTCCCGAAAGAGGACTTATACCAATGGTCACCAGAGTTTGGATAGTTAGGCTTAAGTTAGGTTTCAGAGTTTCCACACCCTCATACTCACCATCGCCTCATTGGGACATGGAAAGAGCCTCCACAGAAAGAATGTACGATTAGTACATTTGGGCCTGAAGGGTAGTAGTCCAACTTTGATGGACTACACTAGGACCCTGTCTTGATAGCTATACCAAAGGGGAATTTTGCTGCCTACGGAGTAAACAAAGGGTATAAATAGTTAATTATTGTTTCCAGGCACTTTGTATGAAAGTAAATTAGCACATTTGACTTTTCTTATTTAAACTCTGGATCATCACTCTTAAAGTTTTGAGATTCCCTGACTCTAGGTTTTTCAAACTAAAACAATAATTATTTTCACTGTTTTATATTAAATTTTTGATATTAGAAATACCAAAGACAAATATATCAGTGCTTGACACAAAATCACATGAGTTGTACATAAAGTTAATGGTTTATACAGGCTTATGAACTTATATTTGGTGTTTAAAAATCATTGTAAAAATATCTGAAAATTCCAGACTTTTACCTTTCTCGCCAAATTCCCTAGAACTTTTCCAGCTCTGTGTATTCAGCCAGGTTAGCACAATGTGGATATTAATTTGATCGCACCTGATTTTGAACCAAAGTCTTAAGAGAGAACTGTGCATTATAAAAACTACTTAATTATGTTTATCATCTATAAAAGGTGTGTTTATGTTTGCGTGTTCAGGGGGACTAAATGGCTACTAAACTGGCAGAATTTCCGCCGCTTCTACCTGTATGTGATGACTGAGAGCATGAAAACCATCATTTTGAAACACCGTCATGTGTTGCTCAGCGAGGAGGTAAAGCGGCGTTTCAACCTCAACGAGAGAGAGATCATTGCTGCCGCCACGCTCCCTGAATTAGACGATGCCTACACTAGGTTGGTTTCAAGCAGTGAAAAACACTCAAAACTGTTTTCTTGGTACCTCCCTCGGTGGCGTAGTTGGCTAACGCGCTAGTCGTGTTGAGCTCGACTGCTGAGGATGGGGAGATCAAGGTTCGAATCTTGGTCGGGTGAACTGGGGGTGGTTTTTCCTAAATGGTTTTCCACTCTTCCTCCATGAAAATGCGGGTTCACTTCCTCTAATTCAACCTTCCCAATCCATTAGCGTAATTAGTACTTGAGCATATAACTCGAACAGGTGGTAAGACGCGGTGCTAAATAATATAATAATAAAAAAACTTTTCTTGATTGACCAAGATCTTCATTTATATAAAGCTTCCCAGCTCTCTTCTTCCTCGGTAGTTCTATGAATCACCAGCGAGTGGAGATTGAATCCCATATCTTCCTTGTTTGGAGCAGGTTTGTACTTGGATTCACACTTGCTGGAAGGAATAGAAGGATCAAGTACACACTACAGAAAACATTTATTCCTGATTAATATCCCAATGTTTTAAGTTACTGCAGGAGTGCCAAACCACAAATGTGCTGGTGCTACATTATGATTTGGTTTTAAACAAACCATAGACTAGAGGATTAATTAGCTTTGAAATAATTAGAGATGGATTTAATTCAATTTTTCCCAGATCCATATGTTATAAAACATGGTTAGTATAAAAAAGATTTGGTTCATATTAATTTATAAGTCTCTCTATGTAACATTAATGATTGACTCTCAGGAAAGTTCACAACTTCAACTCTGTGGGGGAACTGTATAAATGGAGCAGTTGTATCAACTATTTACAAGACATCAATATTCCTATGATCTTCATTAATGCTCGTGATGACCCCATAGTGCCAGAGCCACTCCTTGAACCTATGCGAGCGTTTGCCGGTTAGTGCCATCTCTTGTGTTAGTTTGTAACCTCTCTTAGTTTAATTATGTTCGGCGAAACATTTATTGAAATGTCCCTATAAAAAAAAGTATCCAATTATATATACTAATTTTATATTTGTGTTTATTATAATCAGCTCAACATACCAACACCTTGTACCTCGAGTTGGCCCATGGAGGTCACCTTGGTTTCTATGAAGGTGGCCTTGTGTACCCCAACCCTGTGACGTGGTTAGACCGTGCGCTGGTCGCACTTGTTGGTTCGCTCGCTTTAGCGCATGCGGACTCCATGCTAAAGACGTCACAGTAACTTTCTCTCGGTCTTGTATCAAAGTGAGTATCACATTTTTAGTTCTAAGCACGTTTTAATATCTATGAGGTGTTATTTCGATTCAAAGAAGTAGTGGTTGTGAATTTTAAAAATAACTTTGGTTGAGAAATTTTGATTAAATTTTTATATCTAGAAATATATATTAATTGATATATTGTAACATTATACCAACTACCACAATCAAATTTCAATAAACAAACAATAGGTGACCTGGTGGTCTAGGGGTAAGGTGTCAGACTTCTATGCTGGCGGCCTGGGTTCAATCCTCGGTCCCGGCAAAGATTTTTCTGATTACCAAACCCTTCCTTCACCTCTGACAAGACATCTTGTGAATGTGGGGAATGCCAGGCCTCCACCGTGGTTCGGATTCCACGTTAAACTGTAGGTCCTTCATTTCATCTAACAATCACCCTACCATTACACATTAGCGTAAGTGCGTATAACCCGAATGGGTAGTAAGACGCGGTGCTAATAATAATAAACAAACAATACTAAAACATGTTTTTGGAATCCCTTTAAAGATATATTAAAATAAATATTATTTCAATGGCCCATTAAATAAGTTTGTCTAATATTTTACAAAATTATTGTCCTCACATTAATATAATACTCAACTTCTATCCTTTTTAAACTGGGTTAAAATTATGTGGTTTATGTGGTCTGGTGATCATAGTTTTGGGCTACAAATCCATAGGTCCCAAGTTCTGGTCACTTCCAGAATTTTTCTGTAAACCAGGGTTCTGGTACGGGGTCAAACCATGCCTCTTGAATAAATAAGTAGCAGCTCTGGTTTAGAAAACTGAGATTAATGGCTAAAGGTTATTGTTGTGCTGACCACATAACACACTATCCATGGTTGCGCTATCATTGATAATGGCAGCGACCCCTCGGTCACTATAAAGCGCTTGAAGGCTCACACCATGGAGTGCTGTTTTTTTGAATACAATTTTTTCATTCTTTTAAACAATCTCTTTCTCGAATTAAATATATTGCTTAGTATTAAGATCTTTAGTATTGTTGGGTGATATCCAAATAGCCTCAGGTTAAAATATTGTTTTCATAATTTCATCTTCATCTAGTGTGATAACTGGTTATTTCAGGGTTCATTTAAGGAGAATTGTGTGATACGCCAAAAGCTCCACTTCCGTTAAGTATTTGTTAAATTAATGGTAAAAATAATGTTTTGATAAAATTGTTCATATGGTTAAGACAGTAAGGGTGTGCAAAGTTTCATGAACTTTGACTTGGGTTTGTGTATTTATTTGTTGTGGCTTTAATTCAAAAGTGAAATTACGAATTTGACGATTACGAAACTTGCCAAAACAAAAATTTAAATTTTAAAGCCATTTATGTTAGTCACTTTCATTTTCTATTGTTAGTGTTTGCGTAAAAAAATATTTAAAATAATTAAATTATTTTTGGTTACCATGTAGTATTTTAATTTATCATTTTAATTCAGTACATATTAGCACTGCGTCTTACAACCCATTCAGATTACACGCAGACAAAATATACTAATCACAGCTATCTTTAAAATATAGCATTCTGTCAATAATAAAATATATATATATATATATAATATAATATAAAACTAAATTTACTTAGTTATGCAAAGTATTTTTTTTTTATCCAACATTAAATATTTTTAGTACTCGAACTTCAATTTGACTTCAAGAAATATTCCATATTATTCAATTTGACTTTGTTTCATATTGAAAAAGTGGACTTTGCACACTCCTAAAAAACAGCAATTTTTTTAAATGTTATTCTCCTTTGGTTCTCTATTAATGATATTAATAATACTATTAATTACTACTATTTTCTTTTTTTTCCTCACCAGGATTTACAAATATGGCATATTTGTGCCATATTCGTTTATTGTTTTCCTCAATTGCTGAAGATGCATTTAAGTTGTGATATTGAGTCACTACATGAAATCTACAATTTTAATCATGTTTCAAGATGTGTACGTCTAACTTGCATTTTGTGTGCTTTCTAGTGTGTTATTTATGTAGTTTTATGTTCCATGTAAATATTATAAAACCTCATTTGTTATTTATTGAAAACATTTGTAGTCATCTGAAATTGTTTTCAAATTATTGATTGTTTGCTTAAATAAATCACTAATAAAAGAACAGCGTTTATTTTGAATAATACAAATTGATTCATTATTTTTTATGAGATTTGAAAAAGTTAGTTAATTGCCATTAGTATAATTAATTCACCATTAAAAAATTATACACCATAGTATATGCTTTAATTATAATTATATATGTTCCTTAATTTTAATCTTATTTGTGTAGGAAATGTTAAATTTCTTTGCTTGATTAGTAATATTTGTTAATTAGTTTGTTAACATTTTGAATGCATTTATTTGTTCATTTAACTTTTTTGTTTTATGTGATATTTTTTTAACCAAATATAAAATAAAGGGGTTAAAGAGCTATAGAGCAAATCACATATCCATTTATGGCATTAAAAAAACTCAAATAAAAAAACATTCCATTATAATATCAAATATAATGGCTTCCAAACTCTATTCCAAAATTGCATTTAAACTATTCTAAGAACCAAATGTTATTATTTCTCTTGTTTCAAAACAAATTAAAGCTTTTGTTTTCAATTTACTCCATTCTTTAAAGTTATTTGAGGAAAACTTCTTGGCTTTTTTGAGGTATTTTGCTATACATATTTGGAAGATGGTACAGGAAAGGTGGATAGAAACATTTAAAAAGGAACTAACACAATATGGCTTTTATAATGAAAAGAATACAAAGTTCACACTTAACAATGCTGCCACAGGACAAAGAGATAATGGCTGCTGTTTAGAGAAAATCGATCATTACCGCCCAATCCCCCAACCTAGGTTTCATTTTATCAGAACTTTTGGTTTCTGTCCACCTTTCCAGTACCTTCTTACACTATTTAAGTGTAATTTGTAGTATGAAAATATCTTTGTTTTAATAAACATAATATGTTAACTACTTTGCTGTTTGTGTGAAAGTCAATTATGTAGTAAACATGTTTGTACTTAATTGACACTTGTGTTTTATAACAATTTTACAGTGAATGTTTTGTCTTTTTACACAATTAAATTTAGAAATTATTCAAACACCTGTCAAATCTTTAAATAAAGGGCTGGTGTTTCTCACATGTTGAAAGTATAAACTAGATGCTTTGTATCTCCATAAATTGGTTTGGTATTTGCCATAGATTTACTCGGTCCCCGAATCCCATGGATAATTAATTTGAGGATTAAGTAATAAACAAATTAAACATTTTTATTTTGATAGAATATTAGGAAAATGGTAGAGCACAAATAAAAGTAAAAACACTAACATATTTAAACACACTTCAATATTTTGATGCTATTATAGTATCTTCCTCAGGAAATAGTAGTAATTAGACTAAACAGGGTGTTGTATTCAGTGATGCCAACTTAATTGGAATGGATGAAAACTTCTCGGGTGGAGTTTAAATTCTCTGAATGTTTCTCTAATGTTCTATGGATGGTAATCGGTGCTGGTGTAGCCTCTGGGTTGAAATTACCGAATATTTGGGTTGGGTGGTTTTCTAGACTTTGTGATTCCATCTTCTTAACTGAGACACATTACATATAACATACCAGAAGCCTATTCATAAGATCAAACTATACCAGCCTAACTGGGTTAAAGTTGAAGGCAGGAAGGAGGGAAGTTTTATAACGGACATAGCAACAAGTAGGGTAGGGCAAGGAAATGGACAGAATTAAGAAATAACTTAAGCTTCTTGGAATTGGAAGTAATTTATTTTTCATTGGGATTTTTTAAATCCTGCTTTCTTACTCAAAATTTAAATCTGCCCGATCTGTAACTAACACATCGCTCACTGTTCCATGCATGCTTGTTTTTTGGTGTTTTTTTTAATCACAGCTGCTTATTACCTGTTCAGGTTATACGCATATATGATATTTACTATAGAGAGATAAGGACGGGCAAGAAAGCATTTTAGAAGTAATCTACCTGCATTTGCTTAGAAGATGAGTGGGAAACTACCCTTTGTAGACATGACCAGGATTCAAACCTTGTCTTCAGTAGGCCAGTCTAACACGAGAGTGATGCCTTAGACCATTGGACCACTGAAATGGGTTTAATACTTGTTCTCAGACAAATAAGTTGACAGCCACATGACTTATATTAATAATTTATTTTTAGGTCCAGCAAGTGAGAGCTTGAAAGTGGGGGAGAAGGATAGAGATTGTTTATACTCTTTCTGGCTTGTGTTAAAAGGGACGTGGGAGTCATTTGCCCAAATCATCCATTAATGAATAACTAGTCTTTTACTCGTCCAATTGGAGAAGTAGCGGTGCCAAATCTGAAGATAACGTAAGCGGTGATAGACCTGGATCAAATTTAAGGGGCTACACATATTACTTAAAGGGCTAAACCCAAAGAAACAAATCTCTTTTCAAGCACTAATAATTGCCTGTTTTAAGGTATAAACACAACCCTACCTTAGTTTACTGCAAATTGATACATTTATTTTCAAAACTTAAAGTCTTTCACTTACATAAAAATTAATATAAAAACACCTCAGAAGAAAAATGGAAATTTAAATTCCCAAAATTAGATATTTAAAATGTCTTGCTGGAAATAGTAGATCATAATATTAAACCAAAAACTGTCAATCTCCAACTTTTACTGGGTACATGGGAAATACTTTTTTTTTTTACTATACCAAGCTACCATCAATAGCGCTCTTAAAAATTAATTGTTGATATATTATAAATATTGATTACAACATTTAGTTTTTAATTTGGTATCAAAACATGTGATAAAGGAAGATTAGATTTAGAGGAAGTGTAGCTGTATTTTTGTAGAGGAAATCCATTTATATAAAAAAACAACCCTCAATACACCAGTCCGGGATTCAACCCCAATCTCCCAGTTATTCAAAACCCGGTCTTTTGTGACTAGATCATTTGGCCACCAAATTTGGTTATATGGTTTCAATTTACTAATGTTCACTGCTGTGAAAATCTAGTAGAATGATTTACACACACACATTATCTTTCTTAAATTTCTCAGTGTCACACAGCTTAAACAGGTAGAGAATAAGATGAAATTCAAGTAAGTGTGTACATATTTTGTATTCATATTCTTTTAATCCTGAGGGTCTACATAATATGAGACCTCACATTCCCACTAAATTGTCATCTACAACCAAAAATACACAAGTTGGCAAATAAATATATTTGTGTTAAATATTTGTCATTCTTATAGCTCGAATTGAAATTAATTAAAACAAAATTACTTGAGAAAGTATATTATTACAAATTGAGTATAATATGACAGTTTTGCTGTGGCATACTCCACCTCAATGCCAATTCAGCATCATCCATACAAACCAACTTTCACTTGATTTAATCTCTCTTTTGTTTACTTACTCTATAGCATTAGGAACTCAAAAGTATTTAAGCACCTTGGGGGGCATTCTCAAGTTTTGTTTATTTTTGCTGACAAGGGGGAAGGAAGGGTCCAAACAATTACATGTAAGACAGCCAGGCAAGAATGGTTCAGTGACCCAGTCACCCCAAATGGACAAATTATTAAAAGGGTCAGCATGTGGATTCAAGGACTTTGGTCATCAGTTTAAAAGTACCTAGGTTAGTTTTTTATGTTTTTTTCTATAGTTCATGTAGTCACTGATAATACTATTTTATATAAATTAATTTAAATTTAAGTAATTTTATAAATTATTTAATTTCAACTGTTTATATATAGTACAATAAACTTGTATTAATTTTTCAATATTTACTGTGAATATTTTGCATCATTAATTAGTGGGACTAGGACAAAATCATGATAGCCCTCATTTTATGGGGGTGAAATGTGTGTGCAGTAATTTATGGTAGCTTACTTCTTGAGCTGTAATTTGTGTTTATAGTCAACCACCTTGAGAATAGCTAATATCAACAAATATTTTATCTTTTATAGCTTTATTTACAGATTTTACAGATGTTTAAATAGTCAATATTAAATTCAACTCTATATAATACCAGTTAGCCAGGAGAATAAATATAATAAAACAAGAAAAGAATTACTTTTTAGGATAAACTGCTAATTTCCATGATTATACTTGAAAGATAAATATATATGTATTTACTATATTCTTTTTAAAGTTTTCTGATCTTAATCATGGATTGAAGATTTGAGCCAATTGTTAAGAATTTGATTAGTTGGTGAAAATATTTTTTTTTTTTTTTTTTTTTTGCTATACAAGTTAATACTGACACTTATTAATAATTTGTTTGCAATATTATTTATTACAGAGTTGCGCAGTTCGTGTGTCAAAATGTGTTTTAAAAAGACCATTTATTTTGTAGTCTTGGATTAATTTAAATGCCAAGTTTACATCTTTTAATGGAAACATGTAAACTCACATACTTCAAACACCAGACCTATTTTATTATTGATATCTTAATGACCCGAACGGGTAGTAAGACGCGGTGCTAAATTTGATATCTTAATGCAAATTAAATTAGACTTTTATAAAAAAAATATCTAGTACAGATATAAATTAAGAGAAACATTTTAATACCATTTTAATAATATATTAAAGCATAACAGCCTAATGGGTAGTAAGATGCGGTGCTAAAAAAAATAATAGTGCATTAAATGAACAATGAAGAACTCAACACACAATATTTGGCTATATTAAATTTAAATGTAAAGGTAGGAGAGTCGGATAACTTGTTATTATAATTGGTGTTACTATTTTGATGAACCCTGACCAAACTTGAACCATTTTGACATTAATAGTATTAATCCAGAACCATTAAATGAAGATAATATAGATAGCGCTATTTTTTTTACTCGAATATATTAAGAAATGTAGACATAATCAAATTTATTAAAGTGGAATTTTTGTATTTAGCCAAATATTAGTATGATTTAAACATTATATTTATTATTTAGAACAGATGTCTGTGTGACTGTTTGGAATGTAATAGTTGCTGCCTTGGAAAAGTGGTTTACTCGTATCGAAATATATGTTTTATCTTGAATGTTAGGTGTATAAATATATAAAAGATATATTTTATAACATATCTAATGTAATTTTATAATTGTATATCTAGTTTTGTACAAGCTGTGTTCCTAATTATTTTTATTCAATATTTATCTAAGTATTATGGTTCATAGTAGAAGGAATGACCACGATTCTTATCTGGGTAACGCTGGGGTGAACATTTTTGGAACAAAATACCAACATAAGTTAAACATTTAATTTTACAAAGTTCAAGCTGTGTCCTCATGTGGTGAAATCACACTGTTTTGATGTAAGTAGCAGATATACAGTAGTTCCCTCAAGCTTGTTTTAAGTTAGCAGTGAAACTGTTACTATATGATAAGTAGTTCAAGTAGGGGAATAATATATATAATATACAATACACACACACCTGTTGTAATGTATAATAATTAGAGATGGAATGATACCTGTTTTTCGATTCCAGTTATTACATTTTTACCTCATTTCTTACTGGAATAGGATTGAAATGAAGTGGGAACGGCCATATTGGTTTATTTAATAGAAAGCAATATGGCTTCTGTGGTAGGTAACCTTTTTTACCAATTTGATTTTATTCTGTGAATTTTCAGTAAACGTCTATTAATTATTAATTAGACTTTTCAAACTTTTTTGCCTTTACAAATTACAATCATGATTTTAATATTGGCTTTAAAATTTTGAAATAAACTTTACCTACATTATTATTACTATTTAATTTGTGACAATAAATTTGCAAAGCAATCGTTATATATTTCTTAACACAAGATTGGTATCTGTTAATATGGAGGTTTATTTGTTGTTGTTTTTCTTGAATACATTATACTAAGGTACATATGTTTACATATAGAAGCAAAACACCAATTTTTAAATAAGTTTTACTATACAAATCTGTGGAATAATTAATGAAAAAATGCTTTACAAACCGGCTCTAATACTCATATTCATTAATCTCTTGATAAAGCATTCACAATCATTTGCACGTATCTTTAAGAATCGAGGTATTTTCTCTATTCTCGATCCTGTTAAGAATTTATAGGTATTGAGGAATCGAATTTCCAATTTCTAATAATAATATATATTAGATTCTTTTGACATAAAAATTATTGAAAAGTACCAGTATGGTCACTTGGGTGAGAGTACAAGTAAATAATCTAGGGTCTGCATGGATTTGCGGCTAAATTGATGAGTCGACTCCCATATCCTTAGTTTTAAAGAGCTCCAGATTTCTCTATTGAGAGGGCTTTGGTAGCTTAACACCTTGAGTCCAGATTATGGGGTTTCTCTATTTTTGATATTTTCATATCACTGGTATTTTTTTTTTATGTTAGCTGACGATCTGGCCTTTTCAAATTCAATGTTTTTTCCAGGTTTTTGTTTTGGCTAAATCCAACACATCCCCCTTTTAATCGGTGAATAGTCATGTTGAAATTTACTCACTGCTGGATATAGGACATTTTTATTTACAGAAAGTAAACTTGAACACAACATTTTGTAAACTAGTGTAAGAACTAATAAGAAAAATTGGCCCACATAATAATTTTGTATTTAATAATTGGAACTTATGGGTCATTCCATGAAATGTGGGACATGGAAATATCAAACACAAAAGATGTTAAACTTGTGGATATATTAAGTTTTACGTTGGTAAATAATATTATTTTATTGTTTCATATTCAACCAAGTCACTGCTGATATGTTTTCATTGACGACTCTATTAAACAACTGGTCAACACTCTGGGCCACTTCAAGTATTTTGTCTTGAATTAGGTCCACATCAGTATATAATGCAGATATTTATTTAAAATTGAAATATAAAATTTTATTATTAATTTTTTAATAGCGAAAAATGTTTGTTTTTTGAAGTAGGCTAACTAAATAAAAATAAAACTGAACAATTTAAATTTAAAGACTTCAAAATTTAAATGTTCAAATTTTCAATTGAATTATTGATGTCGCCAAAAATAATAACTATAATGTAGAGGTATCCAGGCCTCTCTGGCTCAATTGCGAAATACTTTCTGCCATATCATAAAATATTGATAAAAATTTATTATTAAATTATTATAATAAAATTGCCAACTTTTTGACACAAATTCAAGTTTTTCCCCCCCGGTTTCTCCAGAGCCTTTCAAATACCAGTATTTTTCCAGGTTCGCTGGTCACCCTGTATTATTGCACTTTGCACTAATATTTCAGTAGATAGACTTTTCAGAATCTCACACATGGTGGCCTATCTAATTCGTTTTACTGATGTTGCTGGACAAGTTTGTTGGTTTATTGAGGTTTCACAGAGGGTAAAGTTAAATGAAAAATAACGTGATACTTCTTTATATTCAGAACAAATAGTTAGGCAGAGGTTATAGGCTACTCTGAGGTTCAGTAAATACATTGTATGTATTGATGGATGATTGTAATAGTAGGAAATTTGTTTTCAAAACATCATTCAGTTTTGTGAAGTCCATAATGATCTGAGGTAATTAAAGAGATGGTGTTGCTTGTTCTTATAGGAGTGTAATTTTATGTTTGTTAACCAGTGTTTTTGAATGGACTAAAATAGATGTTTAAAATGTGTTTTGATGTGTAAGAGTTTTGTCAAACCAATTTCTACCCCAACATCACCCAGTTAAGTGTGCTTGTTATCCCACTTACTTTTTATCATGTCCAGTCCAGTGGTCTAATCCTAATAACCTTTGTTATTACTACAAATTGTCTTAAATTAATAACTGTCGATAATTTCCTCTTCCATTTTAAAACACTAATATACTTCCTGACATACAAGTCTTCTAGTTCTTAAGGTACATACAAACCTCTAACTTTGAATTTTCTTTTGAGTAAAATGAATATTAGTCTTGAACAAGCCCACCAAACTTTTCATCCCAATTTATAAACCACTCAAGTGTGTCCTCTCATAAAGACTACATCTATAGGTATAAAGGTTTTTTTAACTGAAAATAAATTTTATTTTATATCCATTCTAGCCCACTTTTAAGAGCGCACTTAATACCCCCCCATAAATAATAAACCATTATTAGTGTAATACTTACCGGTAATTATTAAAAAAGATCTCTTATTTACAATAAGATGTATGAAAAAAGTGCATTGAGCAAAAACATGTTGTAATAAATAAAATGATAGGATATTAGGAAAATGGTAGAGCACAAATAAAAGTAAAAACACTAACACACATTTATACACACTTCGATATTTCAATGCTATTGTAGCATCTTTCTCAAAGAATACCATCAAAATATCGAAGTGTGTATAAATATGTGTTAGTATTTTTTACTTTTATTTGTGCTCTACCATTTTCCTAATGTTCTATTATTTTATTTATTACAAAATTATTTACAATAAGGAAAGAATCCAACCTAAGAGGCTAGTTTCTTTATTAATAGAAATCAATAGACTTTTCTCTTCATTTCTTTATGCACACTTCCATGTTAAAGGGCCATATGCAAGAACTTGACTAAGTGGATGCTTCGTGGACACTAGCATAGCTTTGCTTGCATCATCATAGGTTAAAAGGTGGAGCGATAGTGTGCTCAGGACCACACTATCAGTCCACTTAGCATTCACTCTATGTTCTTGCATACTGCTATAAGTGTAAAAGTAATAAGAATTGGGAAGCATGAAGACTAGAGATAAGTTTATTTTAAAGATGGCATGCTCAAATCCTATGGTATTCGAGAGTTTAGAAAGTGGTAAAGAAATTTCAAAAATTATACTGAATACGATTATGAAGACCTTCACTTGATATAACAATTTAAAACTGTTGGTAAAAGGAATTACGTAGACTTGTGTAGTTGGTAGAATAACAAAGTTAAAAAAGAACAAAATTTTATTAATGTTATTAATTCACTAAAAAGATATTTTCTTTGTTTATGATTTAATATCAATAATAGCATATATTTTTTTCACCAAGCATGTGGCACCAAGCCTCAAACAATTTTTTTATGGTTAAATTTTTGAATATTTTCACTTACTAAAATTGAAAACTTTTCAAGATAGTAATTTGGATTCAAGATTCGAAAGAAAATTTAAGATTCTGATTCGAGAAATATAGGATTTGACCCATTTCTAGTTAATTTTACCAGAGCATAACCTAATAATCCTTTCAAGTTGACTTTCTTATAGAAATTCTAAAAGTGGGCTCGACGCTAGTAATTAAGTTGAATAGACTTAAAACATTACCCCCCCAACAACCATGCCTAGTTAAAAATCACAGCTTTAATGTACAATCCTAAGCTAATGTAGGGATGATAAGTTAATAATGTAATGTAATAATGTGGCTTAAATTTGTGTTGTTTTCCAGAGGGTGATCCATAAATAATATATAAAATTGGAAATGGCATTTTCTTAAATATTTTTGATGAACAAATATATTTTTTTGACTAGTATTTAATGTTTTACCTCTAACCTTGCAGCAAATTGACCAGACATGTGTAAGAATTAAGCTCGACTGTAAAAAAGATATATATATAAAAAAAATTATTTAGCTACCATAGACTTAAACCTTTCCTATGCAATGACATTTTATGGATCACCTTAGAGGCCTATAATCATCCAAACAAACATTTGATTTGTTAAATATACATTTTAAACACGGTTTCTCAGAAATATCTACACCAATACATTCACTTTGGCTTCATCTTAGAAAAAAAAAAAGTTAGTTTGGATGCAATAAAGTGGTAAATCAAAAAGTTGAAGCCGACTTTAGTTTTCATGCTTTGTTGAGGACTCCAGTAAATCGCAGACGTATTTGGTGATCATATGCAATTGATTTCATTACTACTTCACAAGAGTTGTACCAAAATTCGCTTTGTTTAACTTAAGTGTTTATAAATGTACGATAACTTGAAATGTTAACTGATACCTTTTTTTTATCTGTTATTAAATTATTAAGCTGTTACATGTATTTCCTAACAGGAATTGTGTACACTAAAGTGTTGAAAGCTAAATAAAGAAATAAAAAAGCCATGCATTTTTTATTATATCAAAACAAAATTGAGTCAAGAATGTAAGCAGACACAGTGAAATAAAATCAATTTTAGAATTATTGGCTGCCATTGCTTAAACACTAACTAATAATGGACTCATCTACTGGACCAGTTGTGTTATTATTATTATTATTATTAGCACCGCGTCTTACTACCTGTTCGGTTTATACGCACTTACACTAATGTGTAATGGTAGGGTGATTGTGAGATTAAATGAAGGACCTACAGTTTAACGTGGAATCCGAACCACGGTGGAGGCCTGGCATTCCCCACATTCACAAGATGTCTTGTCAGAGGTGAAGGAAGGGTTTGGAAATCAGATAAATCTGTGCCGGGACCGAGGATTGAACCCCGGCCGCCGGCTCAGACCAGTTGTGTCAAACTCGTTTTACAATAAGAGCCACAGTTTGAAAAATTCTTTGTCAGCATTTATAAATAAATAAAATGTTTAGCTAATTATACATTCAGATTAAAAGATTATATAAAATGTTAAGACTACTGTAACCTAATATTTTTTACCAGAAATATGAAACTTTTTATTTGCAGCAATGGTATTTAGTTTTAGGCTTCAAACTTTGAGGTGGCTTCACTTCCGTAATTGACGACAATTGCGTGCCCTGAAAATGTGGTTTCATTTGTCTGTTCTTTTTCATAAAAGAAAACCAATAGTCTTTAAAACTCTTATGTGCATCAAAATATCGGACAAATTGGACAATTTTTTTGAAATTGATCTCTGGTGAGCTAAGAGTAAACATTGTTTATACCAACCTAGCTTTCTGAATTTTTACAAAATAGTGGTCAAATATCATAGTTCAAAATTATGCACAATATGGCCCTCACATCCTCTGATTCAGTATCTGTCGTTTACTGCTGCCCAATTTTTATTTATTTTAAAGAAAATAATAGTTTAATAGTCACAATGCCTTCAACTTAACCTCCTCATTGTGGTCATTGTGCTATCATATCAATCATCAGCATCATGTGATGTCTCCACAAGATGACCGGAGAATATTAAGTACACTATACACATTATTACTACTTTATTTAATGTTGGTAGTGTCTTACTGTGAATAATTTATCAATTAAACTTTACCGTATTTATGTGTCACATGAATATCACGTTATATAATAGTTGAATATTATCTGTGGTTTCATGTAACCACGGTGGTTCTAGGAACGTATTACCAGCAGATATGGGGGCCCTAATATTATTTCTACAACTAATGTATTAAGATGTATTGGGCCGCATTGTATGTTGGTTCATTATAAAGTCGGCGGGCCCAAATTTGACATGTCGATACTAGAGCTTTATAAGAAAAGAATATATATTCTTTAAACAAATACTGTAGATCTGTGTGTAAAACATTACATCAGCACTGCTGCATTTGCATTTACCCCTATTTAGGTGGTCAAGGTTTGAATCCTGACTAAAAATTAAACCTGATATAAGAATTTATAAAAAATATATATATACTCTGTTCATTATGTATGTTGACTTTTTTTGTATTATTTTATACTAACAACAAAGAATCTGATATCATTTAATTAAGATAAAACCTTATTTTTTCCTATACCAGGTGGATCCATTTATTTGTGGGACATGAAAGAGGACAAAACATTAAGTTGCCTCCCCTTGAAAAAATGTAACTTTCAATGTCAATGTATTTGACTTAGAGCCAAGAAAATTTTTGTTTTTATGTGCTAAGCTAAAAATATTTAAGGGTTTTGTTATGTTTACTATATCATGGTGTCTACTCAACTTGACCAATGAAATCCCCCAACCTTTTCCCTGATTTTCCCCCCAATCATTTTCTAAAATTCCCGACTAAAAAAATATGTCACATCCTTCTAACTCGCCCCCCTGTCCCTTCTTCCCTCGTTTTTCTATTAATCTTTTTATGAATAATAATAAGTTTTAAAATTTGAATATTTTTTAATTTGTATTAAAATTGTTTACTAGAATTAAAAATATATTACACAGCTACAAACAAAAAAATGACATAATTTAATGATTATTGTATTTCATATTTGAGTAAAATATTTTCCCGGATTTTTATTGTGATTTACCAAATTCCCGATTTTTCCCCGATCACTTCAAATTCTCGGCTAATTCCAGTTTTCCCGGATGGTAGACACCCTGTAATACAAATATATTTGTAACTAAAGTTGATTTGGGAATGATGCACTAGATAAAATCCGTACAAATATTTTATTATTTACTTGTGGGATAAATAAACAATGATGTTGATTTAATCTGTTCAGATTTATTCCTAGCCAAGCTATCAACTGTTTAGACTTGAGTCTCAACTCCCCATAATCAGGAAACCAGAGATGCAACTGATGTCTTAGTCAACTTGTCAGTACAGGTCACAGATAAATTATATTATTTCACTCACGTTGGCCATTGATGGTCCATTTATACTTAGTAGTTTACAGTTTTAAATAAACGCGTAGAACGTGATCATGAACAAAAAAAATTTTGTCTGGAAAACCTAGAAGTCGGGGAATTTGAAAAAGTTCAATTTCTGTGGCTGCCCTGATTGACCAATTTAAAATATTTAACTTTGTCTTGGTTAAAAAAAGATTGTCCCACATACTTGGTAATTTGTTGTTATCTATGTACTCAATACTTTACATTCAAACCACCTATATTGTGTCGCTTAAGGTCAGGTGCAATTTTTTTTCAAATCCCATTTTGAATCAAGATATCACATTTTCACTAATACCTGTATGGCCTTGCAGATGAATATAATACTTTAATAAATTTAAAAATGATATGTTGTATATCATTACCCACTTCCTGTTTAGATAATTCTTCCATTGATTAATTTGTTAGTATTCAGTAGAACACTATTTTATTAATGATGATTGGAAATATAAAGTTAATTAGCGAGATCATATAAATTCAGAATTAGTAAGATAAAAATCCTATTTAAAACTATTGAGTTACAGCAATAACTTTTCTAACTATGACTATAGATTAACCTCATTATTATCATAAATACATTTGAATAGTTAACAAATAAAAGGAACTGTCGTTTAGATAGTGACCAGCTTAATTGGCATATTTAAGGAATTTCCTGTTTATATCCGATACAAAAGCATAACAATCGGCCAGTATATACTGTATGTATTATTGTATGTTTTATAATCATTACAGATTATATGGGGGTTCTGCCTTTAATGAATTTGTATTTATTACTTTCAAACCAATTTTACTTCTATATTAACAAAATTACTGCAACGGGTGACTTGAGTGTAATTTGAGATATACAATTGGTTACAGAACATATAGGAAACATTTATTTTTATCTATTAAAATACAATACCACTGCAATATCTTTAAATTGCATTATGCCAGGTCCTTGAAAAGGTGTTCGGGACTACATAATTAAACATCTTCAAAAATATTTGGGTGATTTTTGTCTAAACAGTGCGGCAACACTGCAAGTTCTTACGATAATCAAACTAAAAAACTTGTTTACATTAAGATTGAATAGAACATGTTACTTATAAATATATAGTTTAAAACAAGAAGTATAGTAAAAACTTATTACTACAAACTACATTATAATTAGTATAGAAATCATTAATCACAAATACTAGGCTATATAAATGCTTTTCAAACAAACAGTTGTTCTTTCATTTCTATTTGATAAACCTTAGTTACAGTTAGTAACAAATTTAATTGGATACAGGAGCAATATTACCAACATTCAATGGTTAACAATTAAACATATAAATAATGATATTGGTGCTGTATCCTTTAGGTTTTTTTAAAGTGTTTTCAGTAATTTAAACCCCACTTTTTAAATAGACAAGATTTGATGGTTAGTGTTACGAATGTTCCACTTTTAATTAATTCTTAAGATTTTTTTTAATTCAGGATAAGTTGAAGGTTTCAAACATTACCAAAAAAAACAACTTTTGGGCTAATACATTATTGAATCAATAGAAGTTGTGTTAACTTATTAGTGCTTAATTTATTCATCACTAGTTTATCTCCAGTATATTTAAAAGTAGCAAATAAATTTTAATACACTATTTGTGATTAATTAGTCCCAGAAAAATATATAAGCCTAATCCAAAATTTCTATTAGACCTCTACATGTATAATAGAAAATACCATAAGTTATTTCTTTAAAAATTTGTCTTAAGGTAATTGACCCTCTTCATTTGTTGTGGAAATGCAGAGCCATGGGAACAAACGGTTATCTCAAAGAATACAAACATACCAATTATAAGCTTTATTATTCCACCTGTAAACTAATTGACCGATTTTGCTCTTAAATATTTGGCAGTGAACCCGCCATCTTGATTCTATTCGATTTATATCTTATTATCTTGCTCATATTCCATTCCTGCTCATTAAAAATGTATAATACTTACAAAAGATTGTACAGTAAAATACTTTTGGTGCTTACCATTTAAATAAGATATTATGCTGTGAGGTTCATTAGTAGGTTTGTGTGGATGGACATTTATGGCGAGTTTTCAGATTGAAGTATTCCAGACAATGTTAATGGCTTATGGCCAAATGTTCTTTAATGCATTTTCGAGTACATTTTTTATTTTCTAATATCAATTGGTACTAGAAAAACTATAACTTAATCTAAAATTATTTTAATCTTTGTTTTCTTGACTTTTAATTGTGTCAATTATTCATTTAATTTTTGTTGTATGACAATTAAAATTTGAATAAAGAGTGGCTTACTATTGCCAATTTAAATGTGAATTTGTTCAAACTCCAAGAAAGTACCTATTAAAGAATAGCTGTTTAAATAGGTATGCATATATTAGGTACAATGTCAATGAAGAACCAGAGTTGTGTCCGAATAGTCCATCTTAAGGCCCTTGGAAGTCAAGTGCCTTTGGAAGTTGCAATGGCATCGACTTAAAGAGCGGAAGTTATTTTTGATGGTGTCTGAATTTTCTTTCAGTGTACTAATGCACTACTTACTTAGGAGCACATACGACTTGCTCTTTAAGTACTGCACACTTGAGTTAAAATAACATTTTATATTGACTAAATAACAATTTTATATTGACTAACATTATACAAACTGTTTTGTTGTGTTATTTGTTTATTAACATGTGTTAGTTGGCTAAATTTCTTTCTGTAGAGTGAAAATCTCTTTTTAATTAAAAATATGTTTATTTCAAAAAGATTGATATAAGTATCTTATAAGTAAAACTAGAAATAGGCTACTACTTAATAAATACAATAAGATTAATAATTAATAATACATAATATGTATTGATAATTAGGTAGGCTACTATAAATATGCAGAAATTTAAATGTAATTTGTTTATCAGTAGCCCTGTATTTTTGTGTGGGCTTTTTAACTATTCAGTGTAATTATTCTCAGTTATTTGTAAAATATCTAGAATGTTTCAAAACAAGATATCTTCATGTAAGTAAATTTATTTTTAAAACCCTATTGACCTGTGTATTTATGCTTTAAAACAAAATCATGATAACAGTAATTAAAAAACTTCACAAACATACTTTTATTTATAAAAATTTGGTGAACGAATATTAATAGGCATAAACAATAAATAAAATTTCTAAATTTAGGCCTATATTTCTTACTTTTATCAGCACAGCCTTCAATACTATAATTTTAGAAACATTAATTTCAAGTGTATACTTGATTTTATTCATCACAAGACAGTAGAACAAACTTATACTAGACAAAACACTATCAAAAATCAATCTCGTTGACATGGAAACACATAGTTACTAAGTGGCCACCTGTTAGCTTTAGGTGTACTTGTGTGTCCAAAAAGTTGTATGCATCTATGCACTTTAGGGCACCAGAAACGTGTTTGATTAAAGTGTGTGTTAGTGTGCAGACTATTCGGATACAGCATAGGATCTGTATCTTTTTTTTTTTTGAGGTCATTAACCTTACTGAACTCAAATTATATTGCCTTTAAATTCCTGCTTTGTTACTCAACTTAGGTAGTAAGTACAATTTGCATACATAGTTTAGAATGTTTTCAAATGCTTTATTTCATAATGCAGTAATTTGTAAGTTTTCTTTTATTATGACATGCCAAATATCTTTGTAGCCTACTAGCTCCACTTTTAAAGTCTAAAGAAGTATATAAAACTACTTACTGTACTTAAAAACTAAGTGTTTGGGTCTATTTGGTACGCAAACTTGGTAAAAAAAAAAAAGGCCTTTACTACATCACACATAAAATTAAATGCAAATGTTGTATTACTAAAAAATGTGTCCTAGTTTGAATTTTATTTAGAAAAGAAATATAGCCTACATATTTTAAATTTTTATTTAGGAAATATTTTTAAAAGTGGTACATTGCCCATTTTTAGAAAAATTATTATGTGAAAACTTTCGCATTTATAATAGTAAAATAGGCCCTACCTTAAAATATATTGTTGATGGATCATAAAATAGTTTTGTACTCTATTAATGTTTTAAGAACTATTTTTTTAGCATTGCATCTTAATATCCATTCAGGTTATACCCTAAGAATTAAATAAGAAATTATGTAAAGCCATATACTTTCCTCCCTGTAAATCACTTAGTCATGATAACTGTCAGATGGGCCTACACACCTATAATTTGAACCCCAATCCCGCAAGATGAATATTATTCAGGTGGTTTGGACTCTGGCTTCAAAGTCTCAACGCAAGATAACTTGGTACTTTTTTCGCTCTCAGACTCTGGATCAAGTTTACGTTTCTTACGCACCAGATGAGAAATATTTGTTGCAGGCTTTACATCAGTGTCTGATGTTGTAGGTTTCACACTGGTATTAGATATTGATGGTTTGACATCAAAGTCTGATGATTCCTGTGCACTTGAACTAGATCTAGGTTCCTCTTTTGAAGATTCATTAGCTTTCACCATTTCTGCAAGCAAAGATTTCATTGTTTCCTTCTTAAAGTCCTGCATATCACTGATTTTTTCATTAATTTCTGGTAACAATTCATTCAACTCCTTTATTTCACCTTCGATAGAATAAAATGGTCATTTTCCTTTGGTTCATCAAGTCCATTCTTTGATTTATATTTCAACTTATTTATTCTGTTCTCCAAAACATTTATAGCTTCTTTAAAGTGTACAATAGCTTCATCAAAATCACCTTTCAATGAATATGCAATCCCAAGCTGATAGAAAGTTTCAGCAATACATCTATCATCTTCACTAAGATTTTGTTGTTGAATATTTAAACAAGCCTTTATATCCTCAATACTTTGTTCATAATTTTCAGATTCCAAACTAACTTCACCAAGTTTCAAGAAAACGTCTGCTAATTTCAAGTTGAATTGTTTGTCATCCTTTGCTTGCCTCTGGAATATAATTTTAGCAAGCTCTAGAATTTCCCAAGCCAGCCTTAATGTGTCATCTTCATCATTTTCTTCTGCATGTTCTCCTTCCTTAATTTTAACTTCTGCATCAACTGGCAAGTCTTCATCCTTTCCATCATTTTCCTTTTTCTTAGTTTTTACTTCTGCTTCTTCTGGTACTTCTTCAGAACCTTTTCCAACTTCACCTTTTTCACCTTGATCACCAACAATATCTCCAGTTTTATCACTATCACTTTCATTTTCATCTGCTTCTTCACTACTTTCAGACTCATCCCCATCTATTGCGTCACCTAAAACACCGGATTCACTTCGCCCAAGTTCTAGTAGAGCTTTTCCATAGTTAAAGTAAGCTTCACCACACTCGTTAGCTGCTGGACCATATATTTCATCAAAAAGCTTACAAGCTTCAGCAAGTGAAGCTGTGGCTTCGGAATAATCTCTAACATATAAATGACGTTTCCCTTGAGCCAAATTAGAAAAAGCTTTTTGTTTTATGCTTAATTCTTCATTAGCTACAACTACATTAGTCTTAATTTCCTCCATTTTTCAATTAAACTTATTAATATCCACGCTTTAAATGTACTTATTTTTACATCTAATCACTTATATTTGTTCAAAACACACAAGCTCTATCAAATTTTACTTTATTTTTGGCCACCATTAAAGTTTTCGCGCTTAAATGAAACTGTAATAATAAAGCCGGAATATTAAAGCACAGATAATTGACAATGTTGCCAACCAAATTGTAATTAAGATTAAACTACCAAGCAGATCCAATATCAGAAATAAAGAAAATCTATGTATGGAAGGCAGGGAATAGAATAATATACTGTGTCTACTATATTATAGCAGATGGGGGTCTTTCATTCTGAATAATATTCATGTGATATAGTGTAGTATTAGACTCTGGTGTAATATATGCATAGATAGATGTCATAGAAAAAAACCTCAACATAGCACAGTTATTCTCTCTATCGGCATTGTATACCTAGCAACCACATTACAATTCATAAAGTTTATCTTCTCTACAACTCTTTGAAGTACTAACTAGGTTAGTACTGTACTTAGTACTGAATTTGTTATAATTTTAATCAATGTAGAGGGATCAATACATTTCTATAAGCTCTAGGGTATGCATGAAAACGTCTTCTTGATATGTTAGAAAAAGTCATCTTTCAATACAATTCTTTGTATCCTATCCTTCCTTTTGAGTAATCTAAAAAACCAACTAACAGCCTTTTTTCCTTCAGTATCCGCTTACGTTCTTCTGTGGAATTTTGTGGGTTGCCTTGTAATATTCTTTCCGAAGTCTATACCCACAAATTTCATAGTTTTATTTCTTAATTCAATGCTTCAATCACAGTTACATCTTCATTAAAATCCATCAGTTATGAGTTACAGCCAGTATTTTAAAATATCACATTTTTTTCTCATACTATAGGTAAAATTATATTCGTGATATTATAAGTCAAAATTTTTAAATATTTATACCCAATAACAGAAACGTGATATTATTAAAAATAATAATATTGTTTGTTAAACTTGAAAGGATGCTATTGGCACACAAATAAATATATCGTGCGTTGAATATAATTTAATCCACCATATAATTTTCTATTCTGATATAGGTAATCTTGTTCTTGAATTGTAAATTTTATTCTAAAAAATTACTGCTGTCCTTTTTTTGTAAACATCGGTTTTATATTTCCATAGGGAAATGATCGGAAGATACTAATATCGGGACCACCCATTGCAGCTGACCACGTCGGTCCAGCCATTTCATCGTTTAGTTGAATATGAAAATTGTTATCTCTTATAAAAGTTGAATCGTGATAACTTTTATGCTCCCCTGGTAGACCAAAACCAAAACTAAAAAGAAATCTAGGCGCTACTATGCTTTCTATCATTGGTGGAGTGACAGAATCATAATTATACACAGCTGTTAACTCTGTTGGCTCTTCTTGAATGTTGTAAAGATTCTTAATAAATAATTGATCAATATTTGAGTTATTAGTTTTATTATTATTCAGTATATATACTGAGGATTTGTTGGCCTTTTCATTTAGAGGTTGGTGCTTAGAAATGTTTTTAATATTAATATGATATACAGTGTCGGTGAAAGGATTTGCATCTAAAACAGAGAGAAAAATTAGTTTTAACTATAGTGTAAATATCATATACAAATAAATCTACAAGCTGTTATCGTTATTTTAAATTTTAATTAAATACATTTATGAAATTAATTCTGCTTATTAAATAATTATATTATGTATATTAGGAATATAATAAGTACAAATTCTTACCTACGTATTGAGATAAGCTGTACATCCGAAAAAATATAAAAATAATATAAATTAGTGGATTATACATGACTATTGTTTAAGAACAACAAACATTTAATTATTGGTAGAATGTTTTTGTTACCGGTACTAACTGAGCTGTAAGAAATAAGATAAATGGAAAACATGACATAGATATCCTCATTGTTTCAAATTATTTAAATGGTATTATGTTTTAATGTAATGGAATTTAATATATTTAATACTTATAAGCACTTTGAAATTGATATTGTTTTTAAATTAGTATATCAAATTATTTAATTAAATGATGAATTTAATTGAGAAGAATTTCTGTTTTATCTTTTAAACTCTATCTATATTTTAAGGTAATTCGACAATACAAACTTTATTGGGCAGTTCCAACACGACAGTATATCAAATTATTTAATTAAATTATGAATTTAATTGCAAATAACTTATGTTTTATTTTAAAAGATCTATCTATCTGTTTAGCTATATCGACAATATTAGATTATTATTCTGCTTCCAGCTATTCTATTTGATTCTTTTTTTTTTCTGTTCTTTTATTTAAACAGAAAACTTTAACCATGACCTTGCTTTCCCAAGAAATAAGTTTTGTGACTGTAACTAAGGAAGTGTGTGACTATACATATCTTGATATAATTAACATATATTTTTCCACTAAACACTTAGTAGCTGCTAAATTGTTCAACAAGAATTTCTTCGCTAGATTTAAGAATGAACATCCCACAAAAGAGATAGTACTGACCACTGAAGCTTATCCCATGATTGACAAATAAAATCTTGAAACTGAACGAAAAGTATTATATTGTAGGATTGATATTCATGAATATTGAAAATTAATTGAGCTGCTCTAATTTATTTTGGAAAATAATCTAAATGGTGTTTTTAGTGAAATTACGAAACTGATAAAAATCCCACTGACAATTCTCATAACTACATCAGAGGCAGAGCAATGCTTTTCAACATTTAAAAGAATAAAAACTTTTTTAAGAAGCACTGTGAATTATTCGGAAAAACTAAATGCGCTTGCAGTACTTTCAATGGAGAAAAATTTCCTCAATTGTCAATCAGAGATCAAGGAGAAAATTATTGAACTTTTCGCGCAAATTAAAACAAGAAGAAAGGATTTCATTTTTAAATGAATTGATCAAGTTTGAACTGTAACAATTTAAGTTAAATTAAGTAAAAAGATGTTTTTTTGTTAATATTTTATCAAGTTCCTGAATAAATTTTCTTTTTATACGTGTTTTTTTCCTTTTACACAATTTTAAAACAAAGGCTAAAATTTTTCTGGAGCAGCACCCCCAATCATTTTAGCTATGAGCTGTCACTGAGTTGTTCACTGGCAAAGAAAAAATATATTTTTATTTTATTAATTTGTCATTTCAAGTAAGCCATAGATAGCTGTTGGAATTGCATTATATATTATAGTCATTTTATTTAAAGTTGAATTTGTTCCATAGTTTACATTGTTAAAAGATTCATGATATTTTTAAATTAACCTTTATTATGATGTCCTGACTGAGGGAATTTTAATTTGTTGGTATTTTAAAGTTTATTTTTATTTATTTTGTAAAGCTACTATCACATGACACTTGCTTGTACTAGAAATCAAGTGTAGCTATCTGTATACTAGCTAGTACAATAGAAACGAGTAGAGTCTTCACACGCTGCTAGTTTGGTACTAGATTTTAGTGCACATATTTATGGAACGTCAGAGATTAATTTTGCGTGCAGCAGCTGCATTAATTACTAATGATGATTTTGAAAATCATGAAAGGGAGCGTAGGAAAAAGAATATGGACACGGGAATGGCTGGAAAGACGAAATATTGAAATAATGGTCACGGGATGCTATAAATTTTACATTCGGAGGTTAGGCAGGATACATTCGAGGTGAAACAAACGTTTAGTATCTCCCTAAATTTGTATTAATTTATTTACGGTGTGGTCAAGAGGCCCTAAGCCCACGGGTCTCCAAGTACGGTATCCTTGATACACAAATGTTCATTTTCTAGGCCTACGCACACTTTATATTCTAAAAAAACAACCACCCAAGGTTGGCATGCTATCAAGTTTATTTAGATTAAAATTAGGTCTGGAACACAGTTTGTGGTTTTTAGATGACATGTTTCTTATTAAATATATTGTCATATTATGGCAATTTGATATTATATAAACAAGAACGCTTAGAATAATTTTCTGACAACATCAAAATCACATCCGATGACCATGTTGGCGTCATTTCTACCATTTCTCTACACACAGTCTCAGCGCGCATTGATTGTTCGAATTACACAGACTAGTGTTGGAACTTGTACGAAAATAGCGCCTGTTTTATCTTCACAACTAGTATGGTGGCCAGTACCAAAAGGCAGAACCAGTATACTTATTCTGATTAATATGACGCTAGATGATGACGTACTAGCACTCTGGATTTCAAGTATGAGCTAGTGTCGTGTGATAAGGGTATTATACTCTATTATCTTTGACTCCTGCTAACTCATTTACTTATAGCATATATAAAGGATATGATAGATAGAGTTATAGATTCTCGCAAACAGAAATAATTTTTTTTAATAAGATAGTTTATTTTATTGATAAACTGTAGTATTTTGTTTTTAAATTTATATAAAATTATAATAAAATAGCTATTTTGATATTTTAGTTTGGCTGTTTGATAGCAATGGAGTTGACTTAGATCCAATTTTGATTCTTGAGGTAAGATAGTGTGTATTTAGGTTAGACCTTGCCTTTAAAATGAGCGATTAACTCGTTGCATTAAATTTACAAAAAGCTTTAGAGACCTAAAAAGAAATATTAGATACGTAAAGACTACAGACCGTAAGAATGTTTGGGGGAGGGGAAAGTAGTGCAAGCTCGTAGATAAAAGGTCTAAAGGATAAATTATGTATGAAGGAGATCATTGTGTGTAATATCTCATGTAGGAGGGTAGACACAGTATAGAGATGTAAATTGATTTAAAAAAAAATAACATTGCAAGGAGAATAGCTTATAAATAAAAGGTCTTAAAAAATTCACAGATAAGATAGATACAATGATCATAATTTACCAAAACAACTAAAATGTTAAGGACATCCTTAAAATAAACTTATTGGATGATGCAACTGCACAAATAACCTATTCAACTAAATCTAATATTAAAAAAAACTTTGAGGTAAAGATGGGGAAAAGTAGCACAATCAGAAAAAATAATGAGCAATTCATAATATATACATGTGGTAGTGAAAAAGATAATGTATTGAACATAATAACCAAAACAGCCACTTTGTAAATACATAAATAGTGGATTGTAGTTAAAATGGGTATAACATTAAATAATAATACTACAGTACTAGTCAAGGGGTGATCCAGGGACTGTTGGTGGGTGTGAGGAGGGGATTTGTGTGTGTGTGTGTGTGTGTGTGTGTGTATATATATATATATATATATATGGGGTGAGGAGGGGATTTGTTTGTGTGTATATATATATACATACACAAACAAATCCCCTCCCCCCACCAACAACGGGCCCTGGATTCGCCCCTTGACTAGTACTGTAGTATTATTATTTACTGTTCTACCCATTTTACCTATGATCCATTTTTTATATATATATAAATAAATAAATACAGCACCTCTCTTATAAGTAACAAGGAGAATTTGGTATCTATATGCAACTGACGAATTATCTTGAGTAAAGATGATGAAATCCAAATGTAATTTTCATGTTAGACTAGACTGCGGTTTTAATCTCTGTCGGGTGGTGAGTACAGTTTTTATTATATGGTTTCTCACTCTCCTTTCATGCAAATGAGGGTACATTATATCTAAAATTCCACCGACCTCATCCCTATCTCCTTAGCGTATAACCCAACTGAAAATGAGGCTGGGGGAAACAAGTTAGTATTTGCCTAAATAAAAAAAAAATTTAATGTCTTATTTACTATGTCTAAAGTCATTTACTTAGACTTTAAGTTACTTTGTGTTAATGAGGAATTTACATTGCTATATTTTAGTTCTGGCATATTAAAAAAAAATATTTTACACATTACTCTATAGTTGTTTTTTTGTTTTGTTTTTCATTATAGTAGGCATGTAAATGTTTGGCTACCTATTTGGACAATGCATTTTCATAATTACAATGGTCTATGGACTAGAAAGATGGATTTTAAAGGAAATTAAGCTGTATTTGCATGAAGGGAAAATGAGAATCCATTTAGGAAAAGTCATTCTCATTCCTAGCAAATTTGTTATGTATTTCCTTACAATTTATCCTCATCCTATACTCTTAGGTTAGTCATCATAGTAAACATACAAACACAATTTCCCTGCTAAATATTGCACTTTGTTGGTGCCCTATATTTCCAACAAGAAACATTGACAAGATATAAAATGTGGTTTATGCTGTTTTTACATCTGAATATTTTACTTTATGAGCTATTTTTATATTCAAGTGGGTAAGGCAAGGTTTTATTTTTTTCAACTGTATAATTTAGTCTGTATTTATTTATAGAATTCTTGGAAGAGAGCTAATTTTGTAACTTCACATGCCATAGTTTGGAATTGCACCAACATTATTAACAAGTTTTGCATTTAAATTCAATACACAAGTAACTTTGACTCATTAATAGCAATAAATCTTTTCTTAATTTTTTAAATGTGGTTGAATTTGTGCATATGATTAATATTGTGTGATTTCATAGGATAGGCCACTTTAAAAAATTATACATTCCAACCCACTCGAATAGATGATTTTCTGTTTGAAGTCTACAAGTTATTATTAAGTTCCTAGACAATTTTAATATTCGACCAACATTAAGCGAGCATAACACTAATAGGTTATTCTGTATACCATAATGTGACTTATTACACTCTTCCTATGAGTATACTCCAAAAGTTCTATTTTTGACTGTACACCCAAAGTCTCGTGAGACAAATAAACATAAATTGTCTTTGTGTATTATAAACATCATCTTAGAATGTATGCAACTATGTTAAGAATATGCTTAAGTATCTAATGTTTCGAAGTAAGTATTGGTAGTGTAGGGCCTAAAGCTTGAGCGATCTCAGTAACACAAAAGAACACACAACACAAACCATTTAAATACAAATAAATAAATCATATGTTTAATTTAATACATTAAACTCATTTTGGTTTCCACACATTTTGATATTTTGCCATAAAGTTGTGTAAAAAAATGCCAACTTTGTGGTGGTTTTGTGTATAGTCAAGATTTGGTTTTTATTAACTATAATTGGATTCAAGGTGAAAGTTGTGATATCTAGTATTTAAATAGTACTAAAACAGCATTCACCGGATGTGAAATGAAAAGTTATTACATGGGAAAATCACTTTGGTGCATTGGGTGTACGCCAAAATTTGCCTCTTAACCCGGTTGTTTGCGGTGGAATGGAATGTGATGTGAGAAAAGGCCAAGTGTTTTTGAAGTTTATATAGCAATTTTTTTTTTCCCCGAATGAAAAAATTAAAATTCTCTATTAGAAAAATAGAGCTTAATTTTCTACACATGATGATATCAACAGTTATAGAATATCTGTCAAGAGCTTAGCGGCACTGGATGAGAAACTATTTTAAATGAAGGTAAAAAGTTATCAAATTCCAGGACACCCTTGACAGATATTCAAGAACTGTTGATGTCACCATATGAAGAAACTTAACATATATGTTCTACTGGAGCAATACTTTATTTATTTTGTCCCAAAAAAAAAGGTTTGCTATAAAAACTAAAAAAAAAAAAAAATATAGAGCCTCACCATCTCACCTTGATTTCAGGCTAGAGGTTGAGCTTGAGTAATTATTTTCCCTCAATGTGATTTCACATCTTCTATAAATGAATTCAAGTGCATTTCCTTCAAATTAACCTCATTATCATCATCTTGGATTAGATGGTTTGGTATTAGCACTAATGAACACTAAACATATTATTACAGTTGTTTATTTTGAATATCGACCGTCAGGCACACTATTAATGTAGCTATTCCTGCTAATAAATAATTGATGTTAGATGAATAAGTCATAAACCACCCCACAGATAATTCCTCAATAAAATGTACAGTAACAAAGCCTTACTATTTATAAATAGTGTATGTCAGTGTTCAGGGTTATATTTTTAACTTTTTTCGTCCTTCAGCCTTCATTCATCCAGAGTTTGACACACATCTCACCCACACGTTTGGCTGTCAGCCCAGGAAGATAGTGCCACCTGCACTCACGCCGGCTCTCATTGGTTCATCGTGGCTCCAAACACCTCCTAGTGGCAGAGGTAGATTATAATCAGTACTTGTTTCTATTCTCTTGTGTACGGTTGTTTCAGTTTTTTATGCAAAGTGTCCGCCTCAATTCTACTGTTTTCAGCCTACCGTGAGTTTATTTCAGTTACTGGATTTACTAGAAAGTGACTCAGTAATTATTTTCCCATATAGATTTTATTTTTGACAGGTGAGTAAGGCTACAATTATAATTTTCCTTTCCTAAAAAAAATACATTATGTACAATTTATATTGTGAGTATTTATTTTCCCATTTTAATTGTATTTAAAATTGAGTGTAAACATTAATTACATGTTAAATCTCAATTATATAAAATTTGGTTTTAAATTTTTAGTTCATATCCACACAGCAATAATTATTTTCAATATACTTATAATAGTATAAGTAATTATTCATTATGTTGTTTGCTGTTGGCTTAAAGGAAGCAATGTTATAATTTTATAGTGTAACATTTGACATTTATATGTTAATAATATTTTGGCCCACTCTTAACAGTACATACACTTCAATAATCCCCCCCCCCCTTCATCCCCCCATTGACCTGTCATAAATGCTAAATAGATGTTTAAGGACGTTTAAGTACTCCTACACCAAGTAATGTATGTGGGCCATACAAATAAAATATATTTACCATTAGTACCTTAAAAGATAATGTCTACATGTATGATATATTTAATCAAAATTCATTTTAATTTCAATATCTTTTCTATAGGCCTATCATGGAAAAATTATTGGTCTTTCTTTTTTAATGTCATTTTAATTTTTGAACACTAAACATAATAAATAACTCTTATATTTTCACAAGTTTGGGTTCCATAAAATTAGACTTAAATAAATAATATTCAAAGTAGGGGCCGGCAAACTACAGACCATGGACTAGATCTAACCCGCAAGCAAAGTACTTATTTTTCATTAATTTTGTGAAATAATCAAAAAATTAACATTTCAGTATCCATATAGTAGGGTTGGTGACCTGGCGGTCTAGGGGTAAGGTGTCAGACTTCTATGCTGGCGGCCAGGGTTCAATCCTCGGTCACGGCACAGATTTATCTGATTACCAAACCCTTCCTTCACCTCTGACAAGACTTCTTGTGAATGTGAGGAATGCCAGGCCTCCACCGTGGTTCGGATTCCACGTTAAACAGTAGGTCCTCCATTTCATCTCACAATCACCCTACCATTACACATTAGCGTAAGTGCGTACAACCCAAATGGGTAGTAAGACGCGGTGCTAATAATAATAATAATAATAATAATATAGTAGGGTTAATGTGACGCAGTCATGCCCATTCTTTAAAATGTATTGTTTATGGACACTTTAGCACCACATGTATGGTTGCGGCAGTGGCAATCTGTTGCACTCTTCCTAGTCTCTACGCGTTGCACCGATGCCGCCTACACTCATTAGTGCCATCCTGATAAAGTTTTTTAAGTGCCACGCATATCTTAGTCTCATGTATTAGAGGTTTACTTTGAAGTGAATATTGGAACATAAACCTAAAGTTACTGTTAAAACAGAGAGGCGTGACCTTGTGTGTGTGTGTGTGTGTGTGGCTTAGTTCTAAAGTATTCAAAGAATGTTTCTTGCTATTTAAGGAGATATGAGAAAATGTGGCCTTAGTTTCCATATTATACCTCCCTATCCTTGAAATAATTGTTCACCTATTCTTCCCCAAATGATACCACATCCACCATTAAAATCTTCAACACACTCTTTACCATCACAAACTGTTCTTTGTCTGATTCGGCTAGAAGTGATTACTTGCATCTAATTGCACTCAGTGTGATCATCTTGTGCACAAACATGCTACTTTCACACCCTTGCACACCCAAATGCTCACACAAGCTTGCATTCAAAGTGAGCGTAAATATTAAATGATGAGAATTTCTAATCAATTTTTACGATTGGGGAGCACTAAATTTGAACCCCATTTAAGGGAAGGGCTGTCTCATAAAATAAAATATAATTCCATACTTCTCATGCATACACCAAGCTTAAGGCCCTGCCTACCCTCCCTGGCGGCGTATTGAGCTTTCAGCTCTAAAATAGATGGCGTTGCTAACGTTATACAAACTGGTGGATTCCAGCCATCAGGTTGGCAGAACTACTGGTTTGTTTAAACAATTGGGAGACCGGAGACCACGACCGGTAATCAGTAAGGCAGCAAGCAAACTTTTTTCCAAGAATTGAGAGAGATAAGAAGTGTAGTGCCGGACCGTAAAGTGTGTAGGCGACCAAGTTTGACTAAACGTGGGGAGACATAACGTCAAGATACAATCACACTCTCGAGCAGAAAAATTAGCTTATTCATTCCAGTCAGCTAGACGTCCACTAACTTGTAGTACCACTTTTGAATTTAGAACCTTTTGATGCCAAAGTTTAGTACTAGTTTTGTACCATTTTGTACCCGTACCCGTTTTGAGTAATTAGCATATCAAAGTGGTGACTCTAGGTTAATGCAGTTGTACCACTTTTGAATTTTGAACTTTTTTTGATGCCAAAGTTTTGTATCCGTACCCATTTTGAGTAATTAGCATATCAAAGTGGTGACTCAAGGTTAATGCTGTTTTACTACTTTTTAATTTTGAACTTTTTTTGATGCCAAAGTTTTGTACTAATTTTGTACCGTTTTCTACCAGAAAGAAAAAGTATTGTACCCGTACCCGTTTTGAGTAATTAGCATATCAAAGTGAGTACTCCACGTACTCCAGGTAAATGCGGTTGTACCCCTTTTGATTTTGAACTTTTTTTGATGCCAAAGTTTTGTAATAGTTTTGTACCGTTTTGTAACACAAATAAGTTTTGTACCCGTACCCATTTTGAGTAATTAGCATATCAAAGTGGTGTCTCCAGGTTAATGCTGTTGTACCACTTTTGAACTTTTTTATGCCAAAGTTTTGTACTAGTTCTGTACCGTTTTGTACCACAAAGAGAAAGTTTTGTACCCGTACCCATTTTGAGTAATTAGCATATCAAAGTGTCATGTGACTCCAGGTTAATGCTGTTGTACCACTATTGAAATTTTTTCAAATAAATATCTGGTGAGGGTAGTGATAAATAATAATGTACGCTTATTTATCAGAGAAAAATTTATTTAAGGTAAAATTAGAGAACTTATTTTTGAAGGTTTTGTCACTAACTAGAATAAATAACCTTTATGAGTGAGTATGTAGCTTACGATTTTGTCGTACCATTTATTTGAGTTTATTAGTAAGCAGGTAAAATAAAAAATAACTAAAATTTAATGTGCTAAATTTGGCCACTGTGCTTTGGCTAATTTTTAAAATTTAAAGGCTAAGGAGGCAATAACATATTTTAAAAGCAGTTTCATTTCGAAGACTATAACAATTTTGACAATAAATATATCTGTTATTTTTATTACTGATATCACCACGTCATACTACCTGTTCATGTTATACGCATATATGATAATCTAATTGGGTGGTAATGAGGAAAGAAGCATTTGAGAGGTTATCTACCAGCATTTTTATTTTGGAAGATGGGGAAACAATTTAGGAAAAACTACCCTCAATAGACTCGACCAGGATTTGCACCCCAAGTGCTCCGCAATCAGCAGGCCCATTTAACACTAGTGACACCTTAGACCACTCAGCCACTGAAGTGGGTATCTATTATTTAATACGGTGTTTACAGTTTTCAAACATCTATAGGATTTACACAATTTTCCAGAAATAAATATTTTTGGGAATAATTTTTTATCCTATTGGTAGAGTTTAACTTGAGTAATATCTCCATGGTGTCAGCCTGCAAGCAGGCTATACCAATCGAGAGGCTGCCGTATGTTGGCAAAGATAGGGCCAACATTTTCAAGCTGAGGGTGCCATGTGGTTAGCACAACGAGCCCTCCAGACTTCTATCTCAGTTTTCTAGACTGAAGCGCTACTTATTCATTCAATTATCTCCTCATTTGTCCTCACGAGGTTGATTTTGGTTCCGTTTCAGACCCACTGCTTCACAGACAGAATTAGGGGCACTGGGGATCGAACTTGGGACTTCAGTATCTGAAGCCAGTAAATCTGACCAATATACAACAGAGGCGGTCGGGTATCAAATACTTACTTACTTACTTACTTACTTACTTTATGGCATAGGGAACACAAAAGTTCATTAATTTTAATGGTTTTAAATGTATATTTACTTATCATCGGCTTCATGTCGTGGTCAATATTGCTAAAGTGCTATGACTGAACACTGAGTGCGTAAATTAATCAGCTCAATAACTTGACTAGTTCGATTCCCTGTTAGGTTGAAATTACTTAGTACTAGCGTGATACGAACTCGGCCAAGGCACAAGAGATTTTGAACATACAATAAGTGCGTTACAGAGTGTTAGTAACATTTACTTTCAGCTAAGAGCTTTTCTTAAAAAAAAAAGTACTTGAAATATCAGAATAATCGCTGCATTGTTATATAGAAGTATTTATTTGTATCTTAATTTTGATATTATTTCCACAGTGAATAAAATAGTATCGCTGCTCATCCATTGTACTTAAATTAGTAGATACAGATAGCCTAAGCGCCAGTAATATGCATACCATTAAAAAAACTTACCCTTTACTACAAGAAGTTAAATAATCAATTATATCTTTGATTTTCTTTGTGCGCCCTTTCTTAACAAACTTGTTATTCACAAGGATATAAAATAATATTTTGTAAATACTTCTCCACCTCAAAATTTATACAATCCATTGGATTTTGTTCGAAAGCAAAAAGGTCACATATTGTTAATTATATAAAAAGTAATCACCGTGGGTACTTATTGTTCGGGATTCGATACATTTCTTCCAAAACGAGCGCACAAACTGCGAGAATGCAACAGGTTCAAATTAAAAGTAATCACATTTAACACGCTAATAAAATAAAATTAACATTTTCACATCTTGACTACCAAAAACTTCGTTCATTAACTTTTTGAAAAATAACTTATTCCAAAGTCCAATGAGAGTCAAATCCTAGACAGTAAAATAAAAACTAGTATATAAAATTATACTGAGAACGTCTCCAAATTACATTTAGACCAAACTTTATTTAAAATAACTATGTTTGATATGAGCAGGAAATGTTTATTTTCATTTATTATAATAGTGGATTAAAAATTCAATTTACAGTAGTTTTCATTTACTTTAAATATTAACACTTATTATTACAACGTGTAGTGCTAAAGAATGAGAAAACTCAAGAAAGAATATAAGATAAGAGTGAAGAATTTTACATGTTTTACTGCCTCAGTTAAATAAGGGCTAATGTCATAAAACTTTGTATATGGAGAAGCGTGTGGTTTTTTCTTTGAAAATAATGTATCACTAGAGTAATACTCTCATTGAAGTAAGTAGGGACCAAGTATATTTATTCACACAGCAGGAAGACTTTGTGAGTATTTTAGTTACTGAATATATTAAGATGTTTAATTGTTTATATTTAATTACGCAAATTTTCATAATTGGACATTGGCCCTTCTTATCCTAACGTACATGGTATTAATGTTTCTTTGACTCAAGAAGGTCACAGAGATTAGTTTAACCCTCCATTGCCGCCTGCATTCCGATACAGCAGGTTAGCCAACGCTTGCAAAATGATACTAGCTTGTAAATGGGTAATGATCATACTAACGGCACCTATTATCAGCTAAGACAACTAGTTGCAGAAGGAAAAGTTGTATTTAAAACCATGTATTTTGACTAGAGAGTCGACTTGGGAGTCGTTAGAGCTCAATATCGTCGTGATTATTGAAGCTAACCCAAATTAAAAAATATGTCTAAAAAGAAAAAAGAAATTATTCATTAAATAGAATGTTATAAACAAACACTCTAGCTTAATTGTACAAAGAAAATAAATAAATCCATTAATAATTTTTGTTATCCCATTTAAAATGCATTGAAATGGAAACATTTTAATGAAATTATTTCAATAACTATTTTTAGCATGGTTTGAAAATTCCATAAGAATTATGAAAGATGCCCAGATATGTTACTAAAATAAATAAAAAACAACAAGGTTGAATTATTAAATATATTTTGTTCTAAATTCTTTTGTTTAGAACCGTGCATTTATGGGTAGGCAGGGCCTTAATTGGAATCAGTAAAAAATAACTTTTTTTTTTTTTTTTTTCAAAATTTTGGTCTAAGCAAAACACGCTTTATAAAACTCATGTTCCAATAAGTGTATTTCAGATTATACCTCTTAAATTGCCAAGCAATATTGAACATTTTTTAATCTTTGAGCTCTCACGGCTTGATTAATATCGGCCACAATAACAAACTATTCATAACTTATTGCTGTAATAAACATTGAAAAGAAGATAGAAAGGCAAGGCCAACACACTTACCAGAAAGTTGTAAGCTTTCTCTAGTTTTCTGGTAAGTGTGTTGGCCTTGCCTTTCTATCTTATTTTCTATGTTTAATCTAAATTAGATGTTTGGCGCCATTTTTCTTTTATTGTTTTTTTTTAAAAAAACATTTTAATATTTAATAAGGAACATTTAAGATTATTTATACAACAAAACTCAACTTTTAGTGAAGTTCGGTTGTACTAGTTATATTAAAAACCACAAAGGTTGATGTTATCATGCATATATTTCGTATCTTATTATTAAATTGAGAGTAACCAGGACACATTATAAAGTTTTGAAAATAAAGAATGTATAAAAATTGATTTTGTTTCTTATCTGAATTCCCTATTCCTTGGTACCGCTGCAAATGCCGTCGTAGCATCGAAACATGTTGTTGTACTTATAATGTTGCAGCATTTGCAGCGGTACTAAGGAATAGGGAATTCAGATATAAAACAAACTCAATTTTTATAGATTATTTATTTTCAAAACTTTATAACTTGTTCTGGTTACTCTCAATTTAATAATAAGATACAAAATGTAATTGACTCAAAAGTCTACAATTTTTTTAAATGTATTGAACTTTTTAGATGTTTGTTAAAATTTCAAGATTTCTTTATTATATGTATTATAATTTTTAATTGTTAATACCAATGTCTTAAAATATTAAACCATTATCATACATTTATATTATTACTCTACATTACACATTTATATCTTTTAAGTTAAATTAATACAACTAGTACAACCAAACTTCACTAAAAGTTGAGTTTTATTGTATAAATAATTGTATTGTTGTGTATGTACGAGAATGCTAAATTTTATTCAAATTGGTCTAAATACTTTTATTTTTCAACACTTTTTAGAAGTATTTTGATGATTTGTGTTATTTTTTGAGGAAAAAAAAATTGCTAGTTCTTTTTCAAAAGAAGATTCAGTAGAGGTGGATAGAAACATATGAAAGGAATTAACACAATATGGTTTTTACAGTTCACACTTTACATTGAAATGTAATAGATAATTATATTAGAAGGTTGACCATTTACTTTGATAGTTTCTAGGCTCAGTAATTTAATAATTGGCCAACCTTTTTCTATTGTTTTTATCTTATTAAAGTCGGACTTTGGCACTTTAAACGTTTTTGGTGATAATTTTGGTAATAATGAATCACTATCATCTCCACTCCCTAATTTCTCTTTCCCCCCCTTTTCTTAGAAAAGTTATGATACATTACTCAAAATACTTTAAAAAAAGAAGTTAAAATATCTATCTATTGCAAAAAAAAATAATTAAAAATTTGATAAGTATAATTTAAAAAACTCAGAAATTTGATGACGATTTCTCTTGAGTTCAAGTTCAACTCATAAATAAATGATAGTTTTTGAAAAGAAATGGTGTGAAAGCCCAGATATAAGTTTTTTTGTAAATACAGTTTTATAAGGTGTTTGTTATTAAGACTACATACCAACTTATTTGAAAAATGTTAAATGTCGTTGAGGAGGCTCCTTTATTGTTGTCGGGCTTTGTGAACTGTGCCGTAAACGTTGTAACCATTGAGTATGTTTGTTTTCTCAGGTTGTCATGTCATTCCCAAATAAAGCTGAGCGACAAAAGTGCTGGGATTCTCGTGACCGCTACTGGGAATGCTTGGACATTAATAAGGATGAAAATGAGCATTGTTTGAAACTGAGGCAACTTTATGAATCGTCCTGCTCATCTCAGTGGGTCAGTTACATCTCATACATTATATGAGGGATCTCCCAAAAATAATGCACAGGCTCATTTCATGAAAAGAAAATTAGTCAAATATTAAATGTTATATTAAAACCTCTCAATGTAGTCCATTCACAACTGATGATGGCCTCCCAACAAGTAATCGTTTAATTCACCATTCAAACTCAGGTGTCAGATTTCTTAGGTCACGGCCTTATCAAGATCATTTGATGACTAATTTAAATATTTTTGATGTATTTTTATTTTGTAACCACGCCACACTGGTGCTATGTTTGTTTTGTTTGGTACTAATGATGTGTTAGCTTTTAGTAACCTTCCATAGTGACCTCGTCATCCTTCTTTGTTCAGAGAGAAAAGTTGACACAAAGATAGATCTCGTTCACTCTCGGCCCCTCCGACTTTTTTGGACCTTGTTTGACTAGAATTCACATTAATCTATGTATTCAATCTATACACTAAACTAAATATGTATTAAAGGAATAGTGAGATACTAAAGTAATCTAAACTAAAAGTGTTTAATGTAATAAAATTATATTCAAAGATCCGTAAAATACATGTTTCAGAAGAATATGGCGTTATGGATATTGTAATAGCTAATTATTCATTATTTATTCAAAAATATAATAAAGTCACTGGGCAATATTCACATTCGCCATAATAGTAGCCATTCTTAGGGCGTGGGGAGTGAACGTTTCAATTAGCAGCCCAATCCTAGGGTGTGGGGAGGGAACATTTCAATTAGCAGCCCAATCCTAGGGCGTGGGGAGTGAACGTTTCAATTAGCAGCCCAATCCTAGGGTGTGGGGAGTGAACATTTCAATTATCAGCCCAATCCTAGGGTGTGGGGAGGGAACGTTTCAATTAGCAGCCCAATCCTAGGGTGTGGGGAGGGAACATTTCAATTAGCAGCCCAATCCTAGGGCGTGGGGAGTGAACGTTTCAATTAGCAGCCCAATCCTATGGAGGGAACGTTTCAATTAGCAGCCCAATCCTAGGGTGTGGGGAGTGAACGTTTCAATTATCAGCCCAATCCTAGGGTGTGGGGAGGGAACGTTTCAATTAGCAGCCCAATCCTAGGGTGTGGGGAGGGAACGTTTCAATTAGCAGCCCGATCCTAGGGCGTGGGAAGTGAACGTTTCAATTAGAAGCCCGATCCTAGGGCGTGGGGAGTGAACGTTTCAATTAGCAGCCCAATCCTAGGGTGTGGGGAGTGAACATTTCAATTAGCAGCCCGATCCTAGGGTGTGGGGAGGGAACGTTTCAATTAGCAGCCCAATTCTAGGTTGTGGGGAGGGAACGTTTCAATTAGCAGCCCAAACCTAGGGCGTGGGGAGTGAACGTTTCAATTAGCAGCCAATCCTAGGGAGGGAACGTTTCATTTAGCAGCCCAATCCTAGGGAGGGAACGTTTCATTTAGCAGCCCAATTCTAGGTGTGGGGAGGGAACGTTTCAATTAGCAGCCCAATCTTAGGGTGTGGGAAGTGAACGTTTCAATTAGCAGCCCAATCCTAGGGTGTGGGGAGGGAATGTTTCAATTAGCAGCCCAATTCTAGGTTGTGGGTGAGGGAACGTTTCAATTAGCAGCCCGATCCTAGAGCGTGGGGAGTGAACATTTCAATTAGCAGCCCAATCCTAAGGTGTGGGGAGGGAACGTTTCGATTAGCAGCCCGATTCTAGGTTGTGGGGAGGGAACGTTTCAATTAGCAGCCCGATCCTAGGGCGTGGGGAGTGAACGTTTCAAATAATAGCCCAATCCTAGGGTGTGGGGAGGGAACGTTTCAATTAGCAGCCCAATCCTAGGGAGGGAACATTTCAATTAGCAGCCCAATCCTAGGGTGTGGGGAGTGAACATTTCAAATAATAGCCCAATCCTAGGGTGTGGGGAGGGAACGTTTCAATTAGCAGCCCAATCCTAGGGAGGGAACATTTCAATTAGCAGCCCAATCCTAGAGCATGGGGAGTGAATGCAACAATTGTAGCCCTATCGAGGGGCATGAATGAGTTGAACAAGGGCAAAGTGAACACAACAATTGGACCCCATCGTGGGGCGAGTAACACGGGAACGTGACATCCCGCATCATTTCCTTAATCTTGGGGAACAAATCGAAGTTGGTAGGACTCGTGTCAGGACTGTAGGCAGGGTGGAGAAGTTCAGTCCACTCGTATTTCTGTAAAACGGCCTTAACAGCTTGATCTGCTTTTTTGAATTTTTGGATGCAACTCGGCCGGAAGGATATGTAGAGCAATCCATCCATTTGCTGGGGAACGAAAGCGCAGAGTGCACTACTTTTGGTAAGACACTCGTATTAGAACCTAGCTAGGCAGTGACAGTTTTGATTGTTTTTCACTGTGTCTCACCATTTGTTTGGATTGTTGGATTGGTAGAGTTGGTTGAGGAGGGATATCAAAGTTCAACCTCCCAATTGACTGTAAAATGTTATATTACTTTGAATGCCATTATTAAATAATTTCCCCATTATAGTGTTTGTTCATTCTTTTCCCAACCAAAATATGCCTATACAGCCATTTATTAACATGTACTTTTCCTTTCAACGGTTACTGGCTATCATTAGTTCCATTGTTTAGTGAGAGTTCTTAATTGTGCATTAATTCCCTTTTGTTTTTTAGACATATAAGTGACTTAATAATGGTCTAATAAAAAGCAGCTCTCAATCAAATTTAATTCACGGATCAATCATTTAATTAAAGTGGGAATATATAATATTTCTAGGTATCAAGATATTTTATTTCTTCTACTTGCAGGCCTTTTTAACATACTATATTAAAATTTAACTTGCATTATAAGATGTTGCATTATCCTTAACCTAAATGTAGTCTATTAAATCTAGAAACCCCATCCTTTCAGAGTATATCATTTTTCTGATGTTTTGTATAGTGATGGGTCGGTTCCATAATTGTAGCCAGTGCTCGGTCTATTATTTCAATTCCAAATCTAAAGCCATTTGCTCTTTATCAACACATATAAGTGTAACAATTCCAAATACTATTTGTGTAAATTGTATATTTTTAAACTAAATAAAGCAAATATTAACATTACAATGTAATATCTTATTTAAACTAAATTAATTTAGGTTTGTTTTTGTTAGTAGCCTTAACCAATTCTTAAGTGCAGCATCCCCAGAATCAAAGCACGGAACCGACCAATCCCTAGCTCTCTGGGATATAATGTATAGTGACTTGGAGGTTGGCTTTATTACATTAGTGCAAATCAGGAGTGGCCAGACTTTTTGATCTAGGGATCTCCTCCAAAGAAGGAAAATACTTTACGATCTACTATGGAACAAACAATAAGGTTATACTGTTTGTTTCAGCAGTAAAAAAAATTAATAGCCCACTTTTTATTTTAATAGTAAAATTATATTGCATATAAGAATTTATGGTCCTTTCACACACACTGAAACAGAGTTTTTCATCAAACCATATAATATATCATTTTTATTAAAAAATTATTTTCTCTTTAAACACTTGACTCTGAAGTTGATGAATGACACCACATAATCTTAGGATAGTTTGTTAAATGAGAGTTCATAATAACTTTGTTATAAACAATGCAGAATTGTAAATAGTCATCAGTCAGGCAGCTTCGATATTTCAATTTTCCAATGTTGATTTGAGAAAAAAACTGCAAACCCTCTATTTCATTCTCTCAACCCTTTTTAATTGATTGACCAAAATATGTGACCGCGGTCAACCGGTAGATCGCGATCGATTGTTTGGCCACCTCTGGTATAAATGTTATTAATCATCCCTTATAGTAAATATTTTTCTTTTGTGTCAGGTGAAACATTTCGACCGCAAGAGGAACTACCTTAAGTTCAAGGATCGCATAGAAAAAGAGGGGTATGAGCCTCTCAGCAAGTGAACCTCGTCAAGCCATTAACAAGTCATTAGGGAACTATCAGGCCCAATTAACCTGCAGCCAACAATGTAATTCATTGTTTCATATGGTCAAGTGTCACAATGCATTCAACTTAAGTCGAGAGGCAGGATGATGTAATTAAGGGTTGTAGTTAAGGAATTTAATAGTTTAGTGATATTTATCTAGAATCAGCAACCTTGTTTTAAAGGTTTATATTATTCAGTAGGCATTCATTATAAATAACATTACAAATATTTCACAGTTTTTTTACAGTATACCATACAAACAAGAATTACAAGCCATAAATATTCAGCGTTGTAAGATTATTTTGCTAGCAAATGATATTCCCACTCTATTCATCGGTGGCCTCCCATTATAAATATGGAGGAGATGAGGATTGCAACTATGAATACATAAATTACTTTTAACATCACATTTATTTAATTCTTTTATAGGTATTTGACTATAAACAAATGTTTCCAAACTTAGATATTCACCCTGATCAAATGGTAATTAAAATATGGCGAAATGTATGTCTTACAATTAAAAATTGTTACTTATGAAAACAATTTGATATAATTTAATCAAGATTACATAATAAATATTGATATTAAACAAAACTAAATTGTTATAAAAATTCTAATTGTTGTCTCTATTTTGATTGAAGCAAATATATTATTTTATTGACAGCAATTGCAGTTTCTCACTGTGATGTTTTTATATAGATAAGTTTGATAATATAAAGTTACAAACAGAAAAATAATTAATTTCATCATAAACTATGTATTCTCCTCTTTTATAATAAATTAATATAGATTAAAAAACATGCTAACCATCAAACATCTCACCTTATAAACCGGTTTACAAACAAGACACATTGAAGACAACTTTGTTCCAGACTAGCAGAAGTACCCGGCGTTGTTCTGGGTAGCCACGCATTGGATTGCAATACTTTTCTTTGCTTCAAACAGGCAGGGGAAAAAACTCATCATTTTATTTCTTCCAACCAAGTTTTTGGTTAATTTAAAAAAAATTAATTCAAATTTTAAAACTCTGGCTTTGAGGTGCACGTATTAGTATACACAGGCTACTGATTTTAAAATTCCAGACCTCTGCATTGATAGATATTGTGCAATGCTCATGATGGACAGACACACAAACTCTTCATTTTATTAGTCTAGATAGATAACTCATCTCTTGCCTTTCCCACATTCATTGTTTGTATAGTCCAGAGAACCATTTCATGTAGCAATTACATTCAATCCTTGAGGCTAGTTGAAATTATAACCAAAATATCTGGCATTGAAAACAAAACAAAGAGGAGGGGAGAATGGCCAATTCTAAACAATCTTTGACTTGTTTAAGTAGTATATTAAATTTAATATATCAAAGATTGGATCTATATTGTAGGTGCAGTGAAATTATAAATATTAATTAGATGTATTTATTTTGAACATCTCACTTTCACATTTCATGGTCTATTTTGCTTAACCCAATCTCCAAAGTCACACACACATTAATAATTAATCAACTATTTCATAGTAACCTCACAAAGAAAAAATGACACTAAACAGCTATTTTATATTAAACATTGAAAAGAGGATAGAAGGCCAAGCAAGGCCAACACACTTTCCAGAAAATTGTAAGCCTTAAAGTTCAACATTCAAAACCCATAATTAAGAAATTTTCATTGTACATCAATCCCCTTCTTCAACAGAAGAGAGTAAAATACCAACTGAACTATGGCAGCATGTCTCGAGGTAGATTATGGTCACATAGCTACTGTTGTCTCCTGTTTCTTTATTTATTTATTTTTATTCTGTAGCTGGCTGTTCAAAATTGTATCTTGACTCTTGGTAGATGGATATAATATTGTATTTATGTTATTTTTAATTATTAAATTACCAGTTATTATTATTATTAATATCGAATTGACTGACTGGTGTGAGTAGGCCTGCTTGGAAGAAAATGAGAGAAGGTTATCTAAGTTTGAGACCAGGGAGGTGCCTGGATTTGGCTACTTATTGGTTTGCAAGTTCCCACCTATGAAGCTGGGAGCATTGAAACTATTAGGGAGGGCTCGTATTGCTCGAGTACTATAGCATGAGTCAAAATCTGCATTATGGGTTTGGGCGTGAAGTGCAAATGGTTTGTCTTTGTCATTGTCAAAGTGGTGGCCATTCATTTGTTTGAGTGTTTCTGTGGTTAGGACAATATATTCGGCAACGTAGTAGTTTCATTGTAATTTGTATATAAGATATTGTGTGTAGTAGTCATAGTGGCCTTTCAAGGGGTTGTGGTGAGCTATATCATGGGGAGGTTGTTTCTTGATGGGCTCTTGATTGCATAGTGCTCTGTTTGACTGTTTGTTGATTATGTGTTTAGGATATCCTCGGGCTGTGAAAGATTTGAAAGTTGAAATTCCTCAGAACATATACGCTTGACTCTGGTAGCTAGGTTATAGGGTAGAGAGTGCTTTACACAAGGAGGATGGTTGCTTGGAAATAGTGGTACTGTTGACGGATGGCGGCTTTGGCGTGGACGGTGGTGTTTGTTTTCCTCATAAAGGCTTAGTTCTGGATCCAAGAATATGGCATGGTGTTGTGAAATGTTCCAGGTGAATCTGAGGTTATTTAAGCTGTTCAGGAACTGTAATAAATTATTTTCACAATCTGTCCAAATCATGAAGATGTCAATAAATCTCATCCAGTAGAGTGGTTGCAAAGGTTCGAATTGCAAGAAGTTGGTCTCTAGTTTGCCCATGAAGAGATTATCATAGAATGGGGTAATACGTGTACCCATTTTTGTCCCTCAGATTTGGAGGTAGTGGTTGTCCAAGGAGAGAAAATAGTTCTTTTCAAGTATGAGGCGAGCGGATTCCACTCGAAAGGTGGTGGATGGTTTAGAACTGGGTGGTCGTTTGTTCAGAAAATCTTCCATTGCAGAAAGTATTTAGGTGTGGGGTATGTTGTGTAAATTTAATTTACATATATGGTGATCAATAATGCATCAGTGGGGATTTTATTTTTAATATCTTGTGAGGATTGAGAAAGTGTTTTTTTTTATCCATAATGTGTGAGGGAAGTTGTTTGACCAGGGGTTAAAGATGAAAGTTTACCAGCACTGAAATGTTTTTTGTGGAAGTTTTTTTCTTTTTTGTGCAGTAGATAGAATGTTTGTTGATGTATTATTGGGGGTGAGACCTCTAATGATTTGGTAGAGAGGCCCTGATGTGCTCCATATAAAATTCTTGACAAGACTGTTTTATTCTCTTGTAGAGTCATGTCGAGTTTCTTGTAAGTATTTTTATCAGAAATTTGTTGTTATGCTTATGTAATATAGGTAGTTTTGTTTAGGATCACTCTGGATCACTTTGTCAGCAGGGAGGATAATTTATTGATTGTATTTAAGCCTTGACAGGGCCTCTCTCTCATCAGTATTGAGGTTATGGTATGCTTGTAAGGTAATTTGGGAAGGATGGCTCTGTCATATTGGCAAAGACATGAGCAATGTATTGTTCTAGTGGGTGGTCCAAGGGTAATGGAGGGAGGACCATTTGGAGGGTGGAGTAAACTTCTTCGCTGCTGGATCTGCCATGTTATCCTGATCTTGGTTGAACTGAAAGAATTATTTGAGCTTCAGGTTCCTGGGATAAGTAATGAAATCTTCCACCAGAGTGAAGTGATCACTAATGGTTGACAGTGAAAATGTTATGCCTCTGGATAAAACATCTATTTCAGTTGGAGTAATTGATTGATTGGACAGGTTTATAACTTGTTTATGAAGGGAATGGGTAGGCCAAAAAGTGAGGCAAGGGAGGGTTTGTTTCCATGAGTGGGGGTTTGGGGCAGTGACCCATTGGCTAGTAATTTGATGGAGAATGCGGAAAGTTTCTTCAGTTGATTATGGATCATATTGTTCATTCTCTTTACTGAAAGATCTAAATACTGTCAAAAATAGGATTGATAATAATAATAATTTAATAATTCATTAATTACATGTAGTATAAATTCTATCATCTACCAAGAGTCAACAACAATATCTAAGTGATCATGATCTACCTATAGCCATGCTGCCATAGTTCAATTGGTGTTTTACTCTCTTCTACTGAAGTATGGAGATTGATGTACCCCAAAAATTTGATAACTATGTGTTTTTATTGTGAACTTTGAAGCACACATTTTTCTGATGTGAGGTTTTACCCTAATATCCTCTTTTCAATGTTTATATTAACCTTCCAAACATTCCTCATTCTAAGACAGTAGTTTTTCTTGTTGGTAGGTTTAGTATTTTTAATAGAGCATATTACTACCCATCTTGGCTATATGTGATAAATTGTTTCTTCAAAGAAAAAATGAAAAATTTTAGACATCATAATGAATAAGTTTAGATCAAAATATTTCAAAACAGAAAATCATAACTTTAGGAAAACAATGCATCAAGAATAATTGTTACAAAAGAAACAAACTTAAAATTACATGGCTACTTTTTCTATTGGTTTCTCAGAAATATGTCTATTTTATTTTACTCTCTCAACAGAATAAGATGAACATTTGTACAAACATCATTTCTAGCCAACATTTTGGAACAGTGTTGATGTTAACGTTTTAAATATTGTCTTACAATACTACTACTATTACCCTCTCAATACATATTTAAAGTATTAATGTTTATAGATACACACAATCTATACTTACAATAAAATTATATTATAACTGGAGTATTGATAGTGTTTATTGACCTCCGAATGGATTACATGTCTCAAGATAAGATAAAATTATCAATTTACTTGACTATGTTTCTTGACCTAATATAGACAGATTTTGTCCTGTAAATATGTTAATAACTGTGAAGAAATTACTATTTATCAAACACAAAATTGTGTCAGTAAAATGTGTACTGTGGTGTTTATTTACTTTATCTACTCATATTGTGTCAATTTTTGGGAGGTAAATACAAAATTGTTTTATTAGTTAGATAAGAAGTTACAATGAATATGTGATTTAAAAACTTGATTTGCTAATCTACTGAAAATGTTTTAATGGTAGTGAATTTTAGAGTTTAAGATTAATAAATACTGTAGAGCAAAATCCTAAATAAGTTTTGCATCTAGGAAAATGTGTTTTATTTTTCCGTGTTGTCTGTCGCAGACACCTGACTCTGCTTTTAAATGTATTGAAAATTTTTGAAGAACAACTATATACATAAGCCTTAGATGCTTTATTCAATGAAATTGAAAGGTATAGGTAAAGTGTTCTGAAATAAGTAAAAATGTTGTTTTAAAATTTGCACTACACAAATACAACGAAACTCTTTTTGAGTTGTGTGTAAAATATATTCCAATAGAACACTGGTATTAGATAAATAAAGTTTTTTTTTTGCCTAAGTCACACCAACAACAAAGGTATGTATTTAACAAACTTGGGCAAGAAGAAATGGGCACACTTTTTAAATAAATTGTATTATTTTCCTCTTACTAAATATAGGCCTAATACATTCAGCTAACATGTTGTAAGGATTGTGGAAATGGTTGGGTGTTGGAGGGAACTAAGGCTATTGGGTGGGTTCCACAAACCATGTTCACTTGGGACAGATAATAACTTTTATGTGTGTGTTGGTTTGCTTTATTACAAGCATAGCTTTCAACTGTTGTTGATTTGATCATTTATTTGGGAACACCATTTGAAGTTTGAATCTTGTTTTACATCACTCCTTCATTTACGTGATTGTTTATGTTGATTAATTAATTTTTTGAGCATGCAAATGGTTTAAATTAAGGTCCTTACTAAAAGTATAATGTACCCCAAAAGATAAAAATGTCGCAAAATGACATGTTTGTAATAAAAGGGAACATTTCTCTTAATCTCCTCGAAAACTCCCTGCCACATTAATGTTGGTTCTCTTTGTCATTTTACCAATTTCCCCTCGATACTGTAGCTAAATGACCTTGGGATTAGATCTACTAATATTAAAAATATTATTTTGATTCACCACTTTAGCTTCTACCAAGACAAAGCTTCACTAGTATTTATGAATGAATTTAAGGACCATTATATTTATAGTCTCGCCGCTTGTAAGCTGCCAGTCCACCTCTGTGTATGCATAACAAGATTTAACAAGATCCACTTGTAGTTTGAAGCAAAGCAAAAGTTACATTACTAAGAGGTGAAGTTTGAAAGCTTTTTATAACAGAACTTTATAGCATAACTTATTTTATTCTGTCATTTTATTTTATATGTTTAAAAATGAGGTGGCCCAATGGCTAGATAATTTTCTTTAGTTTTATCAATTTCCTTAATTATAAAATTATTTTATTTTATATGTGAATAGAAAAAAAAAGTTATTTTCTGTTGTTAACACTGTGATAGTTGTTGCATGTTTTTCCAGGATCCCCCCTTCAGCCCCTGTTTACCCCACTTGAGACCAATGTGTTGTCAACTGTCACAAGACGACATCGAGTCTACAGGCAGCTGGTAACGCTCCCATACATTATGGTGGTTATATCAATTCAATTTGCTACTAGCCAATGCTGGTACTGTATTAGACCACAGATTTGTTTTAAGATGCATACTAAATGTGTAAAATTGTTTAAGATTATAATTTTGTTAATACACAATAAACTTTTTAGTTTTATTATTATTTTTTATTTTATTTAACACCGCATCTTACTACTCGTTTGGGTTGTACGCTTAAGTACTAATTAAACTAATGAGTTGGGAAGGTTAAATTTAGAGGAAGTGAACCTGCATTTGTTTAGAGAGAGAGCGGAAAACCGCTTAGGAAAACTATCCCCAATTCACCCAGCCGAGATTCGAACCTTGACAGTCTAAGTTTTATTATTACATGTTTGCCTACTAAGCTAAAAGTGCGAAGTTTGCTAACAAATAGTTTGCTGATATGATCAACAGGTTCAGAAAGTGTATGCTAATTACCTCTAATAAAATCTTTTTTTTTTACAAGCTTACTTTTTTTGCTAAAAAAATTGTCTTATCATTTTATTTATATGGTGTGGTAAAATTGTTTGTTTTTATTATTACCATTCAAGAATGAATTTAGGGGAGATAAATGTAAGAGCGGTGAATTTTAATGTTTGAAAATGAATCTTCTCAAGAGTACTTTTGCACAATGATGAAACAAGAAAATAAACTTGACACTAAAATGATGACATTTGAGAAACTTATTGAAGAATTCAAACAATGCAAAATTTATTTTCAAAAGGCTCTGCAAGAAGAATTTAAGGAAGGTTTTAAAATTTTAAGGGTAAGTATACTTTAAAGAAGCTATATAAATATATATAGAGAGTTAGGAATAATCAACATAGTCCAAGCATTTAATTAATCTTGATAATAGCATGTCCATCCACTGAAAGAGTTAGTTTTCGACTCATTTCGTGATAAAGTCTGGGACTGAGAAACAAATTGAATATTTTGTTATAGGTATGTAGTAAATTTGGAAGAGGTCTGGTTATTGTTTTGGTGTGGTTTTTACACATGATTTTTGTTCCATTTTCGTATTGAGAAAAAACAAAAATGTCAGTCAGTTACCACTGTTGCCATAGTGAACATAACTTATTACTGTATAGATAATACTAAATGGTGGGATGATTAGATAGATAGCTTGATGATGAAAAAAAAATAGAAACTAAATTATAAATAAAAGTATCAGGGGTATAAACTCTGGATTTCACTACACATTTATGGGCAAATTCCCATTTTCTTAGCTGAGAGTGTATGCAGCTAGCTGTTGGGAGTGATCTAGTGTCATTAATAATTATTATGTATGATATTATAGTAAATTTAATTTGTTTTATTCTCTTTCAGAATCTAATTGAATTAAGCCAAAAATTGCGCACAAATGAATATAACATTACCACACTACTGAAATTGTTTCTGATGCTTTGAAACTGTGTGTGGATTTATTTGGAATCCTTGCTTATGCCAACTTACCACTAGATGCCCTCATGGTAGCATCAACTGCTCTTTGTCATGTGTTGTTGCTTGCATTGAAACCACAAAGGATTAATAAAATATTTAAATCGTGTTTCAAACTCGATGCTTACCACACATTTCTATTTATCAGATTTACAAAATACAAGTGTGTCAAATTAGTTGTTCAAAATGTTGAGTGTTTTCATCTGACTCTTTCTCATGGAATATTACAGTTGAATAGTACAGCAAACGTTTTTGAGGATCCAGATAATTTAAAGCATAATGTTTCTTCATTACTTTGTATTATTTTCAATGTTCTCAAACAATCGTGCAGAAAGTATTCCAAGTATACATTAATATCTTTTAAAACGCTAGTGTTATGGATATCAAAAATGATTGACTTTTTAGGTTCAAAGTATTGTTTAACAAAACATACTGTTCACGACATATTTACAATTGTGAATAGTAATTGGGAAAGTTCAATCAATAGTGTCCGAGAGCAGAACACGAAAATCTTACAGTTGCTTTTTTATATTAGTGATGAAATCCTCCAAGTAGGCAAGAATGAACAATATTTGGTACCATTCACTGCAAGCAATATTCTTTATATTGTGATGACAGAACAACCATGGGGGATGAAGAGTAAATATTTCATGCTAGAAATATTGTTACCAATGTATGGAGTTAAAAAGGTATGTAGTTCTTGGGTGGATAAGGAAATAAAATAATAGAAATAAGACATATACAGAGGAATTTATGTTCGACACCTTCGCTCATTAGATGCTATCTATACCTGATCAAAGGGTCTTAAGTTTCATTACTGGCATGATCAAAATATTTTTTTTATTTTTTTGTTAACCACATACTTTTTTGAGGATCTATTTATATCACAATATTTTTTTTAACAATCTATAACTTGTCTTTTAACCTTACTAATTTTATGCATCATCAAACAAAATATTTTTATCTTTTATGTGAAATACGATACTAATATTTGTAATAGTGAGTGGATGAGTATTAATTTTGAATAAATATGCTAGTAAATATATCTTTATAGAACATATGCATCAAAGGAATTGACATAAATATACTTATCTCCCAAAAAAACTAGAAATTATATTTATTACATAAAATTGTTTTGGTAAATAACTAGCTTATTTTCATCCCTAACAGTAGCAATGAAACCAGTGGGTAGGGGGCTCATTTACCCCCTCCCTGGAATAAGTTTGCCCCCACCTCACTCCCAAATACATTTCAAACCTTCTGATATATTCTCAAATAGGTAAAGAGAATACTTGTACCAAACTGCAAATAACTACTAAAGGCATTCATTGTTCAAAAATGTGCCCGGTAGGAGACCATTTCAAATAGAATCCAGATGCATATAATTATTTTTTTAATCCAGCTGAATAGTTCTCCATATACCTTCTAGAAGCAGCCAAATTTCAGGGGAAGAAACTTCAAATAGCTTAAAAAATTAGTGAGGAGAACAGCTAAATAACTTTTGATAGACACATCACCAACATGTTGCAAAAAAAAATCAAATATAACTTACCCCACTCCCGCCCCTTCCTACTTAAATAAGGTTCAATCACCAATGATCCCTAATATGATGAATAATAATTAAAATGTTTCAATTAAATTAAGATAAAATGTTTATTAAAAGTGAATATCTTATATTTTATTTAAATGGAAAAATATTAAGACATCTTTTGAAAGATTTCATATAATACAGTTAACACACTATTTTTGCAAGTCCACACAGTATATTGAATGGATTGTGAAGCATAAGTTCTGTGATTGAAAGTTATATTAACCAAACATCTGTTTTTCTTTTTTTTTTAACTCTTTGAATGTGTCTTCTTTTAAAGGTCAGTATTTATTTATAGACAAATTTACTTTTCAGGCCCTAGAAGACTTCCCCCTTTTGACAAAAGGACTAGTGTGGAGTTTGTCATGTAGCCATCTTGTTTCAGCAGGCACTTTGGCCTACAGATCTTGTCTTAAAGACATAGATGAAAGTGATTGGATGCTTTTTTTATGCCCGCCATTGAAGTAGTTGTTACCACAGAAAACAATAATGATATTAGGTAATTAATACTTTTTCAACATTTATCTTGAAGAATGAGAATGTGTGGAAAACTGAAGTAAACTTTGTTTATTCTCGTTGTTTGATTAAACAAACCTAGGAGATTAAAGCTGTAACTTATGTTGGACTTAAAACCACTGTGGAACTCTTCTATTAACATGTTTAGTTTCAAGACAGAGTGTAAATATGGCTATGTACAAACAAAACTTTATTTGTGCATTTTAATTACATTTCTTATTTAAAATCTTAGTCATAACATTATGTTTACCTGACCCGCTTCAGTGGCCAAACGTCTAAGGTGTCACTCTCGTGTTAGACTGGCCTGCTGATGATGGGGAGGTTGGAATTTGAATTCCGGTCGGTTTTACTGAGTGGGTTTTACCTAAATAGTTCACCCCTCTACTTCCACGCAAATGCTGGTAGATTACATTTATAATACTTCCTTTCTCATCCCTACCTTATTAGCATAATCAACATATATGTATAACCTTGCCAGGTAACAAGGCGCATTGATAAAAAAAACTGTTTCCTTCCTGTTATATATAGATGTAGTAACTACACTAATGAGTTATGGATAGGGAAGGTTGAATTTAGGGAAAGTTCACCCACATTTGCATGGAGGGAGAGTGGAAAATAATTTAGGGAAAACCATCCTTAGTACACCCGACCAGGATTCAAACTTCCATATGTCATCAGCAGTCTATTCAAACACAAGAGTGACGCCTTAGACTATGCAGCCACCAAAGCAGGTCTCAGTTTATTAAAATGCCTCCATCTACCTCTTTCCTTCCACATTGCTTCCTGCTTTATTTGCTTCTATTCTTCTCACTTGCACTCTTGCTTATATCTGCTCCTCTCATCTCTATCTTTCTCCTTGGAATTCTTTCCTTTTTGTTTCTCATTACATGACCATACCATCTCACCCTTGCTTCCTCTACTATCTCATTTACTGCCTGTATCATAACTCTTACCCAGAAAACTTCATTATTAATCCTGTTTCACCTCATGACAGCTAACATGCTTCTCAAAAAACTTAATTCCCATGGCCTCCACTTTCCTGATCTTTCTTACATCCAATGTCCATGACTCTGCTGATTATGTAACCAACTATGGGTACAAAGTATGTCTTTAGTAGTATCGTGAAATGTGAATTAATCTTCTATCCTTTCCTTTCTTTAGTGTGCAAGAGAAAAATTTGTTTGATTACTGGATTCTCCCTACGCTGAAGAAATTTCCTTCACTATTGATGAAAATTATTGTGTACATTAACAAGGTATCTGACTTTTCAAAGCCTTCTTGCAGTTTGTTATTTTGTATTATCAGTTTGGTGAGGCTTGGGCGGAAGAAGGGCATTATTTTAAGTTTATGGCAGCCTGAAATGTTGCTTGATACATCATTTGACTTGGAATACCTAACAAACATAGCACTTCAACATCCCAGTGAGATTATTAGGAGTCAGTGTTTCTCTATGATTTGTAGCACGTCAAAAACCTCTGCAACACCAACCACGGCAGAGTTTTTAATGATAAGTTTGTTCTTGATTGAGAATGTGAATACAGATAATGCAGCCTTCAGACAAATCATCTTTAATTCATTTGTTTTATTTCTAGTAAGAATACGTGAGTCCTGCTATAAAGAATTAAAGAAAAGCAAATATACCGTGTTGAATACAATTAAAATGGAAGAAACTAACCAGCCTCTCTCTTTAAATGGTCACAAGTGTTCCACTTTGCTTTACAAAAGTTTGGTCAATAATTTTATATTCACAGACACACAAATGCATTCAGAATCGGCATTTACAAAAACCGTTTATTTTCTCGAATGGCTTTATTATTTTATTACCTTAAACCTTGAGCCAGGGTCAAACTATCAAAGAAAGATTTTATCCCTTCAACTTTGTGAAAGTGTGTTGATGTATTTAGGAAGCGTTGGTGAACACAATCAGAAAACAAGTATGTTCAATCAGAAAAAATTAAGTCCTACTGAAGGCTTTGCAGTAATGAAGTGTATTATAGAATGTGAAAAGTGGCATTTCACTTCTGAAGAAAGTCGTAAAATGTTGTTGGTCTGTGTAGAGGACTCAACAGACGACATAAGGGAGACAGCCGCGCGCATACTGATAAATTTTTTTAACTTTAGAGAAAATGTTAATGAGGGAAAGAAATTATTCAGGAAAGCATTATATCTTTGTAAGAGTTCAAAGTTTTATACAGCAGAAAGTGGTGCATTGTTGATCAAAATTATCAATGCATGGATTTACGGAATACAGAAAAACAATGCCGATAAGAAATTAGAAATTAGAGAATTAATATCTTACATTTATCTGAATAGCGAAATTGGAATTCATTTGGACCTATATGAAAACAATCCTTTGTCAAATGAACAAAAAGGCCATTTTGAAATTGAAGAATTCAGTGAAATTTCTAGTAGTGATGAGGATTACTCGGATACCCCAAACCAATTTAATAATATCGTATTAGATGCACAAAAAAAACTATTAATAGGTTTGAGAATAAATCCAGACACATTTCAGGACGATTTGTATGAACACAGCTCTAGCTCTCTGTTTCCTTGGAACATAAACAAAAGTGAACTTCAGTATGACAAATATATACCTATTTCAGAACAAAATAATACAAAATCTAGGAAAAAACGTCACACTATTAATGAGACTATAAAAATGGTATACAAGACCAGTGATGAGACAATGAAAATAAGTCTCAAAAGCAGGCCAAGAACATTTGAAGGGTTGGTAGTTGAAGATATAAAAGAACTTGAGAAAATAAGTGGCTCTCAAATACCTGACCGCATGAAGTCGTTTGAAGGTTTATGTGTTGTCAACCCAAAAGATGGATTAGTTGGCCCAAATATTATGAAAGCTGTTATCAGTTCACCCGAATATAAAACAAATAAGCCTTCAACCTCCTCATATGCGGGTGGTAAAAAGTTTGTTAAAACACAGAAAATAAGCCAAAGCACGCCAGCTTATCAAACAATTCATAAGCACTTTGCATCTATTAAGTTTGGTCCATTGGCAAGCCAAACTGATATCAATGAAAATGGTAGAAAGATGTCCTTTATTATGCAACCACAAAAATGTGCAGAATATTTGGAAACATTAACACCCCTTCATTTCCAAACACATGGTAGTGACAACACAATATATTCTTCAAGAAAATCACCCAATTACATCTCTGACTCAGGTCGACCATGCACTTTGTCAGGACTATTGTTGTGTTGTGCCGAGTGGCAAGCACAGCTTTTACAGCAAGACCTGTGGCAAGCTGCATCATCAGGAGCCCCCTTACATGGACTTCTGACGGCACTCTCTCTTGTAGCTGCACATCCTACGGGTGCAGAGATTAGTATTCTGAATTCTGCTGAAGTGGAGAGGCTGGTTTGCCTCATGGAGCGTGTTGTGGCACATTTATTGAGTGTACTAGCTTCAAAGGCCAACAATATCACAAGTGAGTTTCTTTCTTGTTTTCAGTTTATGTTTCATTTTGTGTCATTTATAAAAACATATAATTAGTATGGATGCTAAAAACACTTAATGTTTATTTAAAACCTTTAGTACTGTTTTTATGTGTAGAACCTGAAGGTAGTAAAATGCAGTTCTTAATCATAATAATATTAAAAATACTGGTTTTAGATTTTTTAAATGCCTTAGCTATAATCGCCTATGACTTAATGACTCTTCTTATTGTAATTGATACATCTCCACTTAAAGACCTCAACGGAGATACAGCCACATTCCCTTTATGGATAGCCTCAAAAGTTGTACTTTGGACTAGCCCTTTTGTGCTCTCAGCCATGGCAAGATCCATATACACAAGTTTTGTATTCAATAAAGGTGTTACATTTCACTTAGTGAGCTGCACATGTATATTAATGTCAGTGCGGTGGTTTTTTTTTTTTAGATTTTGCACCATCATTTGCTGAGATGGCTGAAGCAATTGACAGTACATTTTGTGACATTTTGAGTAGAGATGAAGAGGAAGTGATGGATATTACCCCAGCTCACCAGCTAGTTATCAACTGTATCTGGTTCAATCTCAAGGTCAACAAAATATCCATGGTTAATTTAGTAAATGTTTTACAATGGAGAAAGAACCAAGTGTCTTAGTTTAGCTCAAAAGTGCTTGCTTGATATTCAACATATTCCAAGATGTTTATAGGGTACTGCTGGAATTTCTTAGGAAAAAATAATTACTTCTCTTTTAATTGCTTTGAATTAGTTTGGTTACTTTTGTATTTTATTTATGTTTTTTTAACATATCATTAACTTTTGTTCCTTTACATTTAGGCATGTTGCAATTTGTCGAGTGAGCTGGCTAGTATTGAAAGCACAGCGTCTGATATTGCAGAACGCTGCGGTTTGCTTATCGTAAGAGTTCTCAAACAATGCCGACACAAAGGTGTAATCGAGTCAGCCGGAATGTCTTTGTCAAATTTGATCAAAATGATGACTTCCAACAAATGCATGCGTGCATGTCATGACCTTCCTGAAAGAATACTGACAGAATTTTTGGATGTCTTGCAAGAAGGTAGCAGTGCTGCTTCAGTCACAAGAAGATGTGCTGGATTGGCAATATTAGTGCACAAAATTGTGGCCAGTGACAAACAGAAAAATAGGGTAAGTGATAAGCTAATTTTAGGAGTTTTTTTTATAGACCCAAACTACTATATTTATAACATAAAACTATTAATAAAACATATTTAAAGTAAACATGTGGTAACGAATATATATAATTCCTTATTTGGAAAGTTCATACCAAACCTTATATAGTACATCTCAATGTCAATTACAAATTTAAACTTTTTACCAAACATGATATTTAATTACATCCATGTGTTCATTTTTATTTTGTTGTAAAACTTTCTTAGCCATTGCTTCACTTGTGTGTATCACGTCTGCTGAAAATCGCCACAGATCCTGTGAGATTGTATAGCTCAGATACATCTGACTTGCCATCAACACAGGCTCTTCATTTCCTGTGTGTGTTAGTACAAGACTCGGCTCTTTGTCAATATGTTGCTGCGTACATGAGCGATATCACTCAACTGTGCTTTAAAAAACTCTCCTCAAACATATGGACTGTCAGGTAAGTCGTCATATAATGGTACTGCAATTTTAAATATGTCTTTGCTATTATAAGGCAGTGTTAAAACTTAACGTGTAATTTTTATAATAAAGTGAGTGTTTTGTTGATCTGATTTTATGTATTTCCATTCAATGTTATTAATAATATAAATATTTAACTATGCTCTCTATGTATGAATTAAAATCCAGCACACAGCTACTATCATTTCATATACATTTGTCAAAAAACTAAAGCTAAATAATATTTATTTACTTTTCAGAAATGCAGCACTACAATTGTTTGGTGCACTGGTACCTAAACTAGTAGGTGAGAAAAAAAATAATGATGAAAACATGATAGGTGGAAACAATGTTACTGTAGAGGAATTCTTTTATCACTATCCAACATTGGTTGAATTATTTTTGGCAAAATTACAAAGTGTTTCAACATCCATGGATTTATTGCAACATTCTGCCCTAGTTCCAATGCTTTATCTTCTCTCAAAGCTGTCAGTTGGAGTACAAGCGTTTTTTACTCAAGAATGTTGTGAAAACGTGAAAGAATTAAGAAAATATTTCATGACCTTGACATCAAGCAAGATTATTGCTGTGCGTAAGCTGTCAGCTAAGGCTTATGTAAATTTTACTCCATTTTCTAATATATCTGGAAACATGGAAAATATTTTGGATGACATGAAAAATCTTGACAAGAAGTTTGACTACATAAGGTGCATAAATACACGAACTCATGAACACTATGGTTATCCTCCGAGGCTAGTATTAGATTTTGATGACACCATTTATACAGTCCCTGAGAATGAACTTCATGGTGTCTTGACTATATTGTTATACCAACAAGAAAGGTTGGAAAATGAATCTGTGGAGATGTCAAACTTGACATCACACTTATCTGAAAGGTTAATTGGTAAAATTTCTGAAATGCGCTTTCTCTCTTTCCTTCAAATCGATGCCATAACTTATTACAACAGGGCATTAGTAAATGAATTATACTTGAAAGTGTGCAGCCATATCGAAGCTCCTGTGTATGACGCTGCCATTGAAGTGTTATCTCTGCATGAAATATTAGTAAACAAATATGAGACGAGCGAACTTAAACTTGATGAAATTGGCTGTGTTACCATACCTTGTGTAGGTTTATCTGTTTGGGCAAAGACTTTTGTAGAGATTCTTCTGTATAATTGTTCTCAATATCAGCTTGAAGAAGCATTAATTGCCATTTTCAAAATGAGTCAAAAGTTTCCCAATTATACAGAGGCTGCTCTTGAAGCTGCAAAATATAGACTTAAGAAAGAAACACACATTGTTTTTGCAGATGTGAAAACTAAACTTCTTTGTTCCTTCATAACAACACTCGTGCATTCCACATATATTTTTCATCAAATTATATTTCATATCCTAGATACAATGCTGTTTCTGTTGAAGGAAGGCAGTTTAATATACGAAACCATAGCCGTACATGATGACTTTCAATTTATTATTAAAGCATTTCAAGAAAAATCCCTTAGTAAAGTATTTAAAACAAACAGTTATATTTCTCTTCCAGTCATGTGTGGCCTTGTAGCAATACATATTCAGCATTCATACAATGCCAGCAGTACTGAAGAAAAAATCACTTTGTTTCTCAAGGTGGTACAAGTTTTAAGTGAAAGCTGTAATCCACAATCAGTCCATGAGGACTTCAGACTTAGTGCATCAGTTTCTCTACAGCTGTTGGCTCTTACTCTTAAAGTAATTATTGCATACCGCTCATTTCTTGTTTCTAATAAGTGCTTGGATGTAATTGGTAGAACAATAGTAAATTCAGCACTAACACTGCTTCAAGATGAAAGTACATGTGTACGTAATGAAGCAGCAAAGTTTGTCGCTATATACAATTCCTATAGCAATATTTCTACAACTGAATATAGAATGTTAAGCTCTAGTAACTGCATTAAAATGATTCTTGAGGTAGATTTTTTACTGACATTGCTTCAAGACAAGTTGCATTGCCTTTTTATGGGAATCACTATCTTGTTTAAAAGATTTAGAAAATATTCACATAAGATTTATAGATGTGCAACATATGGAAGATATCACAAATCCATTTGATTATGGAGTAAGGAATATATATGCAGAAGAAACCAAAGTGATTGATTTGTTCGCCCAAAGTCTCTTAACATTTGTACAGTCAAGCAAGAATTCTGAACTTATTGAATTGAAGAAGTTGGCATCTGTAAGAGCAGAGTCATATGACACCGACATTGAGTATGTGCTCCAACTGCTTGGAAAGGAATTTGATCAAGGTTTGTTGTTTCTTTACTCATTCATCTTCAAACATGAGTTCATAATTAACTTACCCACACACACATTTATATTGGATTAAAAAAATCAATATTTATGACTCATTTAATTAGTTTTTTCAATATAATACTTTAAACAAAAGTGCTCAAATGAGGTGTGAGGACAAGAACCCGCTTCATTATCCAAATGGTCTAAAGCATCACTCTCTTATTAGGCTGGCCTACTGATGACGGAAAGATCAGGGTTTGAATCCTGGCTGGGTCTACTGAGGGTAGTTTATCCTAAATTATTTCTCACTCTCCCTCCATACAAATGAAGGTAAACTACCTCTAAAATTCTTCCTCCCTCGTCCCTACTTATATGTGTATTACCTGAACAGGTAATAAGATGCGGGGATTAGGAAAAATGACAAACTATGTATGCAGTCTGAAGAATCAAATTGTTTTAGTTGGCACTTTGCTCCAGTGAGATACTTTTGAAGCTATCTATATTATAGTTGGGGGTTTGGAGCATATTCTGACACCTCATAATAGACTAGACTAATGGTGATGGGAAGATGTAGGTTTGAACCTCATCACATGTACTAAGGGTGGTTCTCCCTAAGCGATGCTGTGCACAAAATAATTTAAATAAGTAAGTTATTTAGTAGTTTTTTTTATGTACAAGCTGTTCCTTGGTTAAACAGCCTAACTTTGGAAAGTGTTTGGGGATCAAAAAGATAGCTCAAAATGACCTTTGGAGATTTGCTTGTTTTTGTTTATCTTTTGAAGCAAAAAATTTATAAAATAAAATAAATTATTCAATTTATTTGGTTCAAATGGCTGACTGACACGTGTGTCTGTTGTTTCTTTGCACACTTGGACTATACTTTCTTGTAATGATTGAAGGTATTTAACAAGCACTTCATATACCTTATGTTTGAGAGTGCTAAACATAAAAAAAAATCCAATGGCTTTAAATCAGGTCCGGCATGACCAAGTCATCTAGCAGGAAAATGAGTACTAAGCTTCTGCTGAGGATCTCTGACGGCTGAGAATGTCTTTCATATGACTGAGTAAAATTCCCATTTCTGAACTAAATCTTTGGATACTTGTTCTTCTTTCATTCTGCAGCAATGCAAGAACTCAGATCAGCTAGGGAACTAATATTAAATGACTCAGTTTCCCTCAATCATTGAAATGTTAAAGGGGAACATTGACCTGTGAGGCAATCTTCTGTTTGTAAATTGTGTGGCATATTCACAGCAAGCAGCATTAGCATTTATGTTGCAAAACCCGTACACAAATACCTATCGGCATATTCATGAGCTATAAACGAACTAAACAAACTAACAATTATTTGGTAGGAATAAATTGAGTGTTTCTGGTGCAAAGAAGCCTGTTAATAGCCTTTGATCTTCAAAACAAATATATTTGACTGGGAATTACTACTAAAGTAGAAAACACTAAATAAGAGAGCATATAACCCAATTGGGTAGTACGATGGGGTGCTAGTAAATATTTTTTTTTTAAATGTGTTTAGTTTTTTGCTGTTTGCTCGAAAAGGAAGCAAAAATGATCAACTCTCTCAAGAACATTGTAAGTTAGTTTTTTGATCCCTTAACTCTTACCAATGTTTAGCTGTAACCTGGTACAAATTGTATTAAATTGCCTGCATCGGTAAACACAAAAATTATGTCAGGCTCATCTAGTTTTGTTTACTAACAATTAGGTCAGGGTTTGATTCTCGCTGGATATGCAAGTGGTGAGTTTTTACTAGCTGGTTTCTCTCTATCCCATTATCAAAATTAAATACAGATAATATGACATAAATACTTAGCAAACACAATAAATTTTTATTATATGCCTATTTAATTCTCTTTTTAAACTATCGCTGGAATCAAAAAGATGAATTTAAACTAGATGCTTGCAGCATAACATTATGTTAAAGTTATGGTAAATTATACTATTTTTTATATTTCCTCTTTTTAACAATGTGAACTAATCTAAAACAATTTGCTTTTGTATATTCCAGATGACTGTACACACATACCATCTTCAATGCTAACAACTTCCTAAGTGTGGTGTTAAAGAAACTTAAGTATCAATTATTACTCATGTTTCGATTAAAAGTTTTCAGTTCTTATCAAATGGTATCCTTATGTAAAAAAATTGGATTTTAACATTTGTGAGTGTAGTATGTATTTTTAGGAATAACATGAACCCAAACATTTATGAAAACGATAGAAATTTATATTTTTCTAACGCTTCTGCTGTGATGAGAAAATTATTGTATTTTGTAATAAAAGGTTGTATTTTGTAAAAAAAAAATAATTTATATTTAATGTTTCATAATTGTCTAACAAAGATTTTGATTTGCAAATGACAGAATACGCTATTTAAATGTTATTTGAAATAAAGTTTAGTGTTCAAGTTACCAATGACTTTTCTTATGTGATAACATAATTCCTATGATCATGATAATTTAACTAAAAAAACAGTGCAGCTACCTGGCAATACAATGAAACAAGATTAAATTTAGCATAAGTTTCAAATTACTTTAACTTAGACTGGTATAATAATCAAGATAACATTTGTGCCTATATTTAATTTTAATGCATACCCATTTACACATATTAATGATATTTAATTAAATTAGTTTTAGGATATGTGCACAATCCATAAAATGGTAACAAGATTTTGATAGGTAGGTACAAATTCCTATTAAAAAGCATTATATAATTATAATTTTGTCCTAATAGAGTTATGGTACAAAAAAGTGTACAAACAAATGATTTCTAAGGGAGATAACAAAAAAAAAGAGTTCATTGTTCCTTTATAAATTCGATGTATTGGGGAGGAAGTGTAAAATGTGTGATCCCAGTGCTTTAAAATCTTGTAAGTAATTGGAAGTACCCTGCTCTAAGAAATTAGATAAATAATAAGCTTGGAAAAACATGAAGAGAAAAAAATAGTAAAGATACATTTAGATCCATGATTATTAATTAAAAAATTTACCAAAATTGATATTTGAAATTTGCTTTTATAATGAATGACATCACTTATTAATTGTAATAAATGATAAGATAAAATTTATTATCGTTTGATTGGTGAAATACATTTGATAATAGAAATTAAAATAAATCATTTAATTTGTATATATTTTTTTTAAATTACATAACATCGCCAGTCAAATTTGAAATATCATCCAGATGTATTGATACAATATGTCGACCAGGAACCATCACAAGACCCAATACTCGTGGTTCTTCTATACTTCCACAGTCTGAAATTAATAACTCCACTGTTAATCCGACATTTCATATACACAATTTACAAGAATTATTTCTAATTTGTAATTGTTTGAGACAAGTGTAAAAACAATTTAGTTTTGTATAGGTAAAGCAATGGCAATAGTTAACTCCAAATTAAAAGTATCAGTTGACAAAGTAAAATGAAAATGTTTACCTGGTATTATAGTAAAGTCAGTGGTGTAACAAAGGGAGTCAGGGGTATACACCAGGTACCGTTGTTCAAGGGGTGTCATAGAGTTGTAAAAAAAAACAGGAACATGAATATAGTGGCAACGAGCACTGAAAAGGCAGGGACATTTTCCCACTACTTTAACTGATTTTGACTATGTTTGATATGAAGTTTGTTACATTGCTGCCTTTTTAAAGGAGTGGTTTTGCAGTCATGTTTTTATTTTAGATTTTTACCAAGCTTATTATAAAAATGTTGTTACACCCAGTACGGGTGCCAAAATAAAGACCCTTGCTACACCACTAAAAGTAGTTTGGAAATAGAAAGCTGAACTGATTACTCACATTATTAGCAAAGTGAAAATGGGCCACACGTTTTGTAATAATTATTTATAAATTCAAACATTATAACCGAATTAATCTATAAATTTTAGAAAGTGAAATCTTACCTTCAGGTTTCAAGTATTCACAACAAGTTGATAGGATAATGTTTCCATCTCTGTCTGTGCAGACAAAAACCCCGACTAAAACTCGACCATCTGTCATTTCTATTTTCAGATTTTTGTTCAACCAACTGTGTAATTTTTGTTTGCCAGAAGTTTCATTTTCTGAGTGAATCTGTGTCTAATAAAAAAATATATTAATCTGCAGGCATACACCTCATTTAGTAGGTCTACAAATCACACACTAAAGTTTCTCCAATTATTTAGGTATTATCATCAAAATGATTTACTTGCAAATGGCTTACTTATAGTTTGAATACATGTAGTAGAATTTTTACTGTGGAAATAAGCATTTGTGTTTCTTTTACATGTGCTGTAGCATAATAACTGGCATAGATATGGAAGGTAGAATTTAGAGGAAAAGTACATTATGGTTTGATTTTGGTATGAAGAACAGTAAAATTTAGTTACGAAAACAATTTTAATATATTCATACATCAAGTCATGTTATCTGTAGCTGTCATTTTTAATATATATTATCAATACCTATAGAATAACACAAATAGTAAAGTAAAATGTTATCAATGTTGGCCACAAATAAATATGTTTGAATTTTCTCAGCTGTTCTTCCAACCAAAATCAGGATAGGGTAGACTGGGGTTAACTGAGCCAGTCATATTAAATTAGTGATATAGGAATGTTAGTGTATTAAAAGGTACTTTAATATGTTATGTTATTATTATTCTGATTATTATTATAATTTAATATGGTAGATTTGTTTGTTTATATATTCTGGTAATATACATTTAATGAATAAGGTAGGTTGAGAGTATTATATTATGCACGCTTTTTATTTTTTCTGACTTATAAACTATATTACTCAATATGGTTATGTCTGACAATGCTAGGACAACCCAAAAATTAAAAATACATGTGGGGTTAAGTGAGCCAGCATGTGTTGGGGCTACCTGGGCCACGGCTCAGTTAACTCGCCATAAATTGCAGCCATTGAACATGAGTGTTTTTGCTCCATTCAAAAAGTATTATAATGTTGCATGCGATAATTAGATGTCAAACAATCCAAGGTGACCAATAACTATTTATGATGTCAGGAGCCTCATTGGAGAAGCATTTCCTTTAGAATTTAAATCAAAGAATATTTTCAGTAGATTTAAAACTATTGAAATAGAACCATTTAACAGCACAATTTTTTTTCACCTAAAGATTTCTTGACTGCCTATGTGACTGATAGGCCTGATCCTGAACACGGTTCTTATTCTTCCAAGGAGGTTCCTGCATCTTCATCAGGGACATCATCTAATCCAGATGTCTATTCCAAAGATTTTACCAGAGAACTTTCAATAAATCACATTTCTAAGCAAAGCCCAGTGGAAACACTTGCAAGTAAAAATTCAGCTGTATCCTCAAAAATTGTAACTCCAGAAAAGGTTGGCCCCCACCCTAAAGCTCCTCCTAGAAAAACCATTGGCACTGCGCAAAGAACTGGAAAGTCATCAGTTCTGACCGACAAACCTGTGAAAACAGTTTTATAAGAGAAGGCCAAAATTGTTGCTGAAAAAAAAAAAGCAAAGCAGAATTTGCTGAACAGAAACAGTTGAGAAAATCAAAAAAGTGAAAACTAAAGATAAAACACTTTGAAGTATCATCATGTTCTGACTCGGAGGAACTTCCTGATGAATCCAGTTCAGATTATTCAATACAATTATTAAGTCAGAAAGAAGATCTACTTAAAAATTCTTTCTCTGTTGAATCCTTTGTATTGGTAGAGGTTTGTGGGAAAACTAAATCAACATTTAGGTATTACATTTGTGAAATTACAAATATTGATGAAGATGGAGTTGAAGGAATATTTTTAAAAAGACTACCTGCAACAATGAAATCTATGAGAACAGAAGAATCATAATTTGTTTACAAAAATGACATTGTAATGATGCTGCCTGCTCCTGTAAAAGCAAGTTCAGCAAGATATGCCCATTTGGTATCTTTTCCTATAGATTTGATTGACTACAGCATTCACTAAAAAAAATGAGCCTTAGGTAGCATAATTTAATTTAAGTCCAGACTTTTTTTTTAATCAGTATATTCATCTGACCATAAAGACCATATTTAAGGTAGCTACTTAAGTTATATTAATATCTTTAAAAAATTTCTTTGAAAGATAAATACAACTCACAGGTATAGTTTTAGTAAGAATAATTGTATGGATCACATAACCTGTCATGGCTCACTTAACCTGCCTTTGGAGTTAACTGGACCAAAATTTCTTAACATAGATTTTAATTCAATCTTATTAAACCATTAGTACTAAATCATTTAAACTTTGGGATTATAATCCTCAATGTTCTTTAAAACTGGTTACATTTTTAGAATTGATCTCAGTCTTAAGACCAAAAATACAAAAAATAATATATAAAAAATGGCCCAGTTAACCCCAGTCTCCTCTATAGCTAGATTTATGTGGAGGGAGTAGAAAACTATTTAGGAAAAACTACCTCAATCCATTCAGTTAGCTTTCAAACTCAGACTTTAACATCGGCAAACCTGACCAAATAAGATTGACACCTTAGTTTGCATGACCATTGTATGTTCAATTACAAAAAAAATATACTATCCAACCACTGTTATTGCTGTAGGATGTCAATTTTACTGAAATATAACAATGACTAATCTAGAATACATTTCACTAAATTATTGTTGATGGACTTTAAAGTAATGGCCAGGAAAGCTTAACCATTATGGCAAGTGTAGCATTTATTTGGGATATATGCTCCAAAAAAGGTTTAATACAAGAAAACTCACCAAAGTGCCCAACTATTGCTGCGCCAACTTACTGTTTCCCACTCACAAAAAAGACAACAACTTGCCACTACCAAAATATCGATCAATTGTACGAGGAAAAATCTTGGACTTGTAAAGTGTTCTATTCCTCGGGGTGGGGTGTGGATAATGTGTGTGACGCGCCTGCGCAAAATGGATTGTTATGCCAGAGTTAATTGGTCTACGTAAACTCTACCAGCTCCGCGTGTGTTGACCTTGATATTCTAACCCCTCCCTCTCGTCATTTTGTCGTGTTGACCGATGTTTTGTATTTACCTTTCTCTCCCCCCTCTTGAGCTTGTATAATCATATAAATACTGGTGTTGTTCAACATGGACGGTACTTCTTGACAGGGCTGTCCTCTAGGACACACCTTGGGTGTCCAGGAAATATTCGCAAGGTAAAGAATCTCTCTTCGACGAGATATAGACGTTATTATGGAAAACATTTCGGACTTAAAATATATTTCTTCTTCATATTTAACTTGTAATAATGTCAAAAACTTGGGACTTATAAAAATATCTAACATTTTGGACTTAGAATATTTTCTTGGTATTTAACTTGTAATAATGTCAAAACTTTGGACTTATAAATATGTCAAACATTTTGAACTTAGAATCTTTTTGTCGTATTTAATTCATAAATATGTAGAACGTTTTGGACTTAGATAAATATGTCAAAAATATTGAACTTAGAATCTTTTCTTCATATCTAACTTGTAATTATTTCAAAATATTGGACCTAGATAAATATGTCAAAACCTATTGAACTTAGAATCTTTTCTTCATATCTAATTTATAATTATGCCAAAATATTTGGACTTAGATAAATATGTCAAACATTTTGAACTTAGAATCTTTTTCGTCGTATTCGACTTATAAATATGCCTAACGTATTGGACTTAGAACTTTAGCAGCACTATAAATGTTGGAGTCTATTCTGGACTTGGAATATTTTACCTTACCAGGAATCATTTGTTAACTAATAAATGTTTGTTTTGCATCGCCAATATGGCGTCTATACTAATTGTTTTGTAGGGAATATTTTTCTTTGCGCGACTGATATAACAGGGATATCTGTGGGTAATTGTTTATATCAAAATTGCCCATCAGGCAGTGGGAAGTTTTTATATTGTAAATGTAAAGTTATAAATATTTTGGTATGATCCCTTTTTTAAACTGAATGGCCCATACGGCAATAGTTTTGTATTATCGTTACGTAAGGAGCATTTTTTGTCTGCATAGCCAGATTTTGTATTGGAATATTGTCGTCATTTAACTCATTAGCCTTGCGGGCTTATAAGGTTCATCATTCATTGTTGTCAATTACGATATTATGATCGTATGCTAAAGGTTACATAAATTGTAAGTAATTCAAGATTGTACAACCAAATTACGTATTTCTATACTATGTTCAAGTTTATTTCTCTCAACCAATAAAACTACAAATTGTTATCAATGACATATAGTCTTCTAAATCAATGTTTCCTGCTTTATCCTTCACCTCTCCTGTTGTTATGAACATCAACATAATTGAGGTGTGAGTTCGTGGAGAATATAAGTAAATGGGCCCGTGGTCGGCCTATTTACTTTTGTTTGTATCCTCACAGCCCTCTGCAATTATTGTATTTCTTATGTTATTTCTTATTGTCCGTTGTGTGCCAGCCTTATTCTTCGGGAAAGAGTAAGGGCGGTGTTACACAAGCAAGAAGATTCAACTTTTGTATTCAAAAATTAACCATCTAATAAACAATAATAAATCAAGGCCCCCATCGCCCGGCTTAACATAGTTTTGTTTATTTATTATTGACTTTATTTGATAAAAGTGAATCAGTAATCCTTTTTGTATATTTTATGTTTCCTCTTTTAGGGAAGTTTTATTACGAGTTTCACATTCCCTCTTGGTGAGTTTCAAAAAAATGAAACCTAGGTCGGGGAATTGGGTGCTAATCAGGGCTGCCCTCAAGGGTGCGCAAAGGTGTGGTGGCCGCATAGGGCCCTGTGCTTGCTTAGGTGATGGGAAAAAAACAATCAGGGTAAGAAATTGTTGCTTGCACAGTCATGTAATGGTCTTCCTGTACAGGTGATCTAGGAAATATTGTCAAAGTGTAAAAACAATATAAACACACTCAAGTGGTTTGATTTCGGGTGACACGAGTTCTCCGATTTAACTCCGGCAATATGCATTTGTCTGTTTGTGGTGGAGATGTATCAAAATAACTTTTGAATGCATTAATCTATTTAATCCAAATTTAGAAGAGTTGTTCTTTATAACTTTATAATCAAGTTTTTTGGGGGAAAGATCATACAAAGGGTTAGGATAAATTAACCCTTGTATGTATAAAAAGACCACTTCTAGCATTAATTATATGTGTATACCTTTTAGGCCATTTCCTGACCTTAAATATGGCTTGAGATGGGTATTTAAAGCAAACTTGTGGGATATTTTTATTAAACTTTTTTAGGTTTTATTGGGGGTGGAAGTGGGGAGGGGTGTCTCACGAGGCAGATAACTGGTGGCCTGAAGTTTGCCCAGGGTACCTTGTCTGCTAAAGGCGGCCCTTGTGATTATGATAAATTTTCTTCCAGGGGTAGCCATTATTTCTATGTGAAGCGGCAGCAATGTAAAGATTAACTTTAAAAAAAGCCATATTGTGTTTGTTGAGACCTTTTATTTGTTTCTATATCTATTTTCATCTATTTTCTGTTTCTTCTTGCACACATAACAATAAAGGCCTACCATTGTTTATGTTTCTTTGCCAATCAATTTAAGGTGACTCGTTTCGGTGGCCGAGATATCAAGGTTTGAATCTCGGTTATATATACCGAGGCTGGCTTTTCCTAAATAGTTTCCAACCCTCTCTCCATGCAAATGCGGGTACGCTTCCTGTAAATTCAAACTTCGTCTCTAACACATTACTAAATATAAAATAACCCCAAACGGGTAGGAAGACGCGGTGCTGCAAATAATATTGAGTAAATATACCCGCATCTATATGAAGGGAGAGAGTGAAGCAATTTAAGGAAAAAATAACCGTGGTATCGATCTCGTCTTACGAACTACAGAGCTTACATTTATAAAGAGTATGTTGACAAGGGTTTAGACCTAATTAATGGTTGAAGTTAAATTATCTGGGTTAGCCTGTATTAAATAAAATACTAAGATTTCACTCACATTTTTTTTAACAGATTCACTTGATTTGTCAACTTCATTATTTTCCAAAAGAGAAGGCCCGTGCATTTTATTTGTTTATAGTTCACGAATTACCGAAACATTGTTTATGTTTTAACCATCGGTAAATCGAGACTAAAACAAAGAACGAAACTTTATAGTTCGCGAACTATAAAGTCAAATTGACTGCAGACTCTGTTCCGTTCCTCTAGCTGAAATGAACTAGTTGGCGAACACGGCAGTATTGCCAACGCTATAGTCTCTAGCGATAGTACATAGCTCTGAAATGGATTGTATTTTTAACGGTAGGATACTACGTTCTGACACTATATTGATAAACCCACTGAGTTTCATAAGAAATAGGAATTGATGTAAAATTTGTTACTTTATAGCAGGGTTACAGGATATCACTTTTAGAAAATATCCTAAAATTGAATTGTACAGGTGCTGAAATTATATCAAAAGTAGTATCCAGATCGGACAGGTAGCAATGCTGGATCAAAGGGTTGACACTGGGATAGTGATTGTATGATGTTTCTTCCATCCCCTTTTTTCCAAACAAACTCTTTTTAGTGTTGTCAGTTTGTCCAGAGCACACACCAGTCGAATTATAATTGACTCTTATACATTAACTTTTAATTGAAATCACTTGTATTTCCCTTTTACACTGTATTAAATATGCTATTATTCTTTGCATAAATTTTAATTGACATTAAAAATTATTTTTGCATTAAAGTTTTTTTTTTTATTGTTTGAAATCTACCAAACATTCTTGGACGCCATCCGGCCCATTGTAAAGAGAATAGACGGTAGCGCCAGTTGGAGAAAGGCACCTGATTGGCTGAGCGTGTGACTTCACTCGGTGCACTAGCCACAGCTAAAAATCGTGTTCTCGCGTGTCTCTTTCAATAAATAATGTCAAGTGATTCATGTTCAATGAAAATAAAAATTAAAGGAATTTGTTCACATGTATCATTTATCATAAGTATATTGAGAATAATCCACTACTGTTTAATTTGCTAATATGGCGCCGCGTGCTGTTTTATTTTATACAAATCACTACTTATATTCCAAAGACATTCAAATTTCCTGTAAAAGTCCGAAAATGGGTCAGTTTGTTCGTATCACCACTTAAATTCTATTGTTGAGAAATCTTATAACAACACATTGTTTGTAAATATCTAAATAGAGCTTTACATTCAGATTAAAACAAATTCATTAATTCTTGTACGTGTTCACATGGTTCATTTTGTTTTAATTTTTCAATAATCATAATAATTAACAATGAATAAATGTGAATGTGTGGAATGCCAGGCCTCCACCGTGGTTCGGATTTTACGTTAAACTGTAGGTCCTTCATTTCATCTCACAATCACCCTACCATTACACATTAGCGTAAGAGCGTATAACCCGAACGGGTAGTAAGACGCGGTGCTAATAATAATAATAATAATAATAAAACAATGAATAAAAGTATAACTCACACTAACTTTTAATAAAAGCGTGAAATAATTCAGTCTAATGAAATGAGTGTTTTGACATTTATTTTGTATTAATCTTCAGTGAATCACTGAAAATGACACTTTAAAACATGACTTAACTTTCACAAAGTTTTATGGAAGACAATTTAAGACCTTTTTAAATAATTATTGTTATAAATTATAATATCACTTTTGGGAACATTAAACACAATAATACATAATAAAATCCACACCAATAAATGAGAAAAACCGAATAAATTAGACTCAAAAAACTATTAAAATATGTTCAAAATTACTTACGTGTTGGAACTTTTGTATTAACCCTGGTAACATTTAATTTGATTTGAGTTGTTGACAATTTAGTTGACTTTATATCTAGCACCACAAATATCAAAATCACTAGGGCCAAATTAATGGAACATATTCGAGCAAAATTGTATTCATTGTGTCTTTCCTTTACATTTCAGCTCCCGTGTACGGAAAATTTCTGGATCCTTAAGAACGGAGTAAAAAGCTATATTATTACCTTTGCAGTTTCGTTGATTATCTACACATAGTGCAACAGCAAAGCTAGGCGTTTTGTATGTCTGTTAAAAAACACATGTAAATAAAATTGAAAAACGTACGCAAATAAATTATCAAAAATCCTAAAAGTATGATTGTTCAACAATGACTTGTAGCCTTACGTGCCTAATGTACGTAAAGAAATTAGCAAAAAGCATGAAAGTCAGATTGTTCAGCAATGACTTGTATCATATATACTATGTTATATAAAAGATACAGTAATTTAAAATAATAAACAGCTTTATTAGAACAATATAACTACATATATATTCCGTTCACGATAGTTTTTACCTGGATGACAGTTCGAAAATCATATGTTTAGGTTTTGGGTTGCCAACACTTGTAAAAGATTACAGTTTTGTTATAACTGTAAAGATCTTTAATTACTTGTTATATATTACATTTAAAATAACGTAAACTTAAGTTTTCTCATACTCTTTCATACTTTTATCCAACTCGAAACAATATTTTAAACATAATTAAAAGTACTTATTTTTCGATTTGGAACGTTACTGATTTTGTGTAATATAGTGCATACATCAATATATTTTAATACAGGAATTGTGTTTACTTGGAAAAGAAAAAAAATGTTGTTATTTTTTACATACATTAAATTATTTTATGATTATTTTATCGTATTTTTAAAATAAAAGAATAAAATATTTTCATCAACTGCGTGCTTGCATCATTGTAAAAAACTTGTTTACTGTTATGTTCAATCATATGGTTTAGATTCGCCAGTCTCCATTATGAAGCTATGTTCGTTAGAAGTTTTTGTGAAAGTGGTGTTAATATTTTTTTAATGGGAATAAAACTATATATAAACTTTGTGTCCGACCTCAAATAAATAAATAATATTGGCCTAAGTTACTGTGGCTAACCAGCACATTCATTGCAATGATCCAAAGTGATAGATGTCAGCTGTTGGCGTAGTGATATATTAGGGATTACTTCTAGTACCATTTCGAGCTGTCATTCAGGTACACTTAGCTCATGAATGACTTATAGTTAGCATTCATACAAATATTTAGTACTATCAGTTATTACTATTGAATCATTAACTAGAACATCCCCACTATATTTTATAGTAGCATATTAAAATAGATACTTGAGTGGTAAACATAAAAAAGTAACCTAATTACACGAAAAAACCACTATCAGGCAAACACAAAACAATAATCATAAAATAAATTAAAGGACCGCCCGAATCACATGGACTGCTATGGAGCTATGTGTGAGTAGCGAGGTGCCCGCCGATCAGCGAGGATGCAGCATAACCATAGCCTTAGTTCTATTATCTATGATGTATACAATGTCGCCTATTATGGCGGAAGAGTTTGGAAGTCCAACACCAGAAGATTTACAAAATAAAGTATATTTTCTTCTGGAACAGTTACAATTGATGGCATTAGATTTACCAGCGTAAGGCCACGTTTTTTTTATTTATCTAACGGTTTTTTAAGTAACTTCACACTCGATTACTTCTTAACATTTCCAGTAGACTTATATCAATACAATAATTAGAATTTTTGAACAAGTTTTGCCATCAAAGCATTCACCTTTATGTCCATCTTCTTATGTTACTAAGATTTGATACAATGTTGAAGTTATGTATGTGTGTATTTTATGGTCTTGCTTAAAAGAGTCCGCATGGATGATTAAACCAAATAACCCTAATCTTTACTTTTGTTTTAAAGGGATCGACAATTACTACATTAACAATACTCAATAATGCGGGGAATACCAAATTCACACTGTCATCGTGGAGGCAAAGGCTTCCACTCCTAAATCTTCACCGAATCTGTGGCACTGACAATTTTTGATTGTCGAAAAGGATTACATCTTTTCCAACACTGTCCTACTTTGGAGAATTTAGAGTCATTCCTGAATTTACATGCTCAAGCTCGCTGTGTCATTTGTGAAAGCCCTAAAGAGTTTTGAAGACAATTTATTTTGACCCTTTTAATTTCCTGTCCCACAACTAAGGTTTAGGATAGTATTTGTAGATTACACAGTAGTCATAATTATATCAATAGTATACCTTTCCTCATGTCTAACAGTTGGTTTGTTTCCTCTCTTGTGAAGGTCATCAATATATTGGACTCAATGTTTGATGCCATCTCTAGTACTGTGAGTTACTCCAACAAGTTCGCAGTGAATAAGCAGGAGTATCATACTATTGACTTAGGTCAAAGTCGGGGGAAACTATAACTCCCATATTGCTTTGGATGAACCGACTTATGCCCAGTCCCAGGTAGACAGCACAGCTCCTGACCCTGACAACATTTAGGTACTTTTGGACCTCTACAATAGTGTTGGGGAAAATGGCTATCACTTCTCTGCAGCCAAGATTATAGTCACCCACTTTCAGATAGTATATGTGGTATACATCCAGCCCCCAATCTATTAATGAACCACATAATTTTACCAATCTCAGTAACCATAAGGTTCCTAGGAGTATTAATTGATTTCAAACTAAAGTGGATTCCACACATGAAAGACTTGAAAGCAACGTGTATTAACACCTCAGCTCACTCAAGATTGTTACCGGTTGCTTTTGGAGTGCTGGTGGGCTTCTATTGGACCCTGGTGAGATCAAAGCTTGATTTTGGCAGTTCTGGTTACAGTTCTGCTACACCATCAGCGTTGAAGATGCAAAATAGCATCCACCATGCAGGCATATGACTGACTGACTACTGGTGCTTTTCGTACTGAACCAGTCGTCAGCATCTGTATCGACGCTGGTGAGCACCCTCTTTCTTATCGGCAGTCCTGTTTCTAGGATGATACTTGTGTGTCTAAAGCTGGACATTGCATGCCAAGGCATGTTGCTTACTGCCCTGTATTCTATCTCCCCAACTGTGTCTTGTACGAAACCAAACGTAGTACAGGGCTGGTTGGGATCCATATGTTATCGGTTCTCGACACGTGTGGGCTAGTCCTTCCACATACATACGGGTCAAGTTGTTTCTTAAAAGATATGCCTACATTGGTGCCATCTTGAAAGTGACATTACTGCATACAATATATGAAAGGGCTTTTAATGAGCTTCACTCCACTCACTTTCAAGGTTTTAGTCTCATTTACACAGGTGGCTGAAGTTTGGGGCCTCAGTGGGATGTATATTTGTTGTGAAAGTTTTTATTTTAAATTTAGCATACCAAGTGAATCAAGTGTTTCTTTACAGCCAAACTGTACACCATTTTTAAATCGTTGTGCTTTGTCCATCATGATTGTCACCGCTCTGCTCTCGTATACTAATATTGACCGTTCAAACACCTGCTGGATTCCTGATCATACCTGGTTTCTCAGGTAATGAACTGGCAGTCCAGGCAGCTAAGAAAACAATTCTCCCTCCTGAGGCGAGTTTGGGTGTAAAGTTCTTACCTAGCACGAGCAATGAATTTCAACCCCTGACCAAGTTGCAGTCCTTAATGACAGTGTGTTGTGATGGTTTTCTTCTCTACAAAAGTCTATAAGAGAGGAAGAAGGTCGTGACAAGACTCCGTGTCGGCCATATTATATCTTACCCGTGGATTTTTATTTAGAGGGGATCCACCTCTCGTGTGTGAACATTGTGATGCTGCTCTAAGAGTGTATCATATTTTGGCATAATGTCGCGAGTATGCCCCTATTCACTTGGCTCCTTATTTTAATGGTGACCTTCGTTATCTGCTACACAACAGTACATATGGAGTTAATTGTTTAGTCTATTTTATATGCCGGGTGAATCTTTTAAATCCTATTCAAGTGCACTCTTATAAAGTGATTCATCTGGTAATTGTCTCACATCGATATTTTGTTTTAATATTTTTAGTATGTTTTACACATCTATATCGTCCATTTAATGTAGTGTATGCACCTACTGATTTTAACAGGTGTTTTATTTCTATTATCCTCCCCTTTGGGGATTTTATTATGTTTTTTTTATTTTTTAACAAATGATGATTCTGTATCATTGCACCTCAAAGTGCCACTAATAATATTTTATACAGTAGCAGAGAAATTTTATATGTTTAAGGGAGGGGGTGAAGGTGGGGTTTAACAATGTAAAAAAAGTTTTTTTTATATACTTTCTACTTTTCTTCCTCCAGTTAATGTTGGAAAATTGGATGTTCCTTAAGTTATTTGGAATGGTTTTTGTTTGGATAATTAGAAAAAATTATACTTACTAAATCTATGGCATGGCATGGCATTGAAAACCCGAGAGTTCATTGCTGCACTTACAAACACACGCCACCTATATTTTAAGTATTGCTCACCCAGAATGTTTTTTTATAAATTAGATTTCCTAAAAGCTATTTGAATTGGTTCTCTCCTAGAATTTTTTGAAATTTGTTTGCCCTTAAAAGCTATTTAGAGAGTTCATCTGATCTTTTTAAAATTAGATTCCTCTAGAAGCTATTTAAAGTGGTCTTCCCCCAGATTTTTTTTAAAGTGGCATATTCTTGAAATGGTCCCATCTTAAGCTTTAATTAAAAAACCTAAAAAATCTCAAGAATTTAGGGTGGGGGGGGAGTGTTTAACCCCATGAACCCCTCACCTCTCTACTCCCATTCTTGCAGCCCATATATCCTGGTGGATTACTACAGAATTTAAGAAAATCTATTCCATCCAATATCAATCAAACTCAATACACACATACTACTCCCTTAATACATCATAAAATATAGCATAATTTAGTACGAGTCCATATTAGGTACCAGGCTAATATTTTGTCACAATCTTGTAAAATGTTTAATAGTAAAGTTTAACCTTCTAAACGTATAATAAAATATAATCACCAATAAATACAGTAATTGGCATACTTATAATAGTGTCACCATGATTTGAGTCAAAATACAATAATATTTATTTAAAACTTGGCCGAAAGTTCAACAAATACCATTTATGTTTGCCCCTTAGAGAACTAATATGGCATTGAGCTACACTTCTCAAAATGTGCATAATGAACGTTTAATATTACAAAAGTTAAAGATTGAGTTTAAAATACAATTTATAAAAAGTGTCTGCAATTAAAGGACAAAATTATATGAATAAATAAAGGTTTACTTTCTACCATAATTTTTAAGAGAGTACTAATAGTCCTTAGTGTAGACCCCTAATTTGGCTATTACATATTGGTTACTATACTTTTTCACTGCCAAATAGTATTTTATTGTTTGTTTACCCTATTGTTATTGAAAAAAAAAATAAATATTCCATTGCAACTTCAATTTTGTAGGCTTATCACATACTAAGACAAGTCTTAAAAACAAATATTTAATTTGTATGTAATATTTATAATTGATGTATTTTTTTAAATCTTTTTCAGGAAATATCAGCAGCGTGTGCCATGTGACCTTCTCTCTGGTCTAGCAAATTCTCTTTTAAATGACACTGTATTTGAAATAGTAAAAGGTCTCATGGAAATTCAACATGTGACTGAAAAACATCTTTATCAACAAAGACTTCAACTTATCAATAAACAAAAGAGTAAGTAAGACTTGTAGATCACATTTAGTGTTAACTATGTTTAATGAATTAAATAGCTTAAGCTATTATATTTGTTAACTACAGTTACAGCCGCACCTAAATATCATATTCTTTAATTTAAAATAACAGATGTGATTCCCGTGTCATTTTTCAATTCGAAGAATATTTTATTACTTTATTTAAACTTAATTTGTCATTAAATTCTATAGTTTATTTAAGTTTTAATAAACGATATATGTAGGTAACCCTAACAAGGAGGAAAATGCATTGACAAAAAGTTAGATTGGTTTAGTATCTTGATTGGTTCTACTGGAAACTAATCCTCAAAATACAGTAGTGTCAATATTTTTGTAATCATTAGTGTGAAGCTCAAATTCATAGCTAGATTTTGTTGTGTCTTCAGTGGAGCTTCAAGATCTTTTGAAACAATTTCCAGACGAAGAAATAAGGCAACGTCAAAGAGTGGTATTACAACAAAAACATAAAGATGAAATGAAAGCAACTGATATGAAGTTAGTTCTTCAATTAGATCAAAAAGTGAGTGATAGTAATTTAATAGATGTGTAATTTTTTTTATGATTTAAATTTATCAAAACTGTAAATTAGTAAATAGGTGGTTTTGTTTTCTTGGGAAAAAGATTTATACTTTGAAGTTTTGTGTATTTCACCAACGTATTTAGTGGTGAAAAACAAACATGAACAAAACAAAAAATTATATATTTTTGCATTATGATTTTGACCATCCCAAAGACAAGGAATTTTAATTTTTAAATCCATTTGTTTAAACTGTTTTAAATTTGATCTTGTTAATAAGTTAAACTTCTATTGTCAACTCATTAAGTAAGTAATACATGGGCTTTTAATTTTTATTCAATTATCTGGATAATATGATTTTGTTTCAGGTAAGCGATCAACAAGTTGTGCTCGAAAAAGCTGGTGTTCCAGGATTCTTTGTTACCAACAACCCATTGGATGTAAAAGTGCAAATGTATTTGCTTGATTTTATTCTTAGACTTAGCAAAATGAAAATACCCCCATGAATTCAGAAGCTTTCATATAAGTTTATCAGAGTTCAAAACACCATAGATAATCCATATCTATTTACAATCGATGTTAAATGACATTGGTTATAACTATTTTTTCACAATAAAAATTAATGTTAAAAAATGATTGCCTCGAATTAATTTACATCAAAGTCTTGATATTTATTTGGTTACATAATGACTAGCCACACATTTTTAGACAACTGTTTGTAACCAAACACACACTAGTTGTTTTAACATTTTAGGCAAGAGAGACATATTCAGGGCTGATAAAAAGTCACTTTTGAATTACCAAAATAACTTTTTTAATCTTTTAATTAAATATTTTTTTGACAAAATGTGTTGAATAGTTATTTCAATGGCAATTTATTTTCGATTCCGGCAAGGAAGGTGGGGAGGGCAACTAATCTAGAAGTTGTGTGAGCCTTAGGAATATTGAAGAAGAATGATGGAGAGATGATACGGAAAGGAGGTTGAATGATAGAACCCAGTAAAGTAAATTAGCTCTGCTTTCACTGGCAAATAAAGTGAACTCCAAGGGTGCCGGGGTCAAATTCAGCAGCAATTAATTAAGTACCTATGTATTATGATGAAGCTTGTGGTCCAGGGGTTACATGAGATAGTAGAGGAAGCACGGGTAAAATGGAATTGACATATAATGAGCATAGAAAAGGAAAGGATCTAAAGGAAAATGATACCATTGAAGTGGGGAAAGATGGGAGGAACATGCAACAGCAAGTGTGAAAGTGAGAATAGAAGAATGATGGAGGGATGTAGGTAGGCATCTTACTAAACTGACCTGGCCACAGGTTAAAAAAAAATATAATGATTAGTTTATAATGAAGTATTTTGAATTGTATATTACGTTTGCATTACTTTAGAACCAATCATTTCAAGAATTGGAACAAATTCTTGAGTACTAATTTGGTATTTTGAAGTTCAACACCTTAGCTCAGTCGCTAACGTGTGTCTCAACAGAACTAAAGATTTCGAGTTTGTTTCCTGGCTTGATCAAGAAATTTATCATTGGTGAGATGTGTGTTTGCAGTGAGATGTGTGTTTGCCCTTTCACAGTGATGAATTAACGGTTACGGGCTAAATGTTGTTTTTGCTCTAGATTTATTTAGTATAAGTTATGTGCTGATATAATCATTCAGTTCAAAAAATGGTCAATCCATTATAGACCCCTCCTACCTTCTCCTTACAGCTCCCATATTCTTTAACTCCTATTGACACTAAGATTGGGCGTTTTTTCCTAGCTTAGTTCTTCCTCTACATAAATTAGTAACTGCCATCTGTCATAAAATGCTTTGAAATAATAACATTCACAATTTTACAGTACTTTTAAGTTTTATTTATGACTTTAGTTTATGGGGCCTTTTTTGTAAATGAAGGAGGGGGGTCAAGCAATTGACCAAAAATTGTTTTTAATGGGCCTCACTCTACCCAGATGAACAGGGGTCCAAGCCACACCCCTGGTAAATGATTGACAATTGGATGATCCTTGAAGCTTTTTGGAGTGGTCCTCAGCCAAATTATTTTTAATTTTGATATAGTGCAATAGTCGGCGCGCTCTCCACTGACTAAGAAACTTGATCTTGCGCTTTTTCCACGCAGCTTGAGTTTTATGAATTACCAAGAAGGCATTCAGTTGGCACGTGTATTCCGTGCAGCTTGACTGTAGATGGATGAGTTAATGATGGAGAGCTTCGATAGCGAACTTTTTGTGGATGATGGAAAAAAAGCCTGCCTAATGGAACATGGAGAGTAAAGATTATTCCAAAAAGTTAATGAAAAAATGAGTTTGGCAGAAATTGGTGGAAATTCACTCAACTTGGATTACAAGCTAAATGGCCATGCGTAAACCTGTAACTCGGTATTGGATACACCCAATATTTTTCCTTTCTTCAATTTCTTAATTGTTTATAGTAAATCCAAAAACACATGCTTCTTCGACCTTCATATTTAAACTTAGCTCACATTCGGGTTTTTACCGAATCCACACAGATTCTGCGACCTCTGAATAGCCAGGGTGGGGTGGATCCAAAGCGTAGCAACATTTCGGATGATCATAAGGTATTAAATATAATTTTCTCTGGAAATTAGAAATGTTTGTCTTTAAATATGGATGCATGTAACTTGACTTTTCAATTTCTAGTAATTGAAAGTTATTAAATTAATGATTGTTACAATAGAAAGCTGTTCCTTTCATGAGCTAAGGGAAAATTTAATTATTGGGAGGAGTTTCAAAATTTTCAAAATGTTTTAGAAACTTTCTACCCTCCTCTTCCCCAGTTAATGTTGAAATTTTTTAAAAACTGGATGCTCCTAGAAACCATTTGTAGCTATCGTTTGGAGAATTTTTAAAAGCTATTTAGAATATTGTTCCCACAACCCCAAAATTTTTTGAAATTTGAATACTTATAGAGGCAATTTGGAGTAGCCCTTTGACAAATTTTTGAAAATTGGATGCCTCTTAAAGTTTTTTTTAAGAACTATTAACCAGAATTTGTTTATAAATTAGATTCCCTAGAATCTATTATAAATGGTCTTCACCCAGAATTAGATGTATCTATATTCTAGAAGCTATTTTAAGTGGTCTTCCACCAGCAAATTTTAAAAATCAGATGCCCTTTGAAGTCGATTGAAGTGGTTTTTCCATGGAAAATTGTTAAGAAGTGAATGCCTCTTTAAGTTATTTGAAGTTTGATGCAAGAAAATTTTTAATCTTCATATTGAAAATTTAGGAGAAGGAGGTTAAGCCCATAGTCCCTTTAAAGCATAATGAAAGACAGACTAAAGTAAACCTGCCCCCCCCCCTCCCCCCTACCTTTAATAAAAGAGCTCTGGCATTGCCACAATTGGGACTAGATCCCTGCTGAGTAGCTGACAATTTCCATGCGATTGAATCCATTCCATTTGAATGTAGCCTAAGAAATGAAAATAACATAAAAAGATTAAGGTAATGAGGATATCCCAGAGAGAAGATCTGAACATTATGGTGGGAAATAATCATCTAAAGGGAGTGTAACATTTCAAATACCTATTTAAAGGAAGTATTATATTTGAAAGAAGGTACAAGAAAGGTGGATATAAACATATAAAAATAATGGACACATTATGGCTTGTACGATGAAAAGAGTGTATTTTGGTACAGGAGATAAGGTCAAAAAATAACAATGGTCAAGTGTTGTCAATAAAAAGAGTACTAATTAGCATATTGGACCTAGAGATGAGGAAGAGGTATATGTCAAGCGTTGCATGTGAAACTGAAACATAGACCCAGAGGAAAAAGTAAAATAGATGTGTGTTGCTAGAGGAGAATATAAAGCATAAAGTCAACAGTTCGAGTGACAGGTGAAGAAGGTATAAAGGTGGCCTTACACCGAGGTAATGAGAGGCAATATTGCCTCTTTGTTGCCGTATGTAACCTTGCTACAAAAGTTGCTTTTTGCCACGTGCTTTCTCCCTTTTCACCATCAGTGAGTTCAGAGGCAACAAAACTGTGCGACTTAGCGTATTGTTTGTGGTTTTCTGTGCCCCTATTTGAGTATTTTTTTATTGTTTTTAGTGCATAGTTAGTGTTTTAAGATGGATTGGTCAAATGAGAAAACTCTGAAGTTTATTGAAGAGTATAGGAGACATGACATACTTTGGGATCACCGATTAATTGTTTATAAAAACAACAAAAATAAGGTGGATATTTTCTAAAAATTGTCGGAGAGCTATGAATAGTAATTGAAAATTAATATCTATATGAAAAAATCTTAAATAATTGTATTGCATGTTGCAATTACTTAATTTATCAGATTATAATGAACTATTACAATCATATGGACAATAAATCCCTTTCTAAATGATTTCCGTGTAAAAGTAGAATGTGTTTCAACTTGTTTTTATGACTGCACATTAATTGTAGCTTGAGTGATGTTCATTGTGAATAAACTTTTTTTTTATGTGAATTATTGAGAGATAGTTATAATTAATGTAATATCTTATTAGAGTATTAAAGATAATTATTTCAATAAATAAACATTATTAGAATGAATGTGACATCTCAAATTTAAAGAAAAAAATAAGTAATCTTCATACCCAATTTCATCGCAAACACAAAGGACAGACAAAAACTACAACTGAACAATCGCCACTAGTTGTGATATAAAATCTTGTTGGGATTAATTTTGTCCTACAAACACTTGTCTGGTCCACCACCTTCTACGTCTCCTCCGATTATTTACCTCTTCGGCCAGAATAATATAAGCCGAGGCCGCAATCGTTGTTCTCGATGATATCTTTGTAGCAGACTGGTGATTGGAAACAGAGGAAATTTTGTTGATTTGGTGTAGATGCTTTGTAGCATGCTACAGAAATCGCAAGGCGCTGTGTTCTCTGACATGCAACATTGAGTCAACATGTCGCTTGCTACATGTTGCCTCTTGTTGACTTGGTGTAAGGCCGCCTTAAGAAGAGTACTGCACCTAAACACAGATCCCTTCTGCAGGTGATTCTACAAAGAAAGGCCAACTGTATGGTTCTAATTATTGGAATAAATTGTTAATCAGATATGTGATGCCGTAGGTAGGTCATAGAGAGCAAAATGGAAGGGAAACGGAACAACTACAAAATGCAAGTGCTTGATTATTTCAAACTAAGAGAGACGATGCAATTAAGCATCTAAACAAATGATATGTTGTAGGACTTTATTTGGACAAGGCAAAGTACCACATGTCAAAAGACATAAATAATAATTTCAATTTCCTTTATTATAGTGCTGGCCAACAGTTGTAAGACCTATAACAGGCCAGCACTGAAACGTACATAAGTATCTTACAAATACATATAATTACACGAGAAAATAAGATAAATAATTATATATACTGATGAATAGTTAAGAAAAAATTGTAATAATAAATAACTAAAAAGTATGGTATTGAAGCATAGGCCTACATATTATTCTAAAAGTATTGTAGTAGCAATATGCAAAAAATAAATCGGAATAAAGTAAATTTAAATATTATAGGCAGAACCTCTATATGATAAATTATTGAAATGGGGGTTCCTTAAATAATAATATAGCTGTAGATATCAGTAAATAAAGTTCCAACATACGGGAAAAGTTTGATAATAAAATTTCAGATTAGGTACCTAGTTTATAATTTTACAGCTGTCTCCAAAACATACCAATAAATAAAATAAGTTTTTTTTAGCAAGATAAGAGCTTCTAAACTTGTATTTGTTGTATATATATTAGAGTTTGGTAAACTTAAAATAGAACAAGAGAATATAAAATAGATCTATCTATTTATTTAGATATTCATAGTGATGTAAGTTTATTATTGTGCTTTTCTATTTACAGCTATAATGTTGGCTATCTCGAATTTAATTTTATTTATTATTGAAACTGAGATTTGTATTTGTTTCAAAATGGTTTACGGCAGTCGGGGTTGATCTTTAGATAGTTTGAAATTTCTTGATGTGTTAAATTACGTTAATACAACAGTATAAGAATATAGAATACTAATTATACAAATTTAATTAACATCTATTTACGTTAGTTAAATTTATACAATGGCTTCTTTGTCTCAATCTAATAAACTTCAAAGACAAGATACTGGAATAGTAACGAGTTCCACTTCAAAACCACTTTTGAACTTGTTTCCTAAGAAATCTGAATGTGTGTATACTTCGTGTTATTGGTAAGTTGTCATTTTTTTTAAAATAAGATCTGTCAATACTTTGGACATGTATTTTCGTATTCTCAAATAATTTGTGTGAAATAAACGCTTTTTGAATGTTGCTCGCCTCTGCAATGAGATCAATAAGGTAACACGCATACATGTTGCCTGCAGTGTGTTGATATGGGTAACATGCAACTAAACAAACTTTTATCAGTGCTTTTATTTATTAAGGGGAAATTTTCTCACGACTACACACCATTAAAATATTTGTATGAATTTGCTTAAATTAGGGCCTGAAGAGAAATGGTATATTCAAGATAAATTTATTGTTAGTTCCCCTTTAGTAAGTTTTAACACATCTTTGTTTCTATATATTATCTAAAAATCGCATAGCGTATTCTAAAACTTCATTTATTAATATTTTATTGAGGTTTACACTATTTATATAGTTTGATGCATTTCTCTTTACAATTTTTATTTTAACTTACACTATTTTGAAAAAATAATTGCTCTACTTATGCTCGTATTTTTTTGCAGGAAAAAAATATTTTTGCTATACTATTTAATTAATTCGGTCTTTGAAGTTATTTTATAATTATCCAAAATTTGCTTAGGGCCTACCCTATATTTAAATTGGTATTAGCCCTTTATTATCTCACAAATTGTATCCATCAGTAACCAATGTTCTTAAATTACAAACATTTTGGGTATAAAATAAACATGTCCGTGTAAAAGTGGTGATTGATAGATAAATTATTTTACTTTTATAAAATAACTATTTGGAATTTAAATATATCACCATGTTATTCTCCAGAATATATCATAAAGTTTATATTGTTAGTGCTGATTTTATAAATTCACTACCAAAATATATAAACTAAACTGACTTAGAGGAAGAACTGCCACTCTTCACTTAAATACATGGACCAGTCTTGGGGCATCCTATCATACTAGTTTTAGATTGATTTTTGACCATATCTTAAATGACCAATTACTATTTTTTACATTTAAATTCTCACAATAGGCCTAAACCATCTATTTACAAATATAATTTAGACTAGAACAAGTTTTTAAAATCTATACGAACAAATTCTATCCTATTGGCTCGTCATGTCATAACAGAATAATATCCCAAAGAAGTTCCTGCAAAATTATATCTAAGCTCATCTCCTGAATAACATGAAGGCTGTTGATTGAGGAAATAAGAAAAACAGGGACTTGCACTTGAATTTAGAGTTTGGGAAAAGATCTTACATTTTTCCCTTTGCTGGAATCTAGAAATATTAAAATCCTTTATTCAAAGATAATTAGTATTTCTTTAAGCAGTTATAACCAAAACACATTAATCTTCTTACCCCCCTCGGTGGCGTAGTTAGCTAATGCACTACTCGTGTTGAGCTCAACTGCCGAGAACAGGGAGATCAAGGTTCGAATCTCGGTCTGGTGAACTGGGGATAGTTTTTCCTAAATGGCTTTCCACTCTCCCTCCACGCAAATATGGGTTCACTTCCTCTAAATTCAACCTACCAAATTCCTAATCCATTAGCGTAATAAGTACTTAAAGCGTATAACCCGAACGGGTAGTAAGATGTGGTGGTAAATAAATAAATTAATTAATTAAGCTTCTTAAATTCAACTGTGTATCATAATTTCAGAAAAATCATACCACTTTAACGTTTTTTAGGCCCTACTACCATTCACACAACTGCTAATGAGCCTTGTTTGGTTACTTAAGAGTTAAAAATGCATCTTGTGGTAGGTTATCATATGCAAACATAGGCCTACAGTCAAATTGAGATAGAAAACACTTTTTTGCCAGTTCTAAAATCCACTAAATTAAGTTTCATATATAATTCATATGTCAAGTTGTGTGACCGCATCTGGTACTTTTGATATTTATTATTAATTCCTACATATAAATTAATACTAATAGGTAGCATAAGTTACCATAGTAAAATAATATCACTGTTGACAGCAAAAATATATTTGTGTTTTCTAAAAGTTCCCCCAATGATAATCCTATAGTTTTGGTGTTTTCATTGTAAGTACAGCACACGCATGTGCCATGTAGAGAACATTTTCATGAATACTTAGCCTAAGTTCACCATGTTTATTCTTTACGCATGACTAAGCACACATGTGGAATACATCTGGTTGTTTTATTTTTATGCTATACAAATTGAATCTATATTTGTCTGTCAATTATAATTGTGTTTTTTTGCAGTGAGGAAAGCGTGTGGAAACTGTGTGAAGATGTGAACAAGCGTCACCCCACCCAACTACAACATTGTCACATTGTTTTTGTGTCAAATGACCAGCGCACAGTGCCCTTGTGGCGACAGAAGGCCAGTACGGAGGAGGATAAACCAGTAATCTGGGTAAGGACTTGTAAGATAGACATTGCTAATTTAGGCCTACAATACAAGGGATTTTTAAAACATAAACTCGCATTCGTTTTTACAAAGAAAATCACCTTCAAAAAATGTTGGGGAGGGGGGTAGACTTTTAGACACTGTCGGAGTCAAGCACGGTAGCTTATTTATATACATTCAAATTTGCATAATAAGGGGCTTATCTGATAGAAAAGTTACTACCTAGACCTACTTTCACATAGTCATGTGATCTACAGCTGTCACTTTTGATAGATATTATCAATAAGTAGGTTGCCTGATAAAATAAGACAAATAAAAAGGTAAGACTAATTAATTTTAGCTACGAAAAAATGTGTTTATATTTTCTACTAGGCCCTACTTATGAAAATTAGACAACTGGTAGTTCAGGAATTTTATAAATACTATAGTATATAATTTCTAAATTAATTATAAAATGCAATCAAAATCTTCAAATAAATAAGGGTTCCTAAACATTATCCGAGTTCCTTTAAAAATATAATCTTACAACTATAATATTGTGTCCTTATCCAAAGACTTTTATAAAAATTGGTTTAGGCCTACAGTTAAAAATTAATGTTTAGGTACCTATAAACTCAGACCTTTGTGAGAAGTATAAGTCTGAATTAAGTCTAATTTTTAAAAAAAACTATATAACTGTAGCTGATGAGAAACTGTGACACTGGCTAAATAGGTATTGATCCTCTACTTTTGCATTTTCTATTTATTAGGCCTATCCAAGTCTTGAAACAGAAACTATTACTGTAATGTATTGTAATGGACGATAAAATGGGCTGAAAATAACAAAACTTGCTTTGATGGCATATCATTTCACAATCTATCAGAAATTTATGTTGATTCAGTATGCTCTGCAAACCAAACTTAGGGCAGAAATCTAGTGACTAATAAATTGGGATGAATGTTTGAAACAAATTTTATACTTTTCTAACTTTTTTTTTACATCCATTACGGTTTCCAGCCTGTGGTTTGGGTCAATCTTTTATTCGTGTAATATTTTCCACTATCGGCTTGCTCGGCGGTATGTTATAGTCTTTTCTAACTAATTGCCCATTAAAATATATTAAGGTAATATTTTGTGTTTCAAGACTTGGATAGTCCTTTTGAATATAGAATGCAAAAGTATAGTAGCTAGCATCACACATTTTATTTAGTATCTAAATATTACATTTATTTACCTTGGATAGCTAAAGTTGTGGTTCTTGAATCACAATTTAATGTATTATTTCAGGACTACCATGTATTATTCTTGTACAATCCTGATGACAGATGTCTTGTTTACGACCTTGACTCGGAGCTACCATTCCCCACTCACTTTCACAAGTACGTGACCGAGACATTCCGTACAGATCACATCCTCAAGCCAGAATATTTCAGGTAATTTGAACATTTAGATACTTTCATTCATAAATACAGGCCCTAATTGCTGTTTTGGCTACTATGCTTATTTTAATAATACATAAGTTAGTTCATTTGCATTTAGAAGTATGAGTTACATATTTTGATTTTTTACATTTTCCTGCAGGCCTATATCCCAATTTTCCTGCAAATGGACATTTATGACAACTATAAAAAGTTACTTGATCTACTTTTACCTGTACATAATATGTCAAGTCATGTGATCTGCAGCATTTACAGTTGATAGTTATTACCAATATATATAAAATAACACTAATAATATGATGCAATCATAGAAGACCAAGACTAAGATTAAATAAGAAGGGAAATAAAAATAAAAAATATATAATTCCATCATTTATTACTCTTTACTACTAAATTAAATATGAACATTATTAAAAGCTATTAATATTGAAATGTTATCATTGTGAACACAAAAAATATGTTATTTTCTAAAAGTCCATTCATAAGAAAATCAAGTTTTATCTATGTTTGATTAAATATTCTTAATAAATGAGTTTGCATTTCTTACACATTGTATCAGTAGTCAAAAGAAATATTTTAAAGGAGGGAGTAAAATTAGTTATTTCATTGACTAGGACACAATCCTCTATTTTAATAAACTAAGCTGACAAAGTTTTTCTCTCTTCTTTCAATACAGTGTGTTCTTTTGTAGCAATGCCATGGAGGGGCGGAGGGGAAACCCTAAACCCATATTAAGTTGAAAAAAAAGTCTTAAATTTTGACCTTATTGATTAATTAGCATGTTAATTAAGAGCAAAAACTAGCATTACTGGTACTTAGATATTCTATAAATAAACTTAGATTGAACATATTAAATTATAATCAATTTTATTTTCTATAATCTACATCAGTAGAGGGGAAAAATACAGTATGATAATTTCTTCTTTTAAAGCATAGCTTGGAGTTGTATTGTTTTAACCTTCCGATAGGCACGCCCTCATAAGGTACACGTATGGTCTCGCTTACCTTACAGATACACATCTATATTAATCTCACCACAGGTCATAAAAACACAGGGAGTAAAAGAAAAATTACATTGATATATTTTAGCATGTATTTGAACTCAGTCTTAATGTTTTCTACAACCGTCGATATTATATGACCTGTTTCTGCGAATCAAAAGCATTCATATGATCATATCTAATTCGAATAATGTTGTACATATTTCAAAGCCATTATGAAACAAGCAAAAAACAAAACATGTAATAATGCTGTTGATGCTATTTAAAGAAAATTTAAGGTAAGTTTGAATTCAAATGAAGAAAGTGGAAGAACCCATCTGAATGGTCGCGCATATCTGTCTTGTATGTTAAACGTTATATCAGAAACAAGGTCAACACTACAGAGGCTTGACTTGGTAGGTGAAGGGGGTAGGATAGCTGAGAATGGTGCTCTCCACTCCCCTTGACTTCCGAGGGACAGGAACTAAATCAAACTGAGCATAGCCTATCTGCTGGATATGCATACTTGTTGGAAGGTTAAATGTAATATATCATTGATACTGTTTATTTGGTTGAAATAATTGAAGGTGAGTTGATAGTCTGCCTGCGTCATTCTTCGTTCTCATAGTAATAGTCTGGATCATCTTTCTTGCATACCTCTACATCACAATGATAGAACTCACCATCTGGCTGGCATTCACAAGGGGGGCCTCTGAGACACAGCATGTTGGCCTTGGTGTCACCTTGTTCACAAATCTTTACTGTGGCTACAAGGACATTTACAAATTACTCAACTGTATCAAAATTTGAGTGATACAGGCGCACCCTGCTATATGCGACAGTTACGTTCTCGAAAATCACTTTGGATACCGAATCTGCGTGAAACGAGATTCTTTTGGCATATAAAATTAAGGGCTGTGTTCCAATTTATTCAGTAAGTTGAAGCTAAATTTTAACCACCCATTAATGTTAATATTTTAATTTCTTGTCTGTTAAGTACTAAATCAGACCTCATTTAACAAAATCAAGAAACTATTTTGTTGAATTAAAAACCCACAAAAACTACCAAAGTTAACCCTACAAAAGAAGAATTGTAGTGGCTTTACTATATTTATTTTATATGACCAAAACAAGCATTCTGCTAGTCAATATTGAATGATCCCGCTGAAGGAGTAGGTAGCCATCTTCTCGGAAGTAAAACTAGATGTGTGAAATTCCCACATGTTGTCATCAATCAATCAGTGGACCATGCAATTAGGGCTTACTTTGAGTGGTTTGTCCTCGCAAACAAAATCTGCATTTATGTAAAAACGCGGATAACGAAAGTGCATATAATGGGTTCGCCTATATTATTATTATTATTACGCTTGTCGTGTTGAGCTCTACTGCTGAGGACGGGGAGATCAAGGTTTGAATCTCGGTCGGGTGAACTGGGGGTGGTTTTTCCTAAATGGTTTTCCACTCTTCCACGCAAATGTGGGTTCACTTCCTTTAATTCAACCTTCCCAATTCCTAATCCATTAGTGTAATTAGTACTTAAGCGTATAACCCGAACGGGTAGTAAGACGCGGTGCTAAATAATAATAAATAATCATCATCATCATCACCACCACCACGTCTTACTACCCGTTCGGGTTATACGCAGGGTTCACCTATACTTTAAAATATTGCTAAAATAGGAATATGAGTACTCTATTACTCACGGAATATTGATGTGGAACACAATTTAAATAGAAGTATAGAAGTCATTATCATTATGAGCAGATAATTATGGGTCCCCATTATACTAGAATCATAACAAATAATCTATATCACATTATGTATATTATGTTTAGTGGCAAAAAGTAATGTTTTTATTTTACTTTTACTAAATTATACCAACTATTGTATTCCCAATACTACACCAGCATCTTATTTTATGCTTTCACTTCTATGTATGATAAGCTTAGAAATAGATTATCTAGACCTAGATTTTATATAGCCAAATAAAAAGTTTGAACGTAATACCTGCATGGAAACAAATTGTATCAGTAATATGTTAAAGACTCACATTGGTGAACATGCAGACTAAAACAACAACCTCAACTGACCTTGTTTTCGATTTTTCTGGGGTTCATATCCCAAACTGTTAATTCTCCAGGGTGCTTTTTCCATAAATAGTGTTCCACTTTCTTTCTCTGTGCAAATGTGAATGCATTTCCTTAAATTCTATTATTTTATACTTGACTAGTATTAAAATTTGGATGGTAAGAACGAGTGGTAAGCCGCATTTAAAAAAAAATGAGGCCAAGACTCTTAGCTTTATTAGTATTCTACCATTGATTGGTTTCATTAAATGTTTTATGCTTTCCAATATTTATGAGCACAAAGCATATGAACAGTCATCATTTTACTAAAATGAAAATTAGTTATGAGCTGCTGGGTATTAATAATTATAGTCTACATATAATTTGTGCTAGCTTTGTTAAAATTTGAACATTTTATTTCCACTTTAACTGCCGCCATGGCCTCTTGCCTGGAAATGATGATCAGCCTGACCAATAGGCTTAGAGGTGTCCAACACATTGGTTCCAAATCTTAAGCAAGACTGACGATAGCTTAAGTAGGATTAAGGGATCTCCGAGATGTTTCAGTCCTGGAGCGATTGAATGATTACCAAGCACTATTGTGTTTTAAATCCCATTAATGTTTGAAACAAAAGGGGGAAGATCAAGGTGTACCACAAAGTATTATGTAGAAAATTGGTTACTTATAATTATTTTAAAACCAAGGGGGCTGGTGTTTGAACCCAGGTCCATACATTAAGTGTGTTATATCCAGCATTGTAAGGCTGTGTAGGTTTTATTAATATTTTTACAATGAATACCAGCAATAATAACTGGCACAATACATTGCCAGTTGAGCTATTGTAAATATAATAAGATAAAAGTAATATATTTCACTAATTCAATGCTATATTTCAATATCTCTCTAATTATATCAATAAAGTAAAATTCCATTAGCGATAGTTACCTATTTAGTAGTAGGTATGTTTAGTTATGTTTACCTGTCACTTCTGTAGTGTCTCTTGAAGGTTTTATCAACTTCATTTTTATTGTGGAAATTCTTATTGAGCATGAATAGAATAGAATCATTCTTTATTAACTTTGTATGCTTAGCATTTATATTGCTTGAAATATGAAATCGTGACTTAAATTCATTACCTAGTAATTCTATTATGGTTTTAAATATCCTTAACTGGTCGTATTCAACTCATTTAAGTATAATAATCAGCCTTCTAGCACCGTTATGTTGATTCTTGGTTTTAATGATTGATGGTTAATAGAATATGTTTCTCTAAATATGTTTATGGGATCATAGACAATATTTAATTAGGTCATAATTCTTTGATATGTGATTTTAAATAATATGTGTAAATAATTTACTCTATTGGTCAAACATTATAGTTCTTATCCTAGTTAATCCGCAATTCAATAAAATATTGATTGTTCTAAAACAAACACATATTTCTTGTGATTATTTTTCAAGAAATTGTTGCTAAGGTATCATGACTAGTTAATTACTTTAAATTATAATTTACCAAATTTATTTCATTTTAGTAAAACATGCTGATTAAGTATGGCCTTTTTTATTGCTTATTGCGTTACTATCACAGCAAATTATTAGTAAAGTGACCGTTTCAGCTGAAATGCTTGGCTTAGAAATTAGATATCATTGTTGAGTGTGTAATAGCCATTAAGTTCATTTTACTCTAGCTTAAGACAACAATCAGTCTGAAAAGTATATTTTGGTTATTCGCTAACAATTTATGATATTGTTTTTTAACTTGTTCCTTTAGCGTTCAGGAAGAATAATAGCCTTTGTTTGGGAAAAAAAGTCCACCTTTCAATTTATTTGTATCTAACATCACATCATTTGATACACCTATTACCCAATAAACTTTGATTTCATAACATTTTGTGCAGATATTTTCGTGTGGTGCCTGCACCTCTTTTTCTGCAGCACTTTGCTTCAGATCGACGCCACATGAAACGAGCAGATGGCTCATGGATCCACCCACCCCCTAATTACCCTTCTATCTCAAACCCAGGTGAGGAAATCAATGTGATAGTTAATTTGTTTTGTTCACAAATACTTTGGTTTAACTCTATTATTTTTTTAAACTCTTTACTCATTAAAAACAAAGAAAACATATTCAATATTTTTGAACATCTAATAGGGCCCCTACACGATCATTCAGACTGTCAGTATGCATCAGTATTTACGAGATCGTAAATGGTCAGTCTTCGTATCATTATTTTTATCAGTCTCAGCTCCTGCATGCAACGTGCAACAACATGGATGATAAGAAAAAGGCGTGGGCAGTCTATGTTTGCTACTGAGACTAGGAAATACTGACGAGTGTGCACACACAGTCGGTCATACTGTCAGTATTACTGCCAGTCTCTCCTACCGATTTCAAGACTGATGGACTGAGACTGATGAGATCAGAAAATTTGGATCACATCAGTATTTTAGTCAGTCCGGCCATCAGTTCATCAGTACTGCCCCTACATGATCAGTATTAATTATTACTTTATTAATACTGACAGTCTGACTGATCGTGTAAGGGCCCTATAAGAGATTACGTTTATTCATTTTATTAGTACCACTTAGAATCTTATTCTAAAGCCTAGACGACCACAGACAAGTAAGAAACAGACTCTCAACCTTTGGGGGGTTTCACCGCGCTCCTTTTGACAGCTTGAGTCCTTCAACACTGGGCCTCGCTAGTGTCACTGCTGGGTGATGATAGGACTAACCACAGTGATACTTGCGGTGAAGGACTCAAGCTGCCAAAAGTAGCGCAACCATTTCAAAATGGAAGTTGAGTGTCTGGGTATATTATTTGTCTGTGTCCTAGACACATTTAGAAACATTGTCTGTAAACTTTGTTCGAATACTATTTCTTGATGTTTCCTATTGTTTTCAAACTATCTTTTTAGCATAGTGTCTTACTACCTGTTCAGGTAGTACATTTTTTGTTCTAATTGTTAACCCCTTGAACATATTTCTAACATTATAGGAAGTGTGACGGGAAAACCAGACAAGAAGTTTACCAATCATAAACATAGTTGTTTTATTTAAGCACAATCAGAAAGTAAATACACAACTAATGCAAACAAGACAATATAGCGTTAAGCACTTCTTCACTAAGATCCAAATAACTCTCGGAGTTATGGATATAATCTTACTTTAACAATATCTGAAAATAAAAGGGGAAACATACAGTTATATATTTGTTGTAAATTATAACAGTAGAACTAATTGACATCATGGGATTCTACGGTTCTTTCTACGGTTCCCTCAATAATAGCGTTAAGCGCGCGCAATCAAACAATATTTATCATACTTTTAAACTTAGACCAAAAACGATAAACATATACGAGTATTTAACTCTAATGAAATCAACAACGTTGATTTCAAAACAAACGTTAGGCCAAGCCTCTACTCTAACACCTAAGTGCCCTGTATACTCCCAGTTAAATAGACAGTTAAATAAACTCATATTCTCCAAACATGCGAACTACAAAGAACGGGTGGTAAGCCTGACTCGCCAGTACGCCTTGGCGTGATCAAAAATATCATAAATAAACAAATATACATTATGAATGTATAACAAAACATAATCAAATTGTAACTATCAATATGACGTTAAACCTCGTACCCCGCGAGCGTATTGGTATTGACCTGCCCACAACATTTCATAATTCCTAAGTTTTATTTATAAATAAGTCATAAACGGCAATTTAGAAAGTCGTTCCCCATTTAAGTCCCATTTAAGTCGGAAAATGCAATCTTGAATACAAATAAATTACGGTCCCAAGTCACCGTCCTCACCAAGCCCAGTCGGTGATATAATAAGTGACTATTCCAAAATCGTGATCTCTATATATACAATTATTGCATCCACAGAGTGGCCTGGAAAGGGAAGGAGGGGGGGGGGGGAAATGATAGAACAAACGAACAGCAAAGAATACGTCTAGTGGCGCCTAGAACGATCCAGGTCCTCCTAGCGATGGAAGTGATAACTCCGTCTGGCCGCGTGGAAGTTTAGTCGTTTCCGGCCGCCACGGATCGAGACCCGAGCAGACAGTTGGTTTGAAGGCTCCACCCAGTCTGTTGTGCCAGTTGGAGGGTGAAGGTCAAGGCTCGGGCTTGATGTTAGTGTTTGTGTTGTAGCTGATCACGAGAGTCGGTGAGTGTAGACCCGTTCGATATAACGTTAACCAGTAACTTGTTACATAATCATATTAATGATTTATAGGGAAAAGGAAGGTTGTATTTTAGAGGAAGTGTACACACATTTGTGTGGAGAGAGGGTGGAAAACCATTTTGGAAAAACCACCCTCATTACACCCGACTGAGATTCGAACCTTAATCTCCTCGTATCGGTAGTCTAGTCTACTGCACGAGCAGTGCCTTGGACTATGCACCCACCGAAACGGGTTTGTAAACAGCTAAACAGACATTGTTTCACATCCTGACTTCAGATGATTGAACATTGTTTGCTTTCAGAAAAAAATATTTTTTGTGAAAAGCCTTTCAAAAAAGGTTGGACAAAGACACTTACAATTAGCAGCTCTTTGGGTTGAAAATTTTGATTTAAAAGCATGAAACTGCATTCTGAATCCACTAATGTCTACCGTGGGGTGCACTTAGTTGGTCTATGAAACCCGAAAGAAACTATCTTTTAAAATCGGAATTTTTCTTTGATCACGAATATCGCTCTATGACTGTGTCTGTGTCGCACAGACCACCAGCATACTCTCGAGTCTCAATTTACATCACTAGACTCTATGCAGAATTTGGAACAAAAAGTGAAAAACAAGGTATTTTTGCAAAACATGTAAAAAGTACATTTGTCTTGTTCCTCTTTATCAGGGATGCATTTAAGTAAATAATTTGTTAGGTTACAAAATAACATTCAAGAAAAGTTCAGCTTTAGCGAACATAGCTAAAAAAAAATTTAGTATAATTTATTTGTTTAAAAATACATAACTTACCTTTAAAATATATTGGATGTATTTCTTATATGTCTACTTTAAAAAAAAACTCCCCACCTTCATTTAATAAATTAGTGAGTTTATAAAAAAAAAGGAAAATTGTGAAGGATTAGACAAAAGTGCAGATTTGTACCCATTCTTTGAGAATATTGTCAAACCATTGATAGCACATCTCGTTTAATCCACTCTCTTTGGTTATCTGGCAGCTATATGGAAAATAGAGGAATTTCTTGAAGCTACAATTTCTGGATTATCGTGTTATAGATTGGTACATGTGGTGAAAATTTTTGTCCACGACATGACAGATTAGAAGGAAACAGAAAAATCAGGAACTGATGTGCTCTCTGTGAACAGCAGAATCACACTGATGCGTATTACTAGTCGAGAATGTTTGCAAACAAAACCAGAGACACAAACTTTGTTTCTTGGAAACAGTTTGAAATGGATGACAAGAAACATTGTTTTCTCTTTGGGAAAGAAGCATGAAACAATGTTTGCAAACTGATCACAAACTGTTTCAGAAAACACTAAAAACTATTTAGGAAACAAGAGCAACAAGTTTGCAAACAACGTTTCTGAGAAAATGTTCCCAAGTGCATATTAGGCTAAGCATCAACACATTAATTTGATCCAAGATTATCATCGACTAAAATAAATGCTCAGCCCTGCCAGGCATTTAATCGGATGTCTTTAGCTTAGATGACCTACCTACCAAGCTGAAGTATCGGAACAGTAAGTTTTGTTTGGTTTTGTTACTGGGAGCTTGATTTTACTATGTGTGTAGAATTTCAAAGGTTAGTTTTAAGGGTCACTAACAGGATTTCACAAACTTTTTTGTTTGGAGGACCTTAAAATAATTTGTAAAACCTCGAGGAATCCCTACCTGACAGACATAATTAGGGTTAAAAAAAACATGAGATAACAGTATCTATGTGACCATGATCTACCTCAAGCCATGCTGCCATAGTTCAGTTGGTGTTTTATTCTTCTGCTCAAGAAGGGAACTCCTATAGGCTGAAAATATCATAATCATATGTTTTGTTGTATTTTAATTGTTACATTGTTAATTACAGTTTTCTGGTAAGTGTGTAGGACTTGCCCTTTTTATCCTCTTTTCAATGTTTAATTTAAAATAATCATTTGGCACAGTTTTTCCTGTATTTTAATGTTTATTATTATTTACTGTCCTTTATTACTAGAACTTTACCTTACATACATTACTGTTTCCATCTTATATATTTATTTATTTTGCTACCGGCTTGCTAGGCCTGTTGTGTAACTTGGCTTATCTATATGCGTACCAACCTCACTTTTAATGTTATTACCAGCACTCTTATCTTAATTTTCATTGGATACACAAGCTCTCTTAATTGAGTCTTAACATATCATGTCCAAAACTTATCGGCAGGCCAATAAAAAGCATGCTTTTGCAAATTCTCACGGAGCCCCAGAGATGAGCTCGCTGAACCCCAGTATTACATACATTCCTGTTTGGGAATCATTGCTATATAATCTTTATGTTAAAAAAAATAAACTCCGATTTTTTTTTATTATATATATATATATATATAAAAAAAATTCTGTGTTGAGTAAGTAAAAATATATTAAATTATTTCTAATTGTAAAAGATGTTATGTAAGGAAACAAATCCCAACATTTCTCTCGTGTTCCGACAGCATCAAATCACAACCTGGAAGAGTTTGTAAGCATGGACCCCACGAAGGGCTTGGGCCAGGTTATGAATCTTATTCAGCTGGTGAAAAAGTTCTACCAACAGCCATAAACAGAGATATACAGACCTGACACCAGAGTGTGTGTAGATAAGCGGAAGCTGCTTCACCACTATTTCTACCATTATCAGCTCACAAACCAACGTTGCAGGATTTATCTTGGAAACAAACCAACCAACTGTTCATTACTCATTTAGTCCTAATTTGTTTCACACTAGTACTTATTCAAGTAATTACATACCACAATGGTTTTGTAATTTGTAAGACGGTTGCATGTTTTGGATAACTTATTAAGAAATATTTTTTGTAACAGAAATTTTAATTTGGATTATTTTTTAGATGTGCATTATTTTGTTAGTTTTTGCTAAGGTTTCTAGACCTTATCTTGAGTCGTGTTATTCTGTAAACTTTTGACTAAGTTTTTTTAATTGATATTACATTGTGTGCCATATTTTGAAGAAATGTAGGAGGTGGTGTGGCATTTTTTAATTAATTTTTGAGTGCGTTAGTGTTAGTAATGAAATACCATTACTGTTGTTTAATATAATCTTACTCTTTAGATATAAGTGCTAAATGGTTTGTTTATCACTTTGAGACATTTTATAGTAATTACAACTATCAAGTTTTTAAGTCTATAGGCCTATATATATCTTTATTGCTGTCATGATGCTACTTACTACTGTTACATAGTAGATTTTATATTAAATAAATATTAAATATATTCTAAAGGGATTGTTTTATGAAGTATGTCAGTTGATTGACAAATTCTCTATTTTTTCTTAAAACCTTTCATTGGTACATTTATAGACATTTTCTAGTTACATTTTTGTGTCTATTTAATTAATGATGTAAAGAGGAATTAGGAAGTTTTATTGTGAACTTTTGATAACTATTTAGACGAACGTTATAATAATTATTAATAAATCAAATAAAACATATTTCATTAATGCCAAATTTGAGTAACTTAAAATCATTGTTGGTGGTTGAAAGTGAGGTTACTATATAAATCAAGATTTAGTATTAGGGGAAAATTAGGGGAAATGTTTATGCCCTTCTGCCCGACCCCACCATTATTTATTGTTCCAATAAGAGTATGAATAAACTCTTCAAAGGCGTGTATTATTACATTACTATTACTAGTCTTGAGAAAATAAGTAGTTATTTTTTTGACACTTATTATTTGGTAGTTAAAAGAAACGTTTATTATTTGCTTGTCTGCTATAGTAAAAAGGCAGTAGACAGAAAAGTAGACCTATCTTGATATTATTAGATGTTCTATTCTACGACAGGTCCATTCCTTTTGTCAGTGAATTTAGACTCAGCTCCCAGTATTTTCTTCTTTCCTTCAAGCCATCCAATATTAGAATTTTCCTCCTTAAGCTACTCTTTCCCTCAACCTTTCCTTCTATGACGTCTTCCAGAAAGACATTTAGTGTCTCCAAAGGATATGTCAGATCCAGTTTGCTTTGTATAGAAGAATGTTTCTCTTCTTAAGCTTTCTTTTTAGGACTTCATTTGTCATCCTGTACTCTTAACAGGTACAAAATTTAATTATACTACTTTCATACATCAAATATTATATAATATGCAGCTGCCACCTTTGATAGTTAGTATCAATATTTCCTGTAAACAAATTTTGTACTTTAAAACTGTTCTTGCTAATGCATCATCATCATCATAGTAATCAGTACTTTTTTCTAGTACTATAAAATATATGTTTAAAATTATGTTTTTTATTATCATCAAAATATAATATAGCTAACTAGAAAGTCGTAATATTTTACATGCAACAAAAAGCAAATAAATTGTATCTATCTTAGAATTAAAATATAATTCACAATTAAATGTTTTAACAATAAGCAGCCCAATGGCTAAATAATTTTAACGACATTATTTGATGGGGAGGGTGGGGGGGGACACAAATATGTTTCACAAAACTGACATACTAAGGTTTTTGTAACCAGGTAAAGGTACTTAGAGCAACGATTATTGAAAAAAAAAATGGTACCTTTATTTTGAAATACGTAAATCAGCTTTCGCTTTCATTTACGGTAGTTTACCTACATGTAAGTTGTAATTATATCTTGAGATAATTAATGAATCAAGATTATGTGCACTTTACATCCTTAGATCACTTATCATTTTCCGAATGAAGTAAAAATCTCTTCTTTTTTTTCTCTAGTAAATAATGTAACTTTTGTTTTATATTGTGCTAGCTATTATGTCTATAAATGTAAACATGGTCAAACTTTATTCAGGGCTAACACATTATTTTTAAAAGTATTTGGTAGTATATATATAATAGGCTTTAATTTTTGAAGAATCTTTCAACTTAAATTCACTTTTATTATATACAAATTTATTTTCTCTACATCAAACATACTATATTATTTGTAAATATTATGTGTGATAAAGATAGACCACAACAGTATTTATAACTTGGTTGTACTTGAGGTAGAGAATACGGAAATAAATTTTCCAAAAACATTTAGTTTTTTGTTATTAAAGTATATTAAATTAGTTTGTAGGTTATAAAAAGTTTTCTTAATATACACTTATAATAACACTAACTATACAGTAAAAGGTTGTCATTGTTGACTGCAAAAAAAATAAGTTTGTATTTTATAACAATTTCCTCCTACCAAAATCCTACTATGCTTACTAAACTAAGCAATATAGTGTGTACACAGGGATTTTAAATGTGTGGTTTTTTTAGCAGAATTTTATAAAGTTCTAACATGGATTGGGAGAAATTTAATATTTACAATTCTCTTCAGTAACAACCAGCAGCAGCAACCTGGATGGGCGGTATCCTATTCAAATCTTGACTAGGTACACTGAAGCTCTTTTTTCCACTTTCTCAGGGTGAAATTAAGGTCCTTAAATATAATCACCATAATATCTCTCACCTTAGGCTAAGTCATTTATCACCAATGTGTTAAACTTATCAATAAAATAGGGCTGGCTGATCAACATATAGTTTTTTAAGCAGTACTTAGTCTCTAAACCATATCAGGAAATTTGGCATCACAATAGCTATAATAAATTATGAATTAAATAGCCAACCTATTATATATGTTAAATAGGCTATAGCTGCATCTAAATATTATATTCTTTGAATTGAAAAATGACACCTGGACATGATGAATCATCATATATGTATTATTACGATTGTACAATTTGTACTATTGGCTGCATAAAGACCTCCCAAATTGAAGATGGCTGTATTATCCGATATCTCATGACCTTAATCGATCACTCATTGTATTTGACAATTTCCGCATGTTCATCACCGACTGCCTTAAAATATGAGTGAATAATGTCCTTGGGCATGGGATGACTCCTGAATAGTAAGAGCATTGGTGTACTATGCCAAAGATCCCAGGCTCAATTTCAATGTCTATATATCATTTTTCAATTTAAAGAATAATTGATAACAAAAATTAAAAAATCTCCCACCTACAATGTATCGCAGAGCAAGTATCCTGAAAGTAGAGAACTCTTCATAGCAAAAGACTGAACAGGAAATCCTCTATTTTGCTCACGCCCTAGATAAGTTAATCGCATCCCCTTCACACCATAGTGTGATCTTGTTGCTAGAATAGATTATTATCTCAATTAGTTTAGGAATTATAGCCATGGCGTTTGTAAAATGTTGAGGCATTTCATGTTCATATTTTCCTTCCTCTACTATTGCCATTTGTTAATTTTGTCTCTGTTTTTACATGTTTGTTCTTAATAGTGTCAATTTAAATTTACATAATATAAAGCTACATATTCTCCTAGACCTATTTCACTTTAACACTCCACAATCAAATTAATATTTTATCAATATCTTATCAAACTTCATATTTATATTGTACATAAGAATAATGCAACAAAATAGCTTAAAATTATTGATGATTATTTTTCCCCCAAAAATAGTTTTATTATTAGATAGTAAATTTTAAATGCATAAAAACCTATGTGCACTCAAGTTATTTTCATCTTCTAGATTTCTTGCAGACACTTTCAATATGTGATATCTATAAATGAATAAGACTGCAATACTCTGCCTTCTATCTTTGTAATATTACTATACTTTACAAATTGTATTACATCTATAAATTACTACATTCCAGTAATATATTATGTCTTTCCATTCTTATGACTTCTTAATCAACTAATTTCGGAAAGTAAATTGTGCACAGAAAGCCATAAAACTAGAACATTTTTAATATCAGAACATTTTCAAAACATTCATAAGTGAAAATCTGTTCTTTAGAGTTTGTAGTCTAGTTCTACTACTGATGGGCCAGTTTTATTATCGGCAGTTTTGTTTGTATCTATATTAGAAAATTGACTAGGCATAATATTTTGGAATAGGTTATAAATTATATGCAAGGCCTTGAAATGAAGACAAGTTTCATTCTTAAGAAAATATTGAGAATTAAGCTTTTTAAGAAAATGTTTAGCCTTGGTAATATCTTCTCGCTAAGGCGGTATATTTCAACATCATTTTATCGGCAAATATTTTATTAATGTGTGTTGTATTTACTTTTTTTTTCTGGTTTAATTATCGAGTTTTTGAGTTATTGAATTGAATTGGATAGTATTATTTGTTAATTAAAAGTTTATTTGGTGTTTTTCATTATATTAAAGTGTTTCTTATTATTAAGTTTGATTTTTAATTGACTTAAAAATCTTCACATTCACTTTCTTTAATAAACCAGAGAGCGATAGAGGATTTTAAAATGAGCTATTTAACATTTTAGAAAATATTCAGAAGGTGTATTTACAACTCTGTAATTTATAGTTCCTTGAAAAACTTATTTTTAATTATATTTTTGTAAAAAATATTCATTTAGGAATATCGAAAGAAACTATTTAGCAATAAAATCAATATAAATTCTGAATAAATCCTCTTCGTAGCTTAAATTTATATAAAACAAATATCGTGATTTATTTTATATTTAGTGTTTGTCCAATAAAATGTTTATATGATTGCCAAACGATTTCCAAAGTTTTTTAAATGAAGTATTTACTTTTATGTACCTGTCTATTCCAGAAATAAGAATAAGCCTACTAAAATGCTGGCCTAATGAAACAGTCATATAGACCTATATTCAAAATATAAATGTATACATGGTATTAATTTGTGATATTTTGTAGTTTGTTTGTATATTTTATATTTACTAGTGAGTACACTTAAACCTTAATCAGCTTAGGTTACAAACATTGGTTTTCTTTTAAATATTCTCTTATAGAAACTTGAGCTTTAATTTACCAAATTAAACCTATTATGATTACCAATGTTTCCAAAGCTTCATATTCACAGATAATATGTAAATTGGAATTAATAAAATAACAGATTTATTTTCTTTTAACTCGTCTAAAATGCTGTTATTAAAGATGTTCAATTTTAATTATTTTTATAAAATATCCATACCATAGACTCTCAATTATCTGTGGTTGCATTAACCATAATTATAACAATAATTTCTAACTATTTAAAGAAATTTCAAATAAAGGCAGACCCTACGTGCTACGATAAAACTGTACAGGCCAGTAAAACCGAACGTGTGGATGTAAAATGTAATGTGAATGTAAACTTTTGCATTCAACTACATAATAAAAGAGAATGAAACTGGTGAAATTGTAAACACGTCATCAAACACTTATAACAAAAAATAATGTTATACTTTAGATTTAAAATGGCATCTGAACACAGGACTCAGACCTAGAACCAACACTTCATCAGGTGCTTATAAGAAAAATTATATTCTTTAAATTTTACAATGACACCTGGATATAGGAATCAAACCCGGGACATTTGGCTTAATACCCCCAGATGCTTTTACCACTGAGCTATCCAGGAGTCGTTTCATACCCAGGGTTATGCTTCATTTATATCTTAAGGCATAGTCTGTGATGGATGTGCAGAAATCATCATTTACACGGGCTATCAAATTACACACCACCTTTGACTTGAGGGCTTTATGCTGCCAATAGTACAATGACAACTGTATGAATGCATGCACATAGCATGATTGTTTAAATAGCCAAGCTATTATATTTGATATTTACAGGTTTGATTCACGTGTTCAGGTATCATTTTTCAATTTAAAGAATATATTTAGATACGGCTATAATAATGACCCATTGTTATTTATATGCACTTTAGATTCACACTGAGCGGGCTGTGCGCAGACCGTGCTATGCGCTGGGTGTGTCGTGTCACTACCATTCACACACCCAGGACTGCGCCGGTTGTGTCGTGTTGTTAACATGCTCTTGAGTGTTTTGGTCATCGTAGTTACTTTTGGCATTTGAGTTTTTCCGCTATTTCCTTCCGAATAACTTTTTTAATGAGATTATTATGTTTTGTTTATGTTACAAATTTTATATTTGTACCAAAATTATTAAGTTTTCTTCTGCCATAATTACTGCTTGATAGTTATGTTGGAATGTTCTCTGGGCATTGTCAGATTGTAGATAAGGCCCTTTTTGAAAGTTCACATTTGCTGGAAGAAGCTGAACTAGGAGAAACGACACATGGTCGCCCATAGGTTGCCCGGATTTCAATTCATACTAGCAGGTCTGTGCGCATACCGTGCTGGACCGTGAACTTGGGCGAACACTTTTGAATTGATTCAAGACAACAGTTGGAGCACGGTTGGTGCACAGTGCTGTCAGTGTGACTCAAACAACAGTCTAACAATGTTTCTCACATGTAAATGACCAGTTCAAGATTGTCTGCAGCACGACATAGCCCTCTCAGTGTGATTCTGTCTTTAATGAGCGTTTACTTTTTAATCAAATGGGTGAGTGCATCGCTCTGTGCATTAGTTTCACATGCACTTTTTTCTTGCCTTTTAATACTGTATTCACTATTCTTTGGTGAGTTATTGAGTTATGGTGTTATTTTTCCATCAGTTTGTTTTTGTATCTGATTAGAGGTGAACGCTCCGCTCTATTTTTAATCGTGTTTTTTTTAATATGTTAGTGAGCATGTCTAAACAAAAAATAGTTGATCTTACAATAGAACAAAAACTTTAAATAAACACAAAAAATTAAAAAGGGGGCCAGTGAAGTCAATGATTGAGTTTAATGTTGGTGGGCATGGCGTTTTAAAAAAGCAAAACATAACTGTGATCGGATTCACCAGATTTTATGATAGTGCAAGGGTATATATATGCAGAAAACTATGAAGACTTTTTTCCAATCCAGGCCAATTTTTTTCCCCCTAGTACCTCAGATAATCAAGTCTACTGTAGTTTTTTTAAGAAACTTCTAAATAAGAGGTAAATATAAATCCAGGGGGTGTGAATTAAGTTTGCCTTAGGTTGCCTTGTTTATTGTTGATTTTGTTTTGCTATATAAGGGTTCGGCCAGACTGACAAGCGAGCGGCGTGCGCGCAAGCGACTGGGTGGCCAAACTGGCGAGCGAGCGCATAATTAGCAGACCCTAGTTCATTAGAGAAGATGTCTCTGTCAAAGACACTTGGTACATCTCTGATCCTCGAAAATTCTTACAGAAAATATTGTGTGAACTGAAGGTGATTTTAAAAACTTATTTATTGTTGTGGTTTTTTCATACTCTCTCCAAACTAATGGTGATTCTTATTTGTAAAGGCCTACTTTGATTATAATATTGAAGTATTTTAACATATTGGGTTTACATTATACATTATATTATTTATGGTCTTACCAATTAAATTAGGCCATTAATAGCAAATGTGTTAAACCTATCACTGATAGAAAAAAGTCAAATATCATGTCAAAATGAGAAGTTTCCCCAGCACTCAATGAACCAACATACAATAATATTGCCTAGCGCCTGTAAACTAGACTGTACCGGCTCGAGCGCGCTCGCTCCAGTCTGGCCACCTCTCATTACAACCAATGTGTTCTATTTTATATTTTAGTCGCTCGCGCGCTCAGTCTGGCCGTACCCTAAGGCTTTTTTTTTTTTTTTTTCAAGCATTAATTCCTTTAATTTGTTGCCTTACCCAGTTGTAGTTTTGATGCAAATATCAATAATGTTTAGTAATACATTTTTAAATTAATGACTTTGGTTTTGTTTTAATATCTTTGGAAAATTGTTTCAAGTTCATTATTGATTTAATTTATTATATTATAATAATTGATTTACATTTCATGTCCTGGAACATAATATTATTTTATCAAGTGATCTTATTAAACTGTTTTATTTCTTTAAATATCATAATAATTTTATTTCTATAGACTTTTAAGTAATTGTTTATTAATATTTGTTAAATGTATGACACTTTTTTCAAATTATTTTGAATAAAGTAGAGAACCTAAAATAGCTTCCTTGTAAAAATGTAAGAACTTGTAGCTCCTTTGAACTAAATATTATATCAGTCTAGTTACTACTACTTCTCTGAGGAAGGTGCTTTAATAGCATCGAAATATTGAAGTGTGTGTAAATATGTGTTAGTGTCTTTTCTTTTATTTGTGTTCTACCATTTTCCTAATACTTTATCATTTATTGTTACTCTTGGTACCAACAATTTTTCTGTGATATTTACCATAGTAAAAGTAGTGTTTTGAGTGTTTTCAAACAGATGGCAAGGGTTTTCTCTCTCTTCACTTCATATCAAGTGTCGTAATTTTATTCATTATTTACAAACAATACTAATATCTGGTACAGTTTTTTTTTTTTTGCCATCTTTTTCACTCTCATTTCTTTTCAAACACATTTCATGGTTCACATTCTTCCAACATTTATAAGGACATCTTATTTGTGATTGACAACATTGATTGTATTAATGTTGGTATATTTTTTGTACAGTCACATAATTATTAAATGACAAATCACAATTATTATAAAGACAAAAGGCACTAAAAGTTGATCAAGTTTCTTTCATTTCTTGCATACATGACTTTCAATATTATAATCTAAATCTTACTAAACTATTATATCCATATTTATATATCTAAACTATTTATGAACACCGAATCTAACCATGTCTCCATGTTGTTATATGTTTACAGATTCTTTATATCAGTATGTACAGTTACCAAAATTATCCCTAATTCTGTTTCTATACACATTTTAAGTACGTAAAATATTTATTTAAGCTATGTTAAACAAAGCATCTATAATTACATATATATATCATGTCTATGCACTTGAATTGTTATATTTATAAATATTAAATATTGTTATTGAATTAATAAAGCTTATACATTTAATCCATACATTATTTTGACTTATGTAATTTGGGGTTTGTAACTGAGCAAACATGAATTTGGTATGGATAGATACAAAAATAACAAAGTGTTCTAGTGAGAGGAGAAGAATGGTGGAATATGAGGCATTTTACTAAGAACCCAGCCACAGGCTGGAAACATTTTATAATTTTACAAAATATCCAGGCCTAACCTTTCTTTTCAGGTTGGCTTCCTTCACTATCAATTACTTTACATCATTGTACAGTCTTACTATACTGTCTTACTATACGTTTCCAAGCCATTAGGCACTAATTCATTTTATTATAAATAAAACAGCAAGATGTATTCTAAAATTTTATTTAAAAACAAAAATTCATTTCAAATTATATAAACTCATTTATTGATGAAGATATTTATATTTGTTCATATTTAACTCAAAACACAAATATAAGTCTAGCGGCCTAGCTAAAAAAAGAAGGTACATAATTGTGTATCAAACCTGCGCTGCCAATCCAATAACTGATTGACATTCAAATTCAGTGGGAAGCCAATCAATTATTCATAAATTCCCCTACCTTTCTTCAAATGTTTTTAAAACTTTGTATTATAAATATTATTTTGAAACAAATAATAAATGTGGTGTGCATACAACACTTGCTTGTAAATATACTTTTAGTGAAATAAAATCAAACATATTTGGCAAATAATAATCTAATTAATAAGTTTCACATACTAGGGGCCAGTTTCCATAGTCAGATTTAGTACGACTCAAGTGTGGTGCTGTAACTAAATGCGAGATTACTATCAAGATTAGAATGGAATAGACCCGTTTTATATGCGAAACTAGCCCATTTCATTCGAGTTTAGGTAGCTTTCATCTTGTATTTAGTGTAGCACCACTCTTGAGACGTATTTAATCTGATTATTAAACTGGCCCTAAAGTAGATTGTGTTAGTTATTGTTTGTCTGCATTTTTTTTTAATTTGTATTTTTATGTGAGCTATTTAAGTACCTTCATTTTAAACAGGTTTTATACTAAACAAAAGGGGTCTTGACTCCTATTTTCTGTGATATGTCAGAAAATTACCGAGATTAATTTAAATATTGTTATTTACATATTTTGTTTATAATTTGTCTATAACAAAAGAATATCAGTCGTTTATGATATGAGCACTTCATCCTTATTGTAACACCACCCATGAAACTATTTGATTTGATTTATCAAGTCTTCATTGTAACTCTTTACTTATCTTCATCTTACAAAAGAAAGAAGTCGTCTGCAAGATGAAGTGATTTGTTCCCAATAATATTTAATCAAGTCAAAGAGAAGTTTGATTTCTTTGTTACACAATTAAATTGTGTGTTTAGTTATCACTGTCTGTAGTACGGTGATCTGCCGATGGCATAAGTGCTCATAGGTATTGCCGCTTGTTGGCTCTTCATGGTGGCGCCATAGTCACCTTGATCGTAATCCACATCATAGTAGATCCCACTCTGGTTCTAGCACAAAACAAAAACAGCATTGCAGGCACTCATTTCTAATAAATTACATTTGGTATAAAATGTAGTTTTCTTTCACACCAAGACCAACATAGACAACTGATTATACTTACATTTTATAAAGTGTCCGTGGATAAAGTTAGTTACAACTAGGAATTATTGGAAGTAATAAGATGGCAAACTAGCTTACAAGGACATTCCTAGTCTTGAAACAATGGTTTTTGTTCTATGAGCTTACAGTTTTCCGAGAGGGATGAACAGTCACTATATGATCCAGAGTTCATCCAACGACAAACTAACTGGGTAGCAGTCCAGTTGTGTCCAAGACTTCAGCAGAGGAGGTAACTTATAATAGATCCTTTCCATGGTCTATTAATATTTCAGGAATAAGATATTTTATCCATAGACAAACATCAGCTACAAACTGCTAGTTTTATAAATCAATGTAGATACCATATTACCTACTTTATGCCATTAGGAACTTGAAAGTTCATTGCCGCACTTCAAAAGCACACCATCTATCCCTATCTTGAGCTAGTTCTATCCAGTCCACCTCATTATACTCTATTTCTTTCAGGTCCATTCTAATGTTATCATCTCGTTTGCATCTAGGTCTTTTCATTGGGCTAAGGTACAAAAAAGGCCATGTTTCACAACCATAGAGAACAACAACCAGTAAAGTAATTGATGCTTTGTATATTCTAAGCTTTATATTCCTTGACAGCAGGTGAGGGGTTAACAATTTCCTGACCGAGTAATAGCATTCATATCCCTACTGTATTATTTTCCTAATTTCCACTCTAATATCATTATTGCTAGTTAAGATTGTTCCTAAATATTTAAACACACTAACCATGTCAAATAATGTGTTTTTTGCAGCAATCTATAAATGATCGTCATCAATCCATGCACTATGTGTGATCATATGTGTAGTCTTTTCAGCGTTCTTTTTTAAACCTATTTATTTATTGGCTTCTGAAAACATTCCTTCATTTCTTGCAACAGCTATTACCTAAGAAAGCTAAATAATCTGTGTGCCCTATTCACATACTCTTAAGGCTAGATTATAAAGTAATGGAGAAAGAGCATCTCCTTGTTTCAATCCATTATAAATTTCGAAAGTATCTGGCAAGTGACATCCAACCCGTACCCTGCCAGGCATAGCAGTCAAATATACCTCAATTAGCTTGACAAGTTTCTTGGGTATCCCAAACTTAACTATAATTGATGTACCGACATGTTGTAATCCCACTTTTTTCCTAATATTTGCCAAATAGTAAAAATCTGACCCATTCTTGATCTCTTTCATCAAAATCCACATTGATGATTCCTAATTAATTCAAAGTTGAGTTAGTTACATATAGGTGGAGTTTTATATTAAGTTTTACATGGAGAGTTGCATGTGTCATATCATAAACTCACCGCTACAGAGGACCGACTTTTGGGCCGAGGAACATGGAAGTTTCGTCCAAGCAAATCTGCTTTGTCCTCCTCTTCACTGCTTGTGGAGTCTACAGTACGGTCTGGGGTTCGGCCCCTGTGTGTGTTTATAGTGGACATGCCATGGATATTCATGGCGTGGTGGGCCAACCCAAGGCGGGGCAGCGGCACAGGAGGGGGCCCCAGATGGGGCAAAGTGCCGTTCAGGTTGGGGTAACCAAACACTGCAGAGGATGGCCGCGTTGGGGCGCTAATAGGCTCTGGCTGCTGGCAACACAACAGAACATTAGTTTGAGAGAGAAAAGCTGTCATTTCTAACTGCGTAGGATTTATAAAGCTTTCAGTTAAATGTGAAGCAAAGTTTGAAACATGCAACAACAACAAAAGTCAAAGATGAGGTTTTTTTAGTTATCATATAACTCTTTTTTGATATTTAAATTATCCATTAAGTCCACTTTATCTTTGCTTACATTATAGATGAAGTTTAATCTCTAGTCTATGTTAAAAAACTGCCTAGTAGCTGTTCTAAAAATAACTATATTTATAAATACACCATGCATAGTGAGATACTTCAAATTTGTTCACTAAATATCAAGGTTTTCTTCTTCCTTGGAAATTTTTTGAAGGTGCGAAGGTTATTGTGTGTGTTGAAGTCGAAGCAAATAGGATTTGACCTTTGACTCAAAACTTAAACATTTCATAGCTCTCTGCACACCTCTATTAAAATAACCTAGTATTCAGTTTAAATTTAATTTGAAAATATTTCAAGGTAAAAAAAAATCCCAAGCATTATATTCAATTCAAAATTGTAAATTGTGAATATGTGCAGGATTAAGAGAAATGTAATTGTATTTTCATATATCTTTAGCTTTTAACTACCACTCAACTACTATAAACATTTGCATCAGTGCTAATTTATCACTCTCATAATATACCGAAATTTTAGTGATGAGGTTGAATCTTGGACTGGGCAGGGTGGGTGGTTTCCCCATCCTCTGTCCAACCTAATGCGAGTGTATTTTCTCTAAAAACTATCTTTCTCACTTGACCACAGTGACTAAGCGTTAACCTTGATATCTTAGTTTTGATATATGTTGGTTATATAAAATAAAAATAAACTAATATAACAGAGATAACACTGAATCACTTTTAATAATATAACTACTCCACTAAAACATCCACCTCGACAATCTTTTTCTTACAGCATAGTGATTGGCCTGTGCCATGACATCAGCAATTTGCGCCCATCGTAGTCTATCCTCTAGAGACACTTGGTAGGGTGGAGCTCCCACGCCAGGTGTCTTAACGGTGCTGCCAACTGTTGCCATATATCCGAACACAGGAGAGCCCATTCCCGCGGCAGTCTTTTGCTCACGGCTCCATCGACGACTGTAATATAATGCAAGATTAATTTCATTACTCTACGGTCAAATAATAGCAAGTCCTTAGTTAATAAAGTAATTATATGATAATATTATAGATCTTAAATTTAACAATCGGTGAAAATAAAAAGTAAATTTTAGAGAGATAAATATTTGGCTCTCACTGGGGTCACAATGGCCTCGATTACAAAAAAATGGTGGTCAAACCTGGCAAAAGGATGGAAACCATTGCTCGAAAAGTTAGCTTAGCAGAAACACAATATGTTAAAACCATGGATATTGGTGTCTTCTTTTTTTTGTTAATCAGTTAATGGTTTCCCATCATAGGCGTGCACAATATGGTGCAATGGAACCCCTTCTAACCAAAAGAAAAAACAAAAACAGTTGGTGTGACAAAAGAATACAGTACCAAACTTATTTTAAAAACCGAGTCAAAGGATATTCCAAGGTTATTGAAATCCTGCCAAAACACATCAGGCTCTCAGTCATAAAACAGAGGCGGTTGTAGATACAGATGTGAATGACATTTTGTCGTATTAAAAAAAATAGTACCTTTTATCCAGCGAATGTCATTGTAGGTAATTGATGATTAATAATATTGTAAAATAAAACAATGAATGTTTCTTGTTTCTAATCTAATACAATTGAATTTAGAAGTCAAACAGATTGGAGAAAGGGGGTTAATATCGCCCCCTTTGTCTTCCAACTGATACCCTCATCAGCATCACACTGCACACACCTATGTTTCCCATTATGGCAGTTGTTAGAAAGTTAAAGGTGATCTCTTGAATTCTTACAACTTATGGACTAAGAACCTTACATAATGTGGGCTATACAAACTATGCTTAAGATTTTACTAAGATTTATAATAAAGAAAAACTATAATAAAGTGGGTACAGGGAATGGGAATGGAACCCATTCAAAGTGAATGAATACAATACAGTTTTTCCATTGAAAATAATAACACTTACATTGATGCCACTGAACAAAGAGCTAAAGGCTGCCTCTTGAATAATATTGATTGATACCACCCAATCCCTTGAACTAGGTTTAGTTCTATGTTTGTCCACCTAGGTCGAGGGTTTGGGCGGTAACAATTTTCTTCAAGAGGCAGCCA